>KZ651274.1:353526-370795 GCA_001010745.2 Gerris buenoi
TTAGTAATTTGTTAGTAAAAATATAAATAAATATATTATATTGCGTGCATTATTCATTTAGAAGTTATGTGTGCTATAAACGTGTGTTTTGTATTTTGTTGTTATAGATTCAGTTTGCATTTTACTTATTGTTATTATTCCCAAGTTTCTTATTTGAACATTAATCTTAGTTAATACATTTATTATCTTTATTAATATGACATATAGTTATTAACTAATATCTATGCTATATTAATAAAGATAACATTTTAGCAGTTTCATTTTTCTTCCGCAAGTAGATAAAATATTGTATGCAACAAGGCAGCAAAGAAAACATTTCTGCCTCGTTTATTCATTGCCTGCCTCGGCAGTCAAATAGGTAAATATCATAGCCTATCCTCGCCTTCGGCTCGGAGGCTAATCTAATCACTCGACAGTAAAATTCCATTTTGCTGCCTAGTTACATAAATAACTATTTATATACAACGTTTTTAAATTTTCTGTCATAAATCATAAATTTGAAACCTGTAAAAATGAAGATTTTAAATATGAGACACGCCAAAACAAATAAAAAAACTTGCGGATTTTTTCCGAACTAACTTTCCATACAACACAATTTGCTGAAAACGAATTAGATTTTGCTGAAAGATGGATAAAAGTATTAAAATAATGCATTGTCATCGTGTTTTGAGCTATTCTAAAAGTTTCAAATGTGTAGTTACTCGGGAAGTTAGTTAGAAATCAATTGCAAGATTAGATTTGTACTGGACAAACAAACAAACAAGGAAGCAAGCTAATAAAAACCTAGGAAAAAGATGCGCCGTGCGCCGGTGTTTCAAATTTCAAATATCTAGCTTGAACGGTTCGGAACCTATAAAACCAAGGGCGACGGACAGAAAGACACGTCCCCCTCGGCATAAAGGTTTCGAGGATGACCTACGAAACACTAAAACCAATGTGTAAGTATGTACTATATATGGAATCGTATTTTATTGCCGTGGTCGGTCTCAGGCTAGATCACGTGGTGTTTAGTTTGCCTACCCTCTACTAGAGTGCACTGCAAGACAACACTCGACTTCTTCCTAATAATTATTAATTTTTTTTCTAAATAAAATTTTAACAATAAAAGTATAATATTTATTTCTATACGAGTGTAATAGGTAATATGAGAAATAAGTATTATAAGCTTGATTTCATGTTGACAAATGAAAGTAAAATGTGGATTGAGTGATGAATGATCTCGGTTAAATACCTCGGGGAAATTTGGAAGACTACGTTTTACTGACATATTACTACTTGTCATTCGTAGGTAAGAAACTTACCAACATGACCGTGATGACGGCCAATCATGATCATGTATATGATTACATTGGCGAACTTAGTGGCACTTGCAATGAGCTGCTCTGTTCTTTGTCTGATTACACTTTTTTCTCACTCTTCCTTTATATTTTCAACCTCATCCCTCTAATTATCTTACACACTATCTTATGAACGTACACTATCATATGAAAACCGATGAACTCAATCGATTCCATAACTTAAATGTTTCGACTTTTCAAAATTGTTCTTTGGCTGGCTCTATTTAGAAATTTGACGCTGTAGCTGTACTGCTGAACAAAAAAGTACCCTTATACTATGGGTCGGGTTCGTGTTTTCGAGTGGGTAATGGTTATCATTTCCCCGTACATGCTAAATACGCAAGATAGGAGTGCAACGCGTGACTAGTATCACAGTTGATGAAGGCGAAATAGTTTTAGATACTGGGAAACTAACTTTCCATACAATACAATGGGCTGAAAACTAATTAAATTTTGCTGAAAGATGGATAAAAGTATTAAAATAATGAAATGTCATCGTGTTTTGAGCTATTCTAAAAGTTTCAAATGTCTAGCCACATGGGAAGTTAGTTAGAAATCAATTGCAAGATTTGTACTGGACAAACAAACAAACAAGGAAGCAAGCTAATAAAAACCAACATAAATCATTTCTCGATGTCCCCTCAGGGTATGATTTTTTTTTAACATATATCTAACATTTTGTCAAAATCGGCCCAGTAGTTTAGGCTCCAGGCGTCTGCACAGACAGACGACAGACATTTTTTAAAACCACTTTTTTGGACTCAGGGGACCTCAAAACGCGTAAATCCATCAAAATCGAATTGTCGTCTCATCACACTACTATACACAGTAGGAAATAAAATACATATTATCGATTGTAATATGTTCATATATTGCTACATACACCCACATAATTGACGGAATTCTCTTGTATCAGTCATTTTTAGGGTCCGTAGGCAAAAACCAAGGACCCTTATATTTTCCTGCGTGTGTCTGTCTGTCCGTCCGTCGCCTGCTCTCACGGCTACACCTTTCGTCCGATGACTTTGAAATTTGGCATGTGTATGTCTTGTACCTACCCACACATGTTAAAAATATAGCGACTCAAAATTTTTTTCAAAAAAAAAAAAAGAATAGGGTAAAAAAACTTAAGGGTTAAATTTTTTTATATTTTTTTTTTGANGGACCCTTATATTTTCCTGCGTGTGTCTGTCTGTCCGTCCGTCGCCTGCTCTCACGGCTACACCTTTCGTCCGATGACTTTGAAATTTGGCATGTGTATGTCTTGTACCTACCCACACATGTTAAAAATATAGCGACTCAAAATTTTTTTCAAAAAAAAAAAAAGAATAGGGTAAAAAAACTTAAGGGTTAAATTTTTTTATATTTTTTTTTTGACACCGTAATGGGTATCATATGAAAGGATACGTCGAGCTGATTACAAAAATATATAATTCTTTGGCTATAACTTTGATAGGGCGAGTTTAGGCAAGTTTGAAGTGAGTGTGAAACGTGCCCTTCCCCCCCCCCCTCTATCTCGGTTATGTGAAGTGCAAAATCTGAAAAAATTCCTGAACATTCTTCGACCAAAAGTAAAGATACCACTTTTTGGAAATCTTTTTTCGAAAAAAATATCATTTTATTTTTTATTGACAAAATACGTCTTTTGATAATTATGGTCTTTTCGATTTATTTATATGGTTCTAGCCCGGTTCAATCAGGTTGTTATCAAAATTATAGATAACAAAATTTACCACAAAAAAAATCTTATTCATTTTTTACTTACAATGGATGGGTTACGGAATATATAGGGCGAAGAATATCTATGAATATCTAGTATCCGTTGCCGCACCACTTTTTAGGTATTTTTACGGATATCTCACTTCCTGGCTCGGAGACAAATGATCTTGACTATCAAAAATATTATTAAATTGTCCACCAAAATGGTCTTATTTATTTCATTATTTTTCGTACAACGACCGGTTAGAAAAGTAGCTTACTATAATTCTCGTAGTATCTGTTCATAAGTTTTCTAGTTGTCCCTTTTTTTTATTATAACAATAATTAAAATATTGGGTCGATAAGGGTGTAAAAAAAGCGAAGATTATTTCATAAAGGCTATATTTCGCCCCCCTCCGGGGCATAATCATGCCTGAAACTTCATATAAGAACAAGGTTTTTACACTTTATGGAATAACGTATAACATACAATTAATTGAACGAGCACAGTGAGTTCTTTATTTCAGAGACTTGGGATTTAAAAAGTTTGTGTGTTTGTTTGTGTGTTTGTTTGTTTGTCCAACGATAACTGGAGTAAAAATTGACCAATTTCAACGAATTTTGGCACAAAGATGCACCTCACCATTTGTGACAACTGTATAGTTTTTGGAAATTTCACACTAAATATTTTCAAGATGGCGGCCAATATGGCGGACGACTAAAAAAAATAGTTTTAGTGAGCATAATGTGTTATACATCATTTTAAAGGCCTTTAAAAGGAGGAAAATAATACATGACTACTAAAATTTGGCACTTTATATTTTCAAGATGGCAACCAATATGGCGGACGACTAAAAAAAAAAGTTTTAGTGAGCATAATGTGTTATACATCATTTTAAAGGCCTTTAAGAGGAGAAAAATAATATGTAATGACTAAAATTTCACACTTCATTTTTTCAAGATGGCGGCCAATATGGTGGACGACTAAACAAAAAGGTTGTAGTCAGTATGACATGTTATACATCAATTTAAAGGTCTTAAAGTGTAGGAAAGGAATATCTAAGTATTAAAAAGTTTCCACATAATATTTTCAAGATGGCGGCCAATATGGTGGACTATTAAAAAAAATCTTCATGGCATTTTATACCTACATTAATCTAAATGTATATAAAAGATAGAAAAGAGTCAATAATTTTTAAAATTTCATAATTCATTTTTTCAAGATGGCGGCCAATAAGGTGGAAAACAAAAAGTTTTTAGTTAGTATGACATGATATACGTCAATTTAAAGGTCTTAAAGAGTAGGATAGGAATACCTAACTATTAAAATTTTACATATATTATTGTCAAGATGGTGGCCAATATAACGAAATTATAAAAAAACTTTATTTAATAAATATTTACTACAAATGCTGAATCAAACATTCATAACTTAAGATTTCGTTCAAATACTGTATAAACAGGCGAGCGTAGCGAGCCTTCTTTAATTTTATTAAATAATGTTTGTCCATAAATACTGTATAAACAGGCGAGCGTAGCAAGCATGCATTAACTATATTGAACAATGATTGTGTACAAATACCGTATAAACAGGCGAGCGTAGCGAGCCTACAATAATCTTATTTAATAAATATTTACTGCAAACACTAAATCAAACAGGCGAGCGTAGCGAGCCTTGCATTTATTGTATTAAATATTGATTACGTGCAAATACTGTATAAACAGGCGAGCGTAGCGAGCCAAAAATAACCAATAACCATTTAAAAAATATTGACTACAATTGCCGAATCAAATAGGCGAGCGCAGCGAGCCATATATAAATACTGCCGATTATATATAAATACTGTAAAAACAGGCGAGCGCAGCGAGCCTACATTAATTACATTGAATAATGATTACGTACAAACAGGCAAGCGTAGCGAGCCTACAATAACCATTTAATAAATATTAACGACATATACCGAATCAAATAAGCGAGCGCAGCGAGCCATATATAAATACTGCCGATTATATATAAATACTGTAAAAACAGGCGAGCGTAGCGAGCCTACATTAATTACATTGAATAATGATTACGTACAAACAGGCAAGCGTAGCGAGCCTACAATAACCATTTAATAAATATTAACGACATATACCGAATCAAATAAGCGAGCGCAGCGAGCCATATATAAATACTGCCGATTATATATAAATACTGTAAAAACAGGCGAGCGTAGCGAGCCTACATTAATTACATTGAATAATGATTACGTACAAACAGGCAAGCGTAGCGAGCCTACAATAACCATTTAATAAATATTAACGACATATACCGAATCAAATAAGCGAGCGCAGCGAGCCATATATAAATACTGCCGATTATATATAAATACTGTAAAAACAGGCGAGCGTAGCGAGCCTACAATAATTACATTGAATAATGATTACGTACAAATATCGTATAAACAGGCAAGCGCTGTGAGCTTACAATAACCATTTAATAAATATTAACTACATATACCGAATCAAATAGGCGAGCGCAGCGAGCCATTTATAAATACTGTCGATTATATATAAATTCTGTAAAAACAGGCGAGCGTAGCGAGCCTACATTAATTAGATTGAATAATGATTACGTACAAATACTGTATAAACAGGCGAGCGTAGCGAGCATACAGTAAATATTGACTACAAATGCCGAATCAAATAGGCGAGCGCAGCGAGCCATATAAATACTGCCGATTATATAGGTATAAATATTGTAAAAACAGGTGAGTGCAGCGAGCCTGCATTAATTATATTAAACAATGATTATGTACAAATACCTTATAAACAGGCGAGCGTAGCGAGCCTACAATAATCTTATTTAATAAATATTTACTGCAAATGCCGAATCAACCACCTCTAACCACTTCACTAGAATATTGTCCTGATATCATTATTGAGAACTTAATTCCGGCTGATATAATAGCACATTTCTACGCGAGTTCTTTATGCACCGCATCACTAGTTTAATTTTATACTTAAATGTTTTACATTCCATAGAAGTTTGTCAGTTAGACAATGTTGTTCATCAATAAGGTTCTTAATGTTAATATTGAAGTTCTTGATGATGTTTTTTTCCTCCATCTTTCTTCCAGTTAGCTAGCTTGACCTGCTAATTTAGATTCATAAGTTTTCTAGTTGTAATAATAATATATAATAATATTAACATTAAGAACCTTATTGATGTAATAATAATAATATTAACATCGAAATCGGGCGAAATATAGCCTTTATGAAATAATCTTCGCTTTTTTTACACCCTTATCGACCCAACATTTTAATTAGTAGTATCTGTTTTTGCACGACTTTTTACGTATAGTTTTGCGAATATCACGCTTCCTCTGGCTTGGAGACCAATTTAGGATCAGATAAAAATTGAAAATGATTAAATTTCTCACACGAAACACTTTTTTACGTACAAAGAACCACGACAATGAAAAGCTCCGAAGTTTCTGCAGAAGACGAAACAACGACCGATAACTTGTCAAGGCTTTTCCCCGAGTCAGCTCGACGGTGCGGAAACCGTTATTCTATACCTGATAATAATTTTGATAAAAATTTCAAGTTTGTTCGGACGTAGTTTGAAAATATTCACGCTCCTTGTACAGTACAGTAATGTTCGCTATGACAATGACAATTGCAATAGCGAACATCGACATCTGATCCATAAGTGGTCTCCGAGCCAGAGGAAGCGAGATATTCGCAAAAATACGTCAAAAGTCGTGCAAAAACAGAAACCACTCCAGTTGTTGTAAGGATTTTGCAAAACCTATCGTTGTACGTAAACAATAGACTGCCAATTGGTGTGGCACATAGCTTCCTCGCATGGTGTGGCACATTGCTTCCTCGCATGGTGTGGCACATAGCTTCCTCGCATGGTGTGGCACATAGCTTCCTCGCATCCTACCCACGTACTTTATTGATTTTTTAATTTTCATTGTCTAAAGGCCGTAATACACGGCGACACTTTTGTTGCTAGATTAGGTGTCTAGATTGAGTGTCGCAGTGGAGACACCGCCGAGAGTGGACGCTAGACCACCCCCACTCCTATACCCACTCCGGTCTAGCTAGTTGCGCTCTCGGTGTATGTTTTCCTTGTGTAGACAAGACACCTGTCATGTCTATTTGCTCTCGCACTCGGTCTAGGCTAGTTTCAGCTAGGTGAAACCTTTTCTAGAGCAAGCATGATCAATACCTCAGATGGGCAACGCGTGTGGACGACGGAGGAGACGTAGATTATTAGACAAACGGGACACCGTGTAGACAGTTCGGATACTGTTCTAGGAACTTTATTCAAGGTGACACTCCNCATACAATTATGTATGATTCATATAATTATGTATTTCATACAAGTATGTATGTAAAATATGAATACAAGTATGACCAAACTATGAATACAAGTATGTATTTCATACAAGTATGTATGTAAAATATGAATACAAGTATGACCAAACTATGAATACAAGTATGTATTTTTATATTAAAAAAAACTGAAATAGTAACTTAACAATAGTAAATGTAATATAATAAAAGTTGTGCTCCTAATCATTGTAGTTAAGAGCAGTAAACAGCCATTATGCAATATTACTTAAAATCTACAATAATCTATGGAATTTAATCAATAGTCACGAAAAACAATAAAAACATGTTTTCTTAGGCTAGGCGCACACTGGAGAAAAAAAAGTCTGCAGACTGTCTGTGGGCTGTTTGCAGACTGTTTTGTCTCCAGTGTGCGACTAGCCTTAGGTTGGCCATGATAAATGTCCGCTGGTTCTTTGGACACTGCTATTCTTAGCAGGTGCTGAAGGATTTCATGCGTTAGGCAGGACCAATTTTTGTTCTTAATGAAATTCATTCAACTAAAAGTTGATTCACTTGTGTAGGTTCAAGCAAATATGATCAGGATTAGTTTTGAACAATTTATTTATTGTGATTTCTTAGGCACTTAATTTATTTTCTAGCAACGTAAGATAATGGGGAAAATATCGCGAGTTTTACGTTCGGTTGAGGGCCACACAATATTGTACTGAGGGCCGCGTAGTGAGTACCCCTGGTGTAGACAGTTCGGATACTGATCTAGGAACTTTATTCAAGGTCACACTCCGAGAGCTCTCT
The DNA here is from genome assembly GCA_001010745.2 of Gerris buenoi. Lineage (NCBI taxonomy): Eukaryota > Metazoa > Arthropoda > Insecta > Hemiptera > Gerridae > Gerris > Gerris buenoi. The sequence goes on from KZ651274.1 coordinate 361,704, forward strand.
CGGACACCAGTCTAGCCAAATTTTGGCTCTCCGTGTAGACAGATCGGACACCGCTCTCGCTAGACTCTCTCGCTCTAAGTGTCGCCGTGTATTCCGGCCTTAACTGCGGTTTATTGTTTCCCCCGTTTTTTACCATCTGTCAAAATTGTTTTGATTTTTTTACACGAATTAAAGTATCAATTTAGCAAAAGTTAAAAAGCGCAGACGGTTCAAATTAATCTGGGGCTATCTACGGGCTACTTTCCATAAACTATAAAAGTTTCATTCAAATCTGATTAGTTCTTTTGAAGCTATAGGTGTAAATAAATGTATGTTTGTGCGCGTGTGGAAGATAAACAAATAAGCGCAGAAGGTGAAACCTATATGGGACCAACAATAGGATAATTATGACCTACCACCCAAATTTCATTAAAATTGGACGTGTAGTTTTTAAGATGTGGTGGTTCGCAAAATTGAGTGACAGACCGACCGACAGACAGACAGATAGACCGACAGACTGACACGGAACCAAAAATGATCCCTGATGTCTGAAACGGATTTCTGTCTTGGAATTTTTGAAATCGGACACCTAAAAATTGTTCGTTCTTCGGAACGATCACATAGCTTCCGTTACCTTCGGTAAGCTCGGAAGCATATAATTGTTTTTGTTCTTCAGAACGATCACATAGCTTCCGTTACCTTCGGTAAGCTCGGAAGCAATAAATGGAACTTTATGTGGGAACTTTTGTTATCTTTAATTATGATGCCATAGCCCCCTCCCCTGACCTCCCTGGCCCATGGGCCACTAGAAGCTAAATATAACGAAGACTTTTTGTACCGGAAGGTTATAGTCATGTTATAGTTAAACTGAACAACAGGTTATAATATAAAAATAGCTTATATTGTACCGTATCAGTTTAAGTATTTGTTTCATTTTCTTTAGCAAATTTTCATTGGAGTAATTTTCTAATTGCCCTAGTGCAATAAACATAATATATATATTTTTTAATAAAAAGAAATGTTTTGATCACAATTTTTTCACACCCTTTCAAGAAAATAGTGAGAAGAGAGCTCGTACTTTACCAATTTTTGAGTTCTGCAAAAACACTAAAAACGTTAGTGTGAACACAGACTCCTCGAGAAAATCTTTAGCTAGAATTCAGTATTAAATATGAATATATTTACAGATATATATTTCTAAGGAGTTTTATTAAAGTGAACGTGTTGTAATTCATGTTAAAAAATCAGAACTATGATGACCGATGTAAAAAAACGGGGGAAAATTAAATAATTTTACAACCATACCAAATAGGACGAGTGGAAGCTATGTGTCATACAAAACACAAATTGGCAGTCTATTGCTCCTTAATTTTATTATTTAATAACAATAAAGGGAATAATTAAGCTAGGTGAGCTGTTTTTGTTTTCAAAGATTAATGTGATTATATCAATATGAACATTACTTATACTCCGAGGTGTAATGAGTAGTGTATTTAAAAGTAATTACTGGGATTTATCATAAAGAAATGATAAATTGTTCGTCTTATTGAATATCATTCAGCGAAATAAAACTATCAAAATACTTCTTCTGTTCAAACAAAGAACAGTCTCAAACCTTCTCTTGTTTACGAGGTTCAATTGTAACCACAGAGAATAGATTGTAACCTTTCGGTACAAAAAGTCTTCGTTGTATTTAGCTTCTAGTCATGGGCGCAATTCGTTATCAAAAACTATAGAAGGTTATTATAACTGACCTGACCAACATTGGGCTAATTTGCTGTGTCATCCAAATTTCACTCCAATAGAACGGGGACGAGTAGTTTCTGAAATATGTTGATTCGCCTAAAAGTTGAATGACCTCGCGACAGAACGATGAGAAAATGTGGGATTTGTATTATTTCTGATAATATTGTAACATAAACAACATTCTTTCGGAACATGACGTTTTGTCCAGATCGTTTTCATAATTCATCAGTTTATAATCTATAGCCAAAAGATTATTATTTGTTAGGTTTATTTGTTTTATGTTTACAAGCCTGGGTGGATTTGTTATTTCTATTGTATATATTTTAGCAGTTACGTTGTCGTGTTATTTTCGCTGGGCTCGGTTTGTCGGTCGCAGACCTCTCATCTGAATAATAATAATATCGCAGATATATTTTATTTTATCTCATCTTGGCTTCAACGATATTTTAAATTTCCTCTAAGTTTACCTTTAGTCAACTAATAATAATTCTAGTTTATCACTTTGTTTGTCATAATATTTATTAAATATTTAAATCAACCATATCTATATTTAACCTTATATAAAAATAATTATAACAATAATTGCAAGATAAAAAGAACTTATTATATACTACGTTTTTAAATTTTCTTGCCATCGATATTTTTGAAATAATATAATCGATATATTTCCTGTTTTGCTGTCATTTAATGTTTATCTCTTTATTTATAAAAATCATAAATTTGAAACCTGTCAAAATGAAGATTGTAAAAATTATGGGATATGACAAAACAAATAAAATAACTTGCGGATTTTTTCCGAACTAACTTATCATTCAGCAAATTTGCTGAAAACTAATTAAATTTTGCTGAAAAATGACTAAAAGTATTAAAATAATGCATTGTCATCGTGTTCTGAGCTGTTCTGAAAGTTTCAAATGTATAGCTACTCAGGATGTTAGTTAAAATTCGATTGCAAGATTTGTACCGGACAAACAAACAAACAAGAAACAAAGTTAATAAAAACGTTGTAAAAAATGTATTATCTGATGTATAAAATCGGTCCGAGACAACGCGGACAAATTTCCTCATGTAGTTGTTGGTACTGAATGTATATACTATGATATATCATTTAATTGATTTTTAAAATAAATAATTGCAAGATAAAAAGAACTTTTTATATACTACGTTTTTAAATAAATTTTATATACTACGTCGTAAACCATAGATTTGAAACCTGTCAAAATGAAAATTGTAAATATGAGACATGCCAAAGCAAATAAAATAATTTGCGGATTTTTTCCGAACTAACTTTTCATACACCATAATTTGCTGAAAACATTTTAAATTTTGCTGAAAGTTGGATAAAAGTATTAAAATAATGCATTGTCATCGTATTCTGAGCTATTCTAAAAGTTTCAAATGTCTAGCAGTCTAGCTGCTCAGGAAGTTAGTTAGAAATCGATTGCAAGATGTGTACTGGACAAACAAACAAACAAACAAGAAATCAAGCTAATAAAAACGTAGAAAAATATTTGAAATGCGTTCAACAGGTTATTCTATACTTTTTTGAGCAGAAGCTAGATTTTCCACGGATGGCCTAAGTTTTAAAAATTTAAGCTTTTTTTAAGGATGGTTACAGTTAAAAGTTAGGATTTCTTAAAATTCGACCCCGAAATTGCAGTACTCTTAGACCCTATTCACACGGTGAAACGCAAATCGCGTATCGAGCTGCCTCACAACCAGGAGACCGGGAGACTGCGCGACTCAAGTCCCCTTTCATCTTCACATTGCCACGACTCGAGTTGCGCAATTAAACCACGATTAGAAAGTAATCTCAGTTTTCACCTACAAATAGGCCGTGGAAACACAATTAAAAGGGAAGGGTTTGTAAGAAACTGAGAGACTGGGAGACCAGCACGCTGGTTTCATAGTTGCCCGGTCTCCCAGTCGCCGGCACTGTAGTATCCCCGTCTGAATACCGCCATCTAATTACATTGCTGGGTCTCGTGGTACCAGAGTCTCCTAGTTTCAACGAGATTTGGGTTTCACCGTGTGAATAGGGCCTTACTCTTCATTACGAGGCGCTAGGAGTGTGGAGAGATCAGGCAAATCTTCAGCAAGTATTCGAATGTCCTGGTGAAAGTTTGACTAACTGACTATAGTAGTTTGAATTATGGTGATTGAATGTTCCCCCTGTGATATTATTTGGACAGGATTTCTTCCTAACATGTATACAAACAAGGTCTTTCCGAACCAAAAAAAGGCGTTATCCCGTACATACTAAACACGCAAGTTCGGAATGCAACGCGTGACTAGTATCCTAGCCGACGAAGGCGCCAAGCTTGTTAAAATAGTTATAAAAACTTACAAAAAAATTATCTTTATCTACGATTGATACGTAATATAAACATTGTATACTCTGTTTAGATTCGTAGAAAGTGATTCTTTACACACCTGTATTAATTGCGCATTCGTGTCTCATAGTTTTGAACAATTCCTCTTTTTTTCCACTCTAGTGACGAAAAGAAGAAGAATTCCTCTTTTTTTCCACTCTAGTGACGAAAAGAAAAAGAATTATTCTTCAACTTTACACACGATTAGCGAGTTTGTTTACATTTAAGATAACTAATTTGATGTTTATTTAATAAAAGTAATTGTTAGTATCGAGTTTTTTTGTGAAAATCAATGAGTGATTTAAGTGATTATGACGAATATGAGGAGAATAATACGCCTTCCGAAATAATTAATTCGGCACAAAATACAACTAACGAATTGATGTCATCTTTATCAAAAGATAAATACTGAAATACGAGCTTACATACAGGAAGTTTATTATTTTTTCTGCATTTATTATTAAAATCTAACAATCGTAGATAAAGTACGGTACGCAACTCGTGCGAAAACGGCATTTTGCATTGCTCGTGTGGTTTTACTACCCTCGCTATCGCTCGGGTGTAAACTCCACACTCGCATGCAAAATGCTACTTTCCACACTCGACGCATAATGTACTAATTAACAGATGCAAAGATTGATTAAAAAATGTAGCACGTCTAAATGCGAATCATGCCGGTTGAACTCTTTATAATTAATTCACTAAATTAGATATAATGGCATTTTAATTCCCCATCACTATATATATTCATGATCAAGTTACGAACTTTTACTTTCTCATATATAGCTAGTAAATATATAAAGAGTAAGTATTGTGATGGGCCGAGGATTCCATTTTCACATTTTGATGGATTTTAAAGAATATCAGTCTGCCATCTGAAGTTTGTCGTTTATGTGGGTATATGTAAATTGCATCATTTTTTTAAGCAGAAATGTTTTAAAGAATGTTTTAAGAAGTGAGGTAAGCGGTGTAAATTGAACCACTACTTCTTCAAACGAGGTAAGGAATATAGTGTAAATTGTACCACTGCCTTCCTAAAAGGTAGGTCAAACTATGTAAGTTGCACCAATTCCCTTCAACCTCTTTTCAATAGTTCCATCGTATTTTAAATTATATCTGTACAATGGGACAAAAGATTATCACCCTTCTGTAATTGAAAGTGACAATATAACTGTTACCCTAACAATCAAATAAGACAAAGGGACATTTAGTCCAATGTATTTTGGGACATCACACTTATGTAACAAAAAGTGATAAAATCCATTAGTCCAATCATTAAGTTAGACAAAGGAACATTTAGTGGTGCAGTTTGCATAGTTTGATTTATTTAATTAAAAAAATGGTGTGATTAACAGTTCCCCGATTAATGCAGACAATGGAACCTAATGTACTGGGCCAATTACGGTGAAATTTGCCATGCTGCAGGTTCAGAAATAATCATGTCCCGAGGTGAATTTGAAAAATAAATTTTAACCCATTAAGCACTTTCCGGCAAGCAACTATAGTTTCTTCATATATTGTATCGGACATTATTTTTTATATATACATATTTTTTGCGTTTTGCTATTACCATCTCCATTACAATATCTTTTAAATGATATCCCACTTAAATTCTAATCAACTCGCAATTGATCGCTGATCCAAGAAATTTTGAATGTTTAAGTTTACAATATTTTTCCTTTTTTTGGAAAAAAAAAGTTTAACTTGAATACCAAATTTCAAATCACTAGCTACAGTAGGTCGGGAGATAGACTCTAAGGGCTGTTTCCACTACACGGTTTTCGCCGAATGGCGAAAAACCGTACGGCGAAATTTTTTTAGTGGAGTGTAGGAGGAGACGGGCACTTTCACATTACACGGCGACGGCAAAAATAACAGCGTCTACAACCACTAAACTCACGGCGACCGGATAGCCGCCGTGTATCTAGTTTTCTGTTTGATCATATTTTTTTTAAATACCTATTGTTCTTAAATGTTTTTGAATTTTGTTTTTAAATGTTTTACCTAAAATATATATATATTTTTTTAACGTTAATAAAGAATAAAACTATAACTAAAAAAAATTAAATCATTTTACATATAAATTTGATTTTTACTTACCTCAAGTCTATGATTGTGTCTACAATATTATAGATTTTTCTAAACAACTTGAAAGATGACATATTGGTATGTACGAGTATATAATAAAAAGATTAAATAAAAATACAACATGATCATCTGATCATATGAGTATTTGTGGCTCCTAGACAGGTTATGAAAAATCAAATTAATATGTAGTGATTTATTTTTTTTCTCTCTTTTTGCGGCGATAATACATCCATAATGCAATAATTTGTTTTCGGTTCATTGCACAGCACTTCACTAAACATTTAAAATCCTTCTGATTGAAAAAAGCCGTGGACAAACCGGATAGTGCCATTCGGATTTTTGCCGTACGGTTTTTCACCGTACGGCAAAAAAATACACGGTTTTTCGACGTACACGGCAAAAAATAGTGTGAAAAGCCTGCCAATTCGGATTTTTGCCGTACGGCGAAAAACCGTGTAGTGTGAAACAGCCCTAAGATGCGACATCGGACGGACGGACGGACGAACCACCAAAAGCAAAAGGGTTCTAGGACGGCCTAGTAACCCTAACAACCATTTATTGATGAACGCGTTTTACATGTTTTTTAAAAAACTAAATTAAATTAGATATTATGGAATTTAAATACAGCGAGTCTATGTGAGAAAGTTTGTCTGAGATGTCTGAACCAACGCCGGCCAATTCATAGGGTCATATAGGGTGAAGCTATTCATAGGGTCATATAGGGTGAAGCTATTCATAGGGTCATATAGGGTGAAGCTATTCATAGGGTCATATAGGGTGAAGCTATTTGTCTATTTAATTTTCAGTTGTACTACATATTTTGTTGAGCTTATATAGGAATTGCATGGAATGGAAATCCAATGGAAGTTGGACGGAGTTTAGACTCTGCTCAGCGCCTGCACACATTTGTTAAAACTCGATGGGACTTGAAACGTGTAAATTCGTAGAAATCTTAATATTGAAATTTTGCGGCATCACTGTATTATCCTCAGAGGAAGAAAGGGGTAGAGGGAACAATGCTATAGAAACCGGGTCTCAAAAAGTGGTTCATTATGTGAGCCCCATATATTAGCGCTCCAAGCGAGCTCAATCCGAACTAAAGTGATCACGTGGTCACTGGTCCGTTTCCTATTGGTCTATTCCTTGTTGTTCAGTGCCCACAGACGGTTGTCAACAAACCCTTATCAGTAGCATTTATTTGATACCCCACTCAAAAAAGATTGCTATTGGTTATCTAGGAATTATTACACGTTTATTAACGACGTTTCTACCTTTAGCTAATTAATAAGGTTAACAACAAACATTAAAGTACATTATTTATGAAGAAAACTGTATTAAAAATAAAAATATTGAATGTCGTAAGAAGATATCACTTATTGTAATCAGCTGATATCAGATAAATTTCGAGTTTTTATCGAGGTATCGATACTGTTTCACCAAACTGCCGCTTGGGGCGCTAATATATGGGGGGAGCATAATGAACCACTTTTGAAATCGCATTGCTCCCTCTACCCCTTTCTTGCTCTGAGGTATTACCTCTCTATATCTGTGAATAGGAGAGGTTATGTTGCCTTGGAGAAACTTTGCAAGATCAAATTTGGCTGATAACAGTGTTACCCGGCTCTGTTTTAACATTTGCTCTCTGCGATCAATAGTTCCTCAGGGGGCAAGTAGGCAACTTGAACTTAAACCTCGGGTCTTGTCTGTTGCCACACTTTGGGGGGGGGGGGGGGGTAATTCCTATCCACAAAATAACCCTGGGAATCGATAGAGGACCAAATGTTAAGAAAAAAATGCAGTATAAAGTATTTTTTGTTAAATTAATATTTTTTGAGTTATTCACGATCGAAATCTTGCAATTTTCTACGAAACCGTTTTTGATCGCTTTTTGTTTTACGAATAACTCAAAAAATATTAATTTAACAAAAAAACTTTATACTGCATTTTTTTCTGAAAATTTGATTCTCTATCGATTCCCGGGGTTATTTTGTGCAAAGGAATTTCCACCCCCCGAGAAGGTTGGCAACCCCCCCACGCCCCTCTTAACCCCCCCGCTTCGGAGTGGCAGACATGCATTTTTTTGATCGTCTGCACCAAAGGTTCATTTTGTAATAAAAATTATCCATGTACCTTGTGAGAACATTTTTCATGTAGCCAGCTCTCGGTCTATTACGGCTTGAAACTCATATTTTTTTATTGGAAAGACAGAGCATAAAGTTGTGAGGCAGTGACAATGCCATGTCATGGCAAGATGGACAATGACGAGTCAGGTGTAATACGGCCCACCTTTGTAAATATTAAACTGCCAACTCTCGACCTCGACGCAAAGAAGCGTCATTGTTTTGTCATTACAAGTCATTGTTTTGGTGACAAAGGTAAAACAAAATGTTTCATAAGTTCATTTCAATAAATAACTCGGAATTTTATCAGTATTGTATTGTTTTGGACAGAGGTTTATAAGTTACCCGTAATTTAATGCCATGTCAACGTAAACCCGAGATTGCAAATCGAGAAAGATCAGCTCAATTCATATTGAGGTTTTATAAAACAGTGGGCTTACGGTCTAAAATTAACAATAAGAATCACCCTCCACAAAATAAAATTTTCCCGATTTGCAATCTTGTGGAGGAAGGAAATATAGGCAATATTTTTTTTAAGATGCCCCGTATATAAGTCTCAAAGAAAATCCTTTCTGCCAATACTCATAGCTTGTGAGGAATGCACAGACTATAATGTTGCTTCCATATTAACTAATAATAATTAATATTAAAATTCCATTTTTTAAAAAAAACTGGTCTTAAGTACTTTTTTTTTTTTTTTCTGTATTCTTCACATTAGTTGTTTCTATGTGCAAAATTTGGGGAAGATTGAATGACGGGAAGTGGTTCAAAATTGGGGTAATAGGTG
>KZ651274.1:371485-382514 GCA_001010745.2 Gerris buenoi
GAAATACGAGCTTACATACAGGAAGTTTATTATTTTTTTCTGCATTTATTATTAAAATCTAACAATCGTAGATAAAGTACGGTACGCAACTCGTGCGAAAACGGCATTTTGCATGCGAGTGTGGAGTTTACACCCGAGCGATAGCGAGGGTAGTAAAAACCACACGAGCAATGCAAAATGCTTCTTTCCACACTCGACGCGTAATGTACTATTCTATACAGTTTATTGAACGTTTTTGTAAATTAATTTTTTTTTACACATCTATGATTTTTCTGTAATTAGAACCAGCTTATGTAAAACCTAAAATATTAAACATGGTTTTATAGTAAATATTTGAGTATTAAAGAGAGCAACAGACAGACAGAGCCGTTATATAAGGTTTCTTTTTTACTTTGTGCAGAAACCTAATAATACCAGCCCATAAAAACCAAGTTTTTATTATAAATCCTTTATATTTTTGCATTTTAGTTCTGAAGGAAAATATTGGTATTCATTCATTTCAATTTTAAATAAATAATTTAAAATTAATTAATNATGTTTGGTGGCAAACCTCAGATTCGTAATCAGCACCCCAAAAAACATAAAGGATCAAAAAATCAGAAATACTCCAGAATTTGTTTTAAGAAACTTCCTAATGACTGGACTATTACTTAAAAACAAAATATGATTTAGATTACAATAATAAAATACATAATAACAATACTTATTGTTATATATATAATATGTTATTAATACTTAAAGAAATAATATTTATTGCCAAAAGCAGTACTATTTATTGCTTTGAGTAAACTATTTATTGTTTGCGAGCTTGCCAAAGGTAACGGGAGCATTGTCATCATGCTGAAGAAGGAAATGTTTTGATATCTCGAAACTCAAAACTTTCAAGACAAAAACTTCATGTTGAACAACACGAGGAACGACATTTAGTTTCTGCTTCGGTCTGACTCGTTCAATATTGTTGCGCATCAACAGACCTTAAAACATTTTCGTCTGATTTTAATTGAATCATGATTGTTGGTGAGAGTCAGTCAAGTGCGTGTTCCATATCGAACATTATTACACCATCCTTTCTCTTCCCAAACCTCACAAATCTTTTTTATCTCCAGTTGGGAAAAAAAGTTATGATTTTGATTAGTTTAGAGGGACTAAAGCAGGTCTTTTCTTCCCTGAACTCAAAAAGTAGGGAGAAAAAGTAAAAGTAAACTAGGGCGAAAAAGTATAAGTACTGCCAACTTAATTATTTTATAAATAGTAGAAAATGAATGGCTAATGTAATGAAGTTGTTTAAATCAGGTTGGCGACACTTCTTTTACGACCATGTTTATGTTTATTTATATCCTGCATCTAAATAACCTTCTATTTGAGTTTAATTCCAATTCTTATTTGTTTTTAATATTGAATCTCTAATATCCGCTATTAAAAGTGCTAATAATTATTGTTATTTGTTAAAATAATAAATAAAAACGTGTGGACGAAAATGTGTATTTACTTCCTACAGGAGATAAAATATTGTATGTACCTCGTGAGTAAAGTGCCATTATTCCCTTCGCGATAATTATCGCGAGGGGATTAATTAGGGACCATGGTTCCTTCGTCTTTGCCTCAGGAACCAACTTTTTCGTTCAGGAAATAATGACTTACTTTACTCCCTAGGTGCATAAATAACAATTAACACCTCAATCTCTTTAAAAGCATAATTCGATTTTAAAAAAATTCAGATGGTTCTTCATTAATTTCAACCGTCAGCGAGAATTTGATATTACTCAATGGATCCTTGTATACGTGAAAAACAATAAAACTACAGTGACAGATTTAAACAGTCTGGCAATTAGTGTGGCAATTAGTGTGGCACATTCCCACATGGCTTCCTCTCGTTCTGTTATCCGACGAATGGCCAGATGAGATTCGGATATGTTTCGACGCACAGAGAGGTCACACTTATTTTGAAGTAATATTAAATTTGTGCAGACGTTATTATCGTGAGGTCGTCTGTGGGCTGCTTTCAATAAAACCATCCACATTTCTTCAAAAAAAGAAAAAAACAAGTAAGGCGCGCTTCACGTAAGAACGTGAGGCGATAATCGCCGGTTTCTGTACGATTAAGTTTAAATATTAAGTGTAGCATATTAGTTGCATATTCTTTTTCTACACTTCAAGACCTTTTTAAATTTATGTATAATATACCATGGAAACTAAAAACTTTTAGTCACCCGCCATACTGGCCGGGCCGCCATCTTGGAAATATTAAGTGTAAAAACTCCAAAAATTTGTCCAGTTGTCAAAAATGCCGAGATGCACCTGTGTGCAAAATTTCATGTTTCTAGCTACAGTAGTTTNGCGTACCGTTTAGGCGCAAACACGGGTTAAAGTAAGCGTAATATTTTGACATTCAAGCTCAATACAACACCTGCGTGTTAAGGACAGCGGGCAGCGGGGTTCCGTGCCAAGGAATCCATTACCCCGCAACGAACACTCCCTTCCTAAAAAAACGTACATATACATAATATATAAATATACTTACATATTACATATACATACAGGGTGGTTCAAAAATCTCCCCCCCCCCCTCTTAACTTTTGAACGGTTAGAGATAAATTAATGAAACTTAGGGGATCTCTACCATGCCAAGGGAAGTTTGTTTTCATACTATCGCCCAGCTGGGGCAACCACCTATATGGCCCCCAGGCCACCTCACTTAAAAATTTTAAACTGGAGTGTATATTTTTGATAGCATATTCAGATTCTACGGCAAAAATTAAGAATATTTTACTTTAAACTTTTTGCTATCTCCAATATTTTGCCCCCTACAGGGGGACAAAGGCATACAAATGGTAGATTTCAGCGCCTGGGGGCAAAATGGTGGTTGCCCCTTGTACGAGAGTGGTTGATTACTATTTCGGAAGGGTTATTATGCTATCTTTGCCCCCCTGTGGGGGGCAAAATATTGGTGATAGCAAAAATAGTTACAAGTAAAAGTTTAGTATTTTACACCGTAGAATCCAAATATAATAATAATATACACTCCAATTTAAAAGTATGAAGTGAGGTGGCCTGGGGGCAAAATGGGTGGTTGCCCAAGCTGGGCGATAGCATGAAAACAAACTTCCCTTGACATGGTAGAGATCTCCCAAGTTTCATTAATTTATCTTAAACCGTTCAAAAGTTAAGAGGGGGAGGGGGNTGTTGTTGTATTGGTAGAGAGTCTGTGTGCCAAGTTTCAGCTCGATCGGATAAGTAGGAGAGGGTTAACTAGCCTTCCAAAGATGTTGACGCCAGGCACCCAGGCACTCCCCCAGGCACCCACTCCCCCAGGCACCCAGGCACAAAAGTGAAGTTAATATAAAGGATTTAAAAAGGAGAAAATGGGGCAGAAGGTCGAAATAAATATGGGACCTCAGACAATGGGTTAATGAAAAATTGCCTAATTATGACCTATATTTCAAATTTAATTTTAATTTAATAGAAATCGGTTGAGTATTAAATATTATTATTATTAAAATATGGTGGTTTGCAAAACGATGGACGGGCAAGCTGACGGACAGACACAGGACCAACATTTTCTCTCGCGACTGAAACGGAATGCTGAAAACATTTCCTTCTTATGATGGATCACAGATCACAATGCTTTCATTTCTTTGGTATACAGAATAGACTGCCAATTAGTGTGGCACATTGCTTCCTCGCATGGTGTGGCACATAGCTTCCTCGCATGGTGTGGCACATAGCTTCCTCGCATGGTGTGGCACATAGCTTCCTCGCATGGTGTGGCACATAGCTTCCTCGCATGGTGTGGCACATAGCTTCCTCGCATGGNTAGAAAATGAATGGCTAATGTAATGAAGTTGTTTAAATCAGGTTGGCGACACTTCTTTTACGACCATGTTTATGTTTATTTATATCCTGCATCTAAATAACCTTCTATTTGAGTTTAATTCCAATTCTTATTTGTTTTTAATATTGAATCTCTAATATCCGCTATTAAAAGTGCTAATAATTATTGTTATTTGTTAAAATAATAAATAAAAACGTGTGGACGAAAATGTGTATTTACTTCCTACAGGAGATAAAATATTGTATGTACCTCGTGAGTAAAGTGCCATTATTCCCTTCGCGATAATTATCGCGAGGGGATTAATTAGGGACCATGGTTCCTTCGTCTTTGCCTCAGGAACCAACTTTTTCGTTCAGGAAATAATGACTTACTTTACTCCCTAGGTGCATAAATAACAATTAACACCTCAATCTCTTTAAAAGCATAATTCGATTTTAAAAAAATTCAGATGGTTCTTCATTAATTTCAACCGTCAGCGAGAATTTGATATTACTCAATGGATCCTTGTATACGTGAAAAACAATAAAACTACAGTGACAGATTTAAACAGTCTGGCAATTAGTGTGGCAATTAGTGTGGCACATTCCCACATGGCTTCCTCTCGTTCTGTTATCCGACGAATGGCCAGATGAGATTCGGATATGTTTCGACGCACAGAGAGGTCACACTTATTTTGAAGTAATATTAAATTTGTGCAGACGTTATTATCGTGAGGTCGTCTGTGGGCTGCTTTCAATAAAACCATCCACATTTCTTCAAAAAAAGAAAAAAACAAGTAAGGCGCGCTTCACGTAAGAACGTGAGGCGATAATCGCCGGTTTCTGTACGATTAAGTTTAAATATTAAGTGTAGCATATTAGTTGCATATTCTTTTTCTACACTTCAAGACCTTTTTAAATTTATGTATAATATACCATGGAAACTAAAAACTTTTAGTCACCCGCCATACTGGCCGGGCCGCCATCTTGGAAATATTAAGTGTAAAAACTCCAAAAATTTGTCCAGTTGTCAAAAATGCCGAGATGCACCTGTGTGCAAAATTTCATGTTTCTAGCTACAGTAGTTTATGAATTGAAACAAGCCAACGGATAGACAGACAGACAGACGGACAGACGGACAGACGGACAGACGGACAGACAGACAGACAGCAGAGCCGTTATATAAGGTTTCTTTTTTCACTTTGTACAGAAACCTAAAACAAAAACAAACAATTAAAACATTTCCTATTATGGAATTAAATGTTCTTAAAATTAGATTATTTATGCTAAATGAGTAATTGTTTAGTATTTTAATGACAAATCAGCGAAATGATACTTTCCAGCCTACAAACAGAGCAATTTGTGTATTCCTCAATTGATCCCTTTGATTGAAACTTCTTCTAGTAAGTGGTCTTTGAGGGATTTGATAATTAAAAACAATTTTTAATTATAGATTCAGTCTAAAGTGGTACCCTTTCTTAATATTGGTTGTAGTGAAGATCCTTATAGGGTAAAAATAAAAACGATATTTTATCTACGGCAACGTTTCGGCAATCCTGCCATTCTCAAGCCTGAAATATAGTTTATTTGCTATCAAAAGTCGTTACATAACCAACAATACATCAAGATCAAACTTACAGGTGTCAACTCATACCTAGATATTGGTGTTGTGAGGATCGTTAAGGTGGTAATACAATTAATTTCATTAAGGAACAGTAATATATTCCGTCGTCAACGTTCTACAATCTCCNATAGCTTCCTCGCATGGTGTGGCACATAGCTTCCTCGCATGGTGTGGCACATAGCTTCCTCGCATGGTGTGGCACATAGCTTCCTCGCATGGTGTGGCACATAGCTTCCTCGCATGGTGTGGCACATAGCTTCCTCGCATGGTGTGGCACATAGCTTCCTCGCATGGTGTGGCACATAGCTTCCTCGCATGGTGTGGCACATAGCTTCCTCGCATGGTGTGGCACATAGCTTCCTCGCATGGTGTGGCACATAGCTTCCTCGCATGGTGTGGCACATAGCTTCCTCGCATGGTGTGGCACATAGCTTCCTCGCATGGTGTGGCACATAGCTTCCTCGCATGGTGTGGCACATAGCTTCCTCGCATGGTGTGGCACATAGCTTCCTCGCATGGTGTGGCACATAGCTTCCTCGCATGGTGTGGCACATAGCTTCCTCGCATGGTGTGGCACATAGCTTCCTCGCATGGTGTGGCACATAGCTTCCTCGCATGGTGTGGCACATAGCTTCCTCGCATGGTGTGGCACATAGCTTCCTCGCATGGTGTGGCACATAGCTTCCTCGCATGGTGTGGCACATAGCTTCCTCGCATGGTGTGGCACATAGCTTCCTCGCATGGTGTGGCACATAGCTTCCTCGCATGGTGTGGCACATAGCTTCCTCGCATGGTGTGGCACATAGCTTCCTCGCATGGTGTGGCACATAGCTTCCTCGCATGGTGTGGCACATAGCTTCCTCGCATGGTGTGGCACATAGCTTCCTCGCATGGTGTGGCACATAGCTTCCTCGCATGGTGTGGCACATAGCTTCCTCGCATGGTGTGGCACATAGCTTCCTCGCATGGTGTGGCACATAGCTTCCTCGCATGGTGTGGCACATAGCTTCCTCGCATGGTGTGGCACATAGCTTCCTCGCATGGTGTGGCACATAGCTTCCTCGCATGGTGTGGCACATAGCTTCCTCGCATGGTGTGGCACATAGCTTCCTCGCATGGTGTGGCACATAGCTTCCTCGCATGGTGTGGCACATAGCTTCCTCGCATGGTGTGGCACATAGCTTCCTCGCATGGTGTGGCACATAGCTTCCTCGCATGGTGTGGCACATAGCTTCCTCGCATGGTGTGGCACATAGCTTCCTCGCATGGTGTGGCACATAGCTTCCTCGCATGGTGTGGCACATAGCTTCCTCGCATGGTGTGGCACATAGCTTCCTCGCATGGTGTGGCACATAGCTTCCTCGCATGGTGTGGCACATAGCTTCCTCGCATGGTGTGGCACATAGCTTCCTCGCATGGTGTGGCACATAGCTTCCTCGCATGGTGTGGCACATAGCTTCCTCGCATGGTGTGGCACATAGCTTCCTCGCATGGTGTGGCACATAGCTTCCTCGCATGGTGTGGCACATAGCTTCCTCGCATGGTGTGGCACATAGCTTCCTCGCATGGTGTGGCACATAGCTTCCTCGCATGGTGTGGCACATAGCTTCCTCGCATGGTGTGGCACATAGCTTCCTCGCATGGTGTGGCACATAGCTTCCTCGCATGGTGTGGCACATAGCTTCCTCGCATGGTGTGGCACATAGCTTCCTCGCATGGTGTGGCACATAGCTTCCTCGCATGGTGTGGCACATAGCTTCCTCGCATGGTGTGGCACATAGCTTCCTCGCATGGTGTGGCACATAGCTTCCTCGCATGGTGTGGCACATAGCTTCCTCGCATGGTGTGGCACATAGCTTCCTCGCATGGTGTGGCACATAGCTTCCTCGCATGGTGTGGCACATAGCTTCCTCGCATGGTGTGGCACATAGCTTCCTCGCATGGTGTGGCACATAGCTTCCTCGCATGGTGTGGCACATAGCTTCCTCGCATGGTGTGGCACATAGCTTCCTCGCATGGTGTGGCACATAGCTTCCTCGCATGGTGTGGCACATAGCTTCCTCGCATGGTGTGGCACATAGCTTCCTCGCATGGTGTGGCACATAGCTTCCTCGCATGGTGTGGCACATAGCTTCCTCGCATGGTGTGGCACATAGCTTCCTCGCATGGTGTGGCACATAGCTTCCTCGCATGGTGTGGCACATAGCTTCCTCGCATGGTGTGGCACATAGCTTCCTCGCATGGTGTGGCACATAGCTTCCTCGCATGGTGTGGCACATAGCTTCCTCGCATGGTGTGGCACATAGCTTCCTCGCATGGTGTGGCACATAGCTTCCTCGCATGGTGTGGCACATAGCTTCCTCGCATGGTGTGGCACATAGCTTCCTCGCATGGTGTGGCACATAGCTTCCTCGCATGGTGTGGCACATAGCTTCCTCGCATGGTGTGGCACATAGCTTCCTCGCATGGTGTGGCACATAGCTTCCTCGCATGGTGTGGCACATAGCTTCCTCGCATGGTGTGGCACATAGCTTCCTCGCATGGTGTGGCACATAGCTTCCTCGCATGGTGTGGCACATAGCTTCCTCGCATGGTGTGGCACATAGCTTCCTCGCATGGTGTGGCACATAGCTTCCTCGCATGGTGTGGCACATAGCTTCCTCGCATGGTGTGGCACATAGCTTCCTCGCATGGTGTGGCACATAGCTTCCTCGCATGGTGTGGCACATAGCTTCCTCGCATGGTGTGGCACATAGCTTCCTCGCATGGTGTGGCACATAGCTTCCTCGCATGGTGTGGCACATAGCTTCCTCGCATGGTGTGGCACATAGCTTCCTCGCATGGTGTGGCACATAGCTTCCTCGCATGGTGTGGCACATAGCTTCCTCGCATGGTGTGGCACATAGCTTCCTCGCATGGTGTGGCACATAGCTTCCTCGCATGGTGTGGCACATAGCTTCCTCGCATGGTGTGGCACATAGCTTCCTCGCATGGTGTGGCACATAGCTTCCTCGCATGGTGTGGCACATAGCTTCCTCGCATGGTGTGGCACATAGCTTCCTCGCATGGTGTGGCACATAGCTTCCTCGCATGGTGTGGCACATAGCTTCCTCGCATGGTGTGGCACATAGCTTCCTCGCATGGTGTGGCACATAGCTTCCTCGCATGGTGTGGCACATAGCTTCCTCGCATGGTGTGGCACATAGCTTCCTCGCATGGTGTGGCACATAGCTTCCTCGCATGGTGTGGCACATAGCTTCCTCGCATGGTGTGGCACATAGCTTCCTCGCATGGTGTGGCACATAGCTTCCTCGCATGGTGTGGCACATAGCTTCCTCGCATGGTGTGGCACATAGCTTCCTCGCATGGTGTGGCACATAGCTTCCTCGCATGGTGTGGCACATAGCTTCCTCGCATGGTGTGGCACATAGCTTCCTCGCATGGTGTGGCACATAGCTTCCTCGCATGGTGTGGCACATAGCTTCCTCGCATGGTGTGGCACATAGCTTCCTCGCATGGTGTGGCACATAGCTTCCTCGCATGGTGTGGCACATAGCTTCCTCGCATGGTGTGGCACATAGCTTCCTCGCATGGTGTGACACATAGCTTCCTCGCATGGTGTGGCACATAGCTTCCTCGCATGGTGTGGCACATAGCTTCCTCGCATTCTACCCACGTACTTTATTGATATTTTTATTTTATTGTCTAATCGGTTTAATTGTTTCCCCCGTTTTTTCAATCTGTCAAAATTGTTTTGATTTTTTTACATAAATTAAAGTATCAATTTAGCAAAAGTTAAAAAGCGCAGACGGTTCAAATTAATCTGGGGCTATCTTCGGGTTACTTTCTATAAACTATAAAAGTTTCATTCAAATCTGATAAGTACTTTTGAAGCTATAGGTGTAAATAAATGTATGTTTGTGCGCATGTGGAAGAGAAACAAATAGGCGCAGAAGGTTGAAACTTATATGGGACCAACAATGGACTTATAATGACCAACCACCCAAATTTCATTTAAATTCGACTTGTAGTTTTTAAGATATGGGGGTTCGCAAAAATTGAACGACAGACCGACAGACAGACAGACACGGAAACAAAAATGATCCCTGATGTCTGAAACGGATTTCTGTCTTGGAATTTTTGAAATCAGAGACCTAAAATTTTTTCGCTCTTCAGAACGATCACATAGCGCACACAGAACGAGCAAAAGGAGGGGGGGGGAGTTAATTGAAGCGAGCATATGCATCTTGGATGTCTGTCTGTCTGTCTGTTTGTCCGGAACGTTTACGTGTCCGACGATAACTTGAGTAAAAGTTGACCGATTTAGTTGAAATTTAGGATACATGTTCCTCTTACTAATACTCAGGCTAAGTTCGTTGGACAGCGTGATCTGTCCAAGAGTTCGCGCGCAATGCTCGCGTAAACGTGAGCTTGAAATTTAAAATTGGAATTTCAGGACGGGAAAAAATGCTATCATCACCTATTCGATGAGACGAACATTTTTTTCAAATGACATTTTTTAGTAAAACCAACACCGACACCGCTATAAATTAATAAAGATCACTAAAACTATTAAAGCGGACCTAAACGTTTAAAATGGAGAAATCAACCTTTTTATCGATATCTTACGTTCTAACGTAACGATTTTAATAAATCTTCGTATACACCATCTAATGCACAATTGAAACAGACATGCAAAATTTCAATTTGATACATGCAGTAGTTGTTTTGTAGCAAAGTGATACATTTTATAATAATTGAAATGGAGATGTGTATTTAGAGGAATAGTAAGAATGCGGGGTGGTTGCCTCACTACTAGCCGCTGCACTACAACTATACATATAAACCCTTTATCTATCAATTCATCATGATTCATGATTATCTGTTTTTTCAATATTCAATATATATTTTATTATTTATTACTATAGGCTCGCTTCAATGATAGAGCCAGCGATGCCTAGTTAATAATAAGAAGATATTTCATTTTTTTGAGGATTTGAAATGTAATATGGTGTTTTAGATTACGTGAGACTATTTAAGATTTCAGACCAAAATAGTAATTATGGGTTTATTATGATGATAATAACTTCACTGTCAATACCCCCTCACTGTCAAATACGAGGCAAGAGTTTTATTCAAGTGTGTTGAGACAATATGGGCTCAAGGTAATTTTCTTAATGTTTGCTGCCGATTTAGTGGTCATTGCCAACAGTACAACGGAAACAAATAATGTTTCAATGGCTAGAGGTCGACCAAGAAGTCATGGAAATCTGAGGAGTGCGCTAGTGTCGTCAAGTGCTGTCAGTTTTTAATAAAATAGACCACTGTCAAAAAACACAGTGTTGTTCTTTAGTTATTAATTATTTTATTTTTTTAACTTCTATATTTTTTGCTACAGGCAACACTGTACCTGATAAGAAATCACTCCTACTGTACGATATCTTTATATAATTATTTATTGGTTATTCCTCTTTATTTCTGAATTTGATTTGTTACTTTTGATTTCCTACCCCGTTATTTGTAGCGTCCTTTGTATTTGCATCATCCCATAGATTTGTGGATCGTACGCAAATCGTTTAGTTGTGACTATAACTC
>KZ651274.1:400260-415024 GCA_001010745.2 Gerris buenoi
ATACATATATATATAAAGTTTTATAAGACCTATTTTTTCGTGATCAGGGGCCTTTGAAACGTATTTTGGCCACATTCCCGGGTCCAACTCCCGCCATGAGGGTGGCTCCATTAGCGAATTTTTTCCAATGGAAATTCGCTAAAAGTCCAGTCATGCACCATGACTCATGACTTAATGAACGAATTTTCAAATAAATCTGCGTATTATTGGCGTATGATAATATAGGAATATTTTGGTTTAGAATTTGGATTGTTGGAAAAAAAAGAATGGTACACACGAGTAGGGGTACAAATGTCAAAATAGTATTTACCCTTCAAGATGCACATAGTTGGAAAGCTCTTTAAGAGTACAGTAATTGTTCTGTACACTTTTATCATATTTTCATATAAGAGGAGGANAATGGGCTCAGATGGTTGGACATTCTATGGGCCCGACAATGGGCTCAGATGGTTGGACATTCTATGGGCCCGACAATGGGCTCAGATGGTTGGACATTCTATGGGCCCGACAATGGGCTCAGATGGTTGGACATTCTATGGGCCCGACAATGGGCTCAGATGGTTGGACATTCTATGGGCCCGACAATGGGCTCAGATGGTTGGACATTCTATGGGCCCGACAATGGGCTCAGATGGTTGGACATTCTATGGGCCCGACAATGGGCTCAGATGGTTGGACATTCTATGGGCCCGACAATGGGCTCAGATGGTTGGACATTCTATGGGCCCGACAATGGGCTCAGATGGTTGGACATTCTATGGGCCCGACAATGGGCTCAGATGGTTGGACATTCTATGGGCCCGACAATGGGCTCAGATGGTTGGACATTCTATGGGCCCGACAATGGGCTCAGATGGTTGGACATTCTATGGGCCCGACAATGGGCTCAGATGGTTGGACATTCTATGGGCCCGACAATGGGCTCAGATGGTTGGACATTCTATGGGCCCGACAATGGGCTCAGATGGTTGGACATTCTATGGGCCCGACAATGGGCTCAGATGGTTGGACATTCTATGGGCCCGACAATGGGCTCAGATGGTTGGACATTCTATGGGCCCGACAATGGGCTCAGATGGTTGGACATTCTATGGGCCCGACAATGGGCTCAGATGGTTGGACATTCTATGGGCCCGACAATGGGCTCAGATGGTTGGACATTCTATGGGCCCGACAATGGGCTCAGATGGTTGGACATTCTATGGGCCCGACAATGGGCTCAGATGGTTGGACATTCTATGGGCCCGACAATGGGCTCAGATGGTTGGACATTCTATGGGCCCGACAATGGGCTCAGATGGTTGGACATTCTATGGGCCCGACAATGGGCTCAGATGGTTGGACATTCTATGGGCCCGACAATGGGCTCAGATGGTTGGACATTCTATGGGCCCGACAATGGGCTCAGATGGTTGGACATTCTATGGGCCCGACAATGGGCTCAGATGGTTGGACATTCTATGGGCCCGACAATGGGCTCAGATGGTTGGACATTCTATGGGCCCGACAATGGGCTCAGATGGTTGGACATTCTATGGGCCCGACAATGGGCTCAGATGGTTGGACATTCTATGGGCCCGACAATGGGCTCAGATGGTTGGACATTCTATGGGCCCGACAATGGGCTCAGATGGTTGGACATTCTATGGGCCCGACAATGGGCTCAGATGGTTGGACATTCTATGGGCCCGACAATGGGCTCAGATGGTTGGACATTCTATGGGCCCGACAATGGGCTCAGATGGTTGGACATTCTATGGGCCCGACAATGGGCTCAGATGGTTGGACATTCTATGGGCCCGACAATGGGCTCAGATGGTTGGACATTCTATGGGCCCGACAATGGGCTCAGATGGTTGGACATTCTATGGGCCCGACAATGGGCTCAGATGGTTGGACATTCTATGGGCCCGACAATGGGCTCAGATGGTTGGACATTCTATGGGCCCGACAATGGGCTCAGATGGTTGGACATTCTATGGGCCCGACAATGGGCTCAGATGGTTGGACATTCTATGGGCCCGACAATGGGCTCAGATGGTTGGACATTCTATGGGCCCGACAATGGGCTCAGATGGTTGGACATTCTATGGGCCCGACAATGGGCTCAGATGGTTGGACATTCTATGGGCCCGACAATGGGCTCAGATGGTTGGACATTCTATGGGCCCGACAATGGGCTCAGATGGTTGGACATTCTATGGGCCCGACAATGGGCTCAGATGGTTGGACATTCTATGGGCCCGACAATGGGCTCAGATGGTTGGACATTCTATGGGCCCGACAATGGGCTCAGATGGTTGGACATTCTATGGGCCCGACAATGGGCTCAGATGGTTGGACATTCTATGGGCCCGACAATGGGCTCAGATGGTTGGACATTCTATGGGCCCGACAATGGGCTCAGATGGTTGGACATTCTATGGGCCCGACAATGGGCTCAGATGGTTGGACATTCTATGGGCCCGACAATGGGCTCAGATGGTTGGACATTCTATGGGCCCGACAATGGGCTCAGATGGTTGGACATTCTATGGGCCCGACAATGGGCTCAGATGGTTGGACATTCTATGGGCCCGACAATGGGCTCAGATGGTTGGACATTCTATGGGCCCGACAATGGGCTCAGATGGTTGGACATTCTATGGGCCCGACAATGGGCTCAGATGGTTGGACATTCTATGGGCCCGACAATGGGCTCAGATGGTTGGACATTCTATGGGCCCGACAATGGGCTCAGATGGTTGGACATTCTATGGGCCCGACAATGGGCTCAGATGGTTGGACATTCTATGGGCCCGACAATGGGCTCAGATGGTTGGACATTCTATGGGCCCGACAATGGGCTCAGATGGTTGGACATTCTATGGGCCCGACAATGGGCTCAGATGGTTGGACATTCTATGGGCCCGACAATGGGCTCAGATGGTTGGACATTCTATGGGCCCGACAATGGGCTCAGATGGTTGGACATTCTATGGGCCCGACAATGGGCTCAGATGGTTGGACATTCTATGGGCCCGACAATGGGCTCAGATGGTTGGACATTCTATGGGCCCGACAATGGGCTCAGATGGTTGGACATTCTATGGGCCCGACAATGGGCTCAGATGGTTGGACATTCTATGGGCCCGACAATGGGCTCAGATGGTTGGACATTCTATGGGCCCGACAATGGGCTCAGATGGTTGGACATTCTATGGGCCCGACAATGGGCTCAGATGGTTGGACATTCTATGGGCCCGACAATGGGCTCAGATGGTTGGACATTCTATGGGCCCGACAATGGGCTCAGATGGTTGGACATTCTATGGGCCCGACAATGGGCTCAGATGGTTGGACATTCTATGGGCCCGACAATGGGCTCAGATGGTTGGACATTCTATGGGCCCGACAATGGGCTCAGATGGTTGGACATTCTATGGGCCCGACAATGGGCTCAGATGGTTGGACATTCTATGGGCCCGACAATGGGCTCAGATGGTTGGACATTCTATGGGCCCGACAATGGGCTCAGATGGTTGGACATTCTATGGGCCCGACAATGGGCTCAGATGGTTGGACATTCTATGGGCCCGACAATGGGCTCAGATGGTTGGACATTCTATGGGCCCGACAATGGGCTCAGATGGTTGGACATTCTATGGGCCCGACAATGGGCTCAGATGGTTGGACATTCTATGGGCCCGACAATGGGCTCAGATGGTTGGACATTCTATGGGCCCGACAATGGGCTCAGATGGTTGGACATTCTATGGGCCCGACAATGGGCTCAGATGGTTGGACATTCTATGGGCCCGACAATGGGCTCAGATGGTTGGACATTCTATGGGCCCGACAATGGGCTCAGATGGTTGGACATTCTATGGGCCCGACAATGGGCTCAGATGGTTGGACATTCTATGGGCCCGACAATGGGCTCAGATGGTTGGACATTCTATGGGCCCGACAATGGGCTCAGATGGTTGGACATTCTATGGGCCCGACAATGGGCTCAGATGGTTGGACATTCTATGGGCCCGACAATGGGCTCAGATGGTTGGACATTCTATGGGCCCGACAATGGGCTCAGATGGTTGGACATTCTATGGGCCCGACAATGGGCTCAGATGGTTGGACATTCTATGGGCCCGACAATGGGCTCAGATGGTTGGACATTCTATGGGCCCGACAATGGGCTCAGATGGTTGGACATTCTATGGGCCCGACAATGGGCTCAGATGGTTGGACATTCTATGGGCCCGACAATGGGCTCAGATGGTTGGACATTCTATGGGCCCGACAATGGGCTCAGATGGTTGGACATTCTATGGGCCCGACAATGGGCTCAGATGGTTGGACATTCTATGGGCCCGACAATGGGCTCAGATGGTTGGACATTCTATGGGCCCGACAATGGGCTCAGATGGTTGGACATTCTATGGGCCCGACAATGGGCTCAGATGGTTGGACATTCTATGGGCCCGACAATGGGCTCAGATGGTTGGACATTCTATGGGCCCGACAATGGGCTCAGATGGTTGGACATTCTATGGGCCCGACAATGGGCTCAGATGGTTGGACATTCTATGGGCCCGACAATGGGCTCAGATGGTTGGACATTCTATGGGCCCGACAATGGGCTCAGATGGTTGGACATTCTATGGGCCCGACAATGGGCTCAGATGGTTGGACATTCTATGGGCCCGACAATGGGCTCAGATGGTTGGACATTCTATGGGCCCGACAATGGGCTCAGATGGTTGGACATTCTATGGGCCCGACAATGGGCTCAGATGGTTGGACATTCTATGGGCCCGACAATGGGCTCAGATGGTTGGACATTCTATGGGCCCGACAATGGGCTCAGATGGTTGGACATTCTATGGGCCCGACAATGGGCTCAGATGGTTGGACATTCTATGGGCCCGACAATGGGCTCAGATGGTTGGACATTCTATGGGCCCGACAATGGGCTCAGATGGTTGGACATTCTATGGGCCCGACAATGGGCTCAGATGGTTGGACATTCTATGGGCCCGACAATGGGCTCAGATGGTTGGACATTCTATGGGCCCGACAATGGGCTCAGATGGTTGGACATTCTATGGGCCCGACAATGGGCTCAGATGGTTGGACATTCTATGGGCCCGACAATGGGCTTACTGTGTCCTACCATCACAATTTCATGGAAAACGAAGCATTAGTATTTAAACTGCTGTTTAATTGATTTTTTTTTTTTTTTTTCATTTTTTCTGATGCATACTCCTCCTGAACGGCTGAACCAATCTGCACAAAATTTGGCACGGCCATAGTGACCAACCACAGGAAGGTATAAATCTGAAATGGCCCAAATAGGTACACAGGGGTACGGGGTACGAAGTACAAAAGTTTTCTCCTGAACGGCTGAGCTGATCCTCTAAAAATTCGGCATGGTTATAGTGACCAACCAAAGGAAGGTATAAATCTGAAATGGTCCAAATTGGTACACGGGGGTACGGGGTACAAAAGTTAAAATAGGTCATGCCCTTCAAGATGCATGTCGTTGGAAAGCCATGGTCTTAAGAGCACAGCAGCAGCATGGTCTTTAAGAGTACAGTTATTGTTGTATGTTAACTTTTGTCATAATATAATTTATGAGGGGTCATTCTTTTGGTAAAATAGGAAAAAATGAAAAAAAAATAAAAATAAATATGATTAAAATGCACGCTCAGCTCAATATTGCAAGCATTGCACACCTAGTATAGAATGACGACACTGGCTGCGATACCTTCGGTTAGCTATTAGAGAGACTTGATCCATATCAACAGACATTGCAACTAAATTTAACTTCTAATAATCTAATAGATCATTTTGCGGAAATAAAATCTAGAAAAGTTTAAAAAAAAAAATCTTATATGAATAAAATGTAAATTAGGGCGTTAATGAACAAATGTCAAACACCCTATAAATAAATAAATAAATAAATAAATAAATAAAATGTAAATTTAACAATAGTAACTTTTTAAAATTATCTTCCAATATAATTAGTAAATAGGTACTGTGTCCAAAATCAACCTAATATAAGGAAAATGTGGTCAAGTAAAAAATAAGGTTCCCACATTTTTTTCACGTTTAAGGCATTTTTTATTGCAATTAATAAGTATACCATCTGAAAGCTTGTACTTTAATCTATTTTCTTCATAGTCACCAGATTTTTCTACGCAATTTTCCTGACGAGTTATCCACTTCTGAAAACCCGCTTCGAAGAACTCCGCCGCCAGGCCACCAATGAACTTGGTGACCGCTTCCTTCACCTCTTCATCTGTACTGAAGCGTTGTCCACCCAAGTGTTGCTTCAATTTCGGAAAAAAGTGGAAGATCAGGGCTATAGGGGGCATGATCAAGCAATTGAGTACATCAAGCAATTGCAGTACAGATGAAGAGGTGAAGGAAGCGGTCACCAAGTTCATTGGTGGCCTGGCGGCGGAGTTCTTCGAAGCGGGTTTTCAGAAGTGGATAACTCGTCAGGAAAATTGCGTAGAAAAATCTGGTGACTATGTGGAAAATAGTTTAAAGTACAAGCTTTCAGATGGTATACTTATTTATTGCAATAAAAAAATTCCTTACACGTGAAAAAAATGTGGGAACCTTATATTTTACTTGACCCTCGTATATAACTAATCGTTTCACTTCCTTTCCTCATTTCCTATTGTTGCGTTTGTTGTATTACAGGTGGTACGGGCACATCGCCCTACTGGCTTTGTCCCCATTTGCTGCAAATGGTGGTCCTGAAAACTTTTATCTCCAGTAGGGAGAAAAAGTTATGATTTTTGGTTTAGTTTAGAGGAACTGAAGAAAGTCTTTTCTTCCCTGAACTCAAAAAGTAAGGAGAAAAAATTAAAGTATGGCGAAAAAGTAAACTAGAGCGAAAAAGTAAGTATTGCCAACTTAATTGTTTTATAAATAGTAGAAAATGAATGGCTAATGTAATGAAGTTGTTGAAATCAGGTTGGCGACACTGCTTTTTTGGCCATGTTTATCTTTGTTTATAACCTGCATCTAAATAAACTTCTACTTGAGTTTAATTCCAATTCTTATTTGTTTTCAATATTGAATCTCTTATATCTGCAATTAAAAGTGCTAACAATAATTATTGTTATTTATTAAAATAAGAAATAAAAATTGTGTAATGGACGAAAATGTGTATTTTCTCCCTACTGGAGATAAAATATTCTATGTACCTCGTGAGTAAAGTGCCATTATTCCCTTCGGCTGCGCCTCGGGAATTAAAAATTCTAATTTCCTCGGCTTCGCCTCAGGATTTAGGAACCATGGTTCCTTCTGCTTCGCCTCAAGAACCAACTTTTTCGCTCAGGGAATAAAGGCTTACTTTACTCCCTAGGTGCATAAATAACTATTAACCACCAAACCCAACTGTAACCACCTCCACGACTAACCATCTTAAACAATCACAAGCCATTAACCTCTAACCACCTCTAACAACCTCAAACCATACCTCTAACCACCTCTAACCACCTCTAACCACCTCTAACCACCTCTAACCACCTCTAACCACCTCTAACCATACCTCTAACCACCTCTAACCACCTCTAACCACCTCCTCGACTAACCATCTTAAACAATCACAAGCCATTAACCTCTAACCATACCTCTAACCACCTCTAACCACCTCTAACCACCTCTAACCACCTCTAACCATACCTCTAACCACCTCCTCGACTAACCATCTTAAACAATCACAAGCCATTAACCTCTAACCATACCTCTAACGTGTTTATATTTACATCAATAAACAAGTCGGGCAGGCTTCACGTATGTGAGACGGTAATGTCCTGTTTTGTACGATAAGTTAAGTTAGTTAAATGATTGAGTGTAAAGTTTTAATAGTTGCATATTCTTTTTCTACACTACAATACCTTTAAATTACCATGTCATGGTGACTATACATGTTTTTAGTTACCCGCCATATTCGCCGCCATCTTGGAAAAATCAATGTGAAAACTCCTAAAAGTGTAAGTTGTCACAAATGCCGAGATGCACCGAATTTTATGATTCATGTTTCTAGCTGTAGTAGTAGTTTATGAATTGAAACATGCCAACGGACCGACAGACAGACAGGCATACAGACAGATCCGTTAATC
The DNA here is from genome assembly GCA_001010745.2 of Gerris buenoi. Taxonomy (NCBI): domain Eukaryota; kingdom Metazoa; phylum Arthropoda; class Insecta; order Hemiptera; family Gerridae; genus Gerris; species Gerris buenoi. The sequence continues at coordinate 408,384 of KZ651274.1, forward strand.
CGATTGCGATGAAACTTTTGGGAACGGTCGGACGCATGCTTGGGAAGGTATCCGAGTTAGGAAAACTATGTTTAATTTCAGTACACAGAACTAAACATGAAGATTAAAACTCGTCTTACAAATCAAGTATACCAACATACACATGTATACTTCACATATAACAACATGTATATACTTCATCATATTGTACTAAACCGCAAAAACCGCACTAGTTATTATTGAACAGGACCACAATAAAGGCCTCTTTGTTGTATTCAAAATTCATAAGTTTCAAAAAAGCATGAATGCGAAGGGAACAATAAGTTTTACAAAAGCATGAATGAGAAGGGAACAATAAGTTTTACAAAAGCATGAATGCGAAGGGAACAATAAGTTTTAATAAAGCATGCATGCGAAGGGAACAATTAGTGTTACAAAAGCAAGTATGTGAAGGGAACAATAAGTTTTACGAAAGCAAGTATGTGAAGGGAACTATAAGTTTCAAGAAAGCATGCATGCGAAGGGAACTATAAGCTTTACAAAAGCATTAATGTGAAGGGAACAATAAGTTTTTTACAAAAGCATTCATGTGAAGGGAACAATAAGATTTTACACAGAAGCATTCATGAGAAGGGAACAATAAGTTTTACAAAAGCATTCATGTGAAGGGAACAATAAGTTTCAAGAAAGCATGCATGCGAAGGGAACTATAAGCTTTACAAAAGCATTAATGTGAAGGGAACAATAAGTTTTACACAGAAGCATTCATGTGAAGGGAACAATAAGTTTTACAAAAGCATTCATGTGAAGGGAACAATAAGTTTCAAGAAAGCATGCATGCGAAGGGAACTATAAGCTTTACAAAAGCATTAATGTGAAGGGAACAATAAGTTTTACACAGAAGCATTCATGTGAAGGGAACAATAAGTTTTACAAAAGCATTCATGTGAAGGGAACAATAAGTTTCAAGAAAGCATGCATGCGAAGGGAACTATAAGCTTTACAAAAGCATTAATGTGAAGGGAACAATAAGTTTTACACAGAAGCATTCATGTGAAGGGAACAATAAGTTTTACAAAAGCATTCATGTGAAGGGAACAATAAGTTTCAAGAAAGCATGCATGCGAAGGGAACTATAAGCTTTACAAAAGCATTAATGTGAAGGGAACAATAAGTTTTACACAGAAGCATTCATGTGAAGGGAACAATAAGTTTTACAAAAGCATTCATGTGAAGGGAACAATAAGTTTCAAGAAAGCATGCATGCGAAGGGAACTATAAGCTTTACAAAAGCATTAATGTGAAGGGAACAATAAGTTTTACACAGAAGCATTCATGTGAAGGGAACAATAAGTTTTACAAAAGCATGCATGCGAAGGGACCAATAAGTTTTACAAAAGCATGAATGCGAAGGGAACAATAAGTTTTACAAAAGCATTAATGTGAAGGGAACAATAAGTTTTACAGAAGCATTCTTGTGAAGGGAACAATATGTTTTACAAAAGCATTTGTGTGAAGGGAACAATAAGTTTTAAGAAAGCATACATGCGAAGGGAACAATAAGTTTTAAGAAAGCATGCATGCGAAGGGAACAATTAGTTTTAAGAAAGCATACATGTGAAGGGAACAATTAGTTTTAAGAAAGCATGCATGCGAAGGGAACAATAGGTTTCAAGAAAGCATGCATGCAAAGGGAACAATAAGTTTCAAGAAAGCAAGTATGTGAAGGGAACAATAAGTTTCAAGAAAGCAAGTATGTGACGGGAACAATAAGTTTCAAGAAAGCATGCATGGCGAAGGGAACAATAAGTTTTAAGAAAGCATGCATGCAAAGGGAACAATAAGTTTCAAGAAAGCAAGTATGTGAAGGGAACAATAAGTTTCAAGAAAGCAAGTATGTGACGGGAACAATAAGTTTCAAGAAAGCATGCATGGCGAAGGGAACAATAAGTTTTACGAAAGCATGCATGCGAAGGGAACAATAAGTTTTATGAAAGCATGCATGCGAAGGGAACAATAAGTTTTATGAAAGCATGCATGCGAAGGGAACTATAAGCTTTACGAAAGCAAGTATGTGAAGGGAACAATAAGTTTTACGAAAGCAAGTATGTGAAGGGAACTATAAGTTTCAAGAAAGCATGCATGCGAAGGGAACTATAAGCTTTACGAAAGCAAGTATGTGAAGGGAACAATAAGTTTTACGAAAGCAAGTATGTGAAGGGAACTATAAGTTTCAAGAAAGCATGCATGCGAAGGGAACTATAAGCTTTACGAAAGCAAGTATGTGAAGGGAACAATAAGTTTTACGAAAGCAAGTATGTGAAGGGAACTATAAGTTTCAAGAAAGCATGCATGCGAAGGGAACTATAAGCTTTACGAAAGCAAGTATGTGAAGGGAACAATAAGTTTTACGAAAGCAAGTATGTGAAGGGAACTATAAGTTTCAAGAAAGCATGCATGCGAAGGGAACTATAAGCTTTACGAAAGCAAGTATGTGAAGGGAACAATAAGTTTTACGAAAGCAAGTATGTGAAGGGAACTATAAGTTTCAAGAAAGCATGCATGCGAAGGGAACTATAAGCTTTACGAAAGCAAGTATGTGAAGGGAACAATAAGTTTTACGAAAGCAAGTATGTGAAGGGAACTATAAGTTTCAAGAAAGCATGCATGCGAAGGGAACTATAAGCTTTACGAAAGCAAGTATGTGAAGGGAACAATAAGTTTTACAAAAGCATTCATGTGAAGGGAACAATAAGTTTCAAGAAAGCATGCATGCGAAGGGAACTATAAGTTTTACAAAAGCATTAATGTGAAGGGAACAATAAGTTTTACAGAAGCATTCATGTGAAGGGAAAAATAAGTTTTACAAAAGCATTCATGTGAAGGGAACAATAAGTTTCAAGAAAGCATTAATGTGAAGGATACAATAAGTTTTACAGAAGCATTCTTGTGAAGGGAACAATAAGTTTTACAAAAGCATGAATGCGAAGGGAACGATAAGTTTTACAAAAGCATGCATGCGAAGGGACCAATAAGTTTTACAAAAGCATAAATGCGAAGGGAACAATAAGTTTTACAAAAGCATTAATGTGAAGGGAACAATAAGTTTTACAGAAGCATTCTTGTGAGGGGAACAATAAGTTTTACAAAAGCATTCATGTGAAGGGAACAAAAAGTTTCAAGAAAGCATGCATGCAAAGGGAACAATAAGTTTTACAAAAGCATTCGTGTGAAGGGAACAATAAGTTTTAAGAAAGCATACATGCGAAGGGAACAATAAGTTTTACAAAAGCATTCGTGTGAAGGGAACAATAAGTTTTAAGAAAGCATGCATGCGAAGGGAACAATAAGTTTTACAAAAGCATTCGTGTGAAGGGAACAATAAGTTTTAAGAAAGCATGCATGCGAAGGGAACAATAAGTTTTAAGAAAGCATGCATGCGAAGGGAACAATAAGTTTTACGAAAGCATGCATGCAAAGGGAACTATAAGTTTCAAGAAAGCAAGTATGTGAAGGGAACAATAAGTTTCAAGAAAGCAAGTATGTGACGGGAACAATAAGTTTCAAAAAAGCATGCATGGCGAAGGGAACAATAAGTTTTAAGAAAGCATGCATGCAAAGGGAACAATAAGTTTCAAGAAAGCAAGTATGTGAAGGGAACAATAAGTTTCAAGAAAGCAAGTATGTGACGGAAACAATAAGTTTCAAGAAAGCATGCATGGCGAAGGGAACAATAAGTTTTACGAAAGCATGCATGCGAAGGGAACAATAAGTTTTATGAAAGCATGCGTGCGAAGGGAACAATAAGTTTTACGAAAGCATGCTTGCGAAGAGAACAATAAGTTTTATGAAAGCATGCGTGCGAAGGGAACAACAAGTGTTACGAAAGCAAGTATGTGAAGGGAACAATAAGTTTTACGAAAGCAAGTATGTGAAGGGAACTATAAGTTTCAAGAAAGCATGCATGCGAAGGGAACTATAAGTTTCAAGAAAGCATACATGTGAAGGGAACTATAAGCTTTACGAAAGCAAGTATGTGAAGGGAACAATAAGTTTTACGAAAGCAAGTATGTGAAGGGAACTATAAGTTTCAAGAAAGCATGCATGCGAAGGGAACTATAAGTTTCAAGAAAGCATACATGTGAAGGGAACTATAAGCTTTACGAAAGCAAGTATGTGAAGGGAACAATAAGTTTTACGAAAGCAAGTATGTGAAGGGAACTATAAGTTTCAAGAAAGCATGCATGCGAAGGGAACTATAAGCTTTACGAAAGCAAGTATGTGAAGGGAACAATAAGTTTTACGAAAGCAAGTATGTGAAGGGAACTATAAGTTTCAAGAAAGCATGCATGCGAAGGGAACTATAAGCTTTACGAAAGCAAGTATGTGAAGGGAACAATAAGTTTTACGAAAGCAAGTATGTGAAGGGAACTATAAGTTTCAAGAAAGCATGCATGCGAAGGGAACTATAAGCTTTACGAAAGCAAGTATGTGAAGGGAACAATAAGTTTTACGAAAGCAAGTATGTGAAGGGAACTATAAGTTTCAAGAAAGCATGCATGCGAAGGGAACTATAAGCTTTACGAAAGCAAGTATGTGAAGGGAACAATAAGTTTTACGAAAGCAAGTATGTGAAGGGAACTATAAGTTTCAAGAAAGCATGCATGCGAAGGGAACTATAAGCTTTACGAAAGCAAGTATGTGAAGGGAACAATAAGTTTTACGAAAGCAAGTATGTGAAGGGAACTATAAGTTTCAAGAAAGCATGCATGCGAAGGGAACTATAAGCTTTACGAAAGCAAGTATGTGAAGGGAACAATAAGTTTTACGAAAGCAAGTATGTGAAGGGAACTATAAGTTTCAAGAAAGCATGCATGCGAAGGGAACTATAAGCTTTACGAAAGCAAGTATGTGAAGGGAACAATAAGTTTTACGAAAGCAAGTATGTGAAGGGAACTATAAGTTTCAAGAAAGCATGCATGCGAAGGGAACTATAAGCTTTACGAAAGCAAGTATGTGAAGGGAACAATAAGTTTTACGAAAGCAAGTATGTGAAGGGAACTATAAGTTTCAAGAAAGCATGCATGCGAAGGGAACTATAAGCTTTACGAAAGCAAGTATGTGAAGGGAACAATAAGTTTTACGAAAGCAAGTATGTGAAGGGAACTATAAGTTTCAAGAAAGCATGCATGCGAAGGGAACTATAAGCTTTACGAAAGCAAGTATGTGAAGGGAACAATAAGTTTTACGAAAGCAAGTATGTGAAGGGAACTATAAGTTTCAAGAAAGCATGCATGCGAAGGGAACTATAAGCTTTACGAAAGCAAGTATGTGAAGGGAACAATAAGTTTTACGAAAGCAAGTATGTGAAGGGAACTATAAGTTTCAAGAAAGCATGCATGCGAAGGGAACTATAAGCTTTACGAAAGCAAGTATGTGAAGGGAACAATAAGTTTTACGAAAGCAAGTATGTGAAGGGAACTATAAGTTTCAAGAAAGCATGCATGCGAAGGGAACTATAAGCTTTACGAAAGCAAGTATGTGAAGGGAACAATAAGTTTTACGAAAGCATGCATGCGAAGGGAACAATAAGTTTTACAAAATCATTTATGTGAAGGGAACAATAAGTTTTACAAAAGCATTAATGTGAAGGGAACAATAAGTTTTAAGAAAGCATGCGTGTGAAGGGAACAATAAGTTTTAAGAAAGCATGCATGCGAAGGGAACAATAAGTTTTACGAAAGCATGCATGCGAAGGGAACAATAAGTTTTACGAAAGCATGCATGCGAAGGGAACAATAAGTTTTAAGAAAGCATGCATGCGAAGAAAACAATAAGTTTTACGAAAGCATTAATGTGAAGGGAACAATAAGTTTTACGAAAGCATGGGTGAGAAGGTAACAATAAGTTTTACAAAATCATTTATGTGTAGGGAACAATAAGTTTTACAAAAGCATTAATGTGAAGGGAACAATAAGTTTCAAGAAAGCATGCGTGTGAAGGGAACAATAAGTTTCAAGAAAGCATTCAGGTGAAGGGATCAATAAGCAAATTTACAAAAGCATGCGTGAGAAGGTAACAATAAGTTTTAATAAGAAAGAAACGACTGAGGTTTTTGTTGTATCTACTGGACGGTTCGTTGACTCAAAGGTAAATCAGTTTATTAACTGTTCGGTCTAAACATTTCAATAAATATTTTAATTATAATTATATCCTGTTTTGAAAAGATCGACAAAACATTTTTTTTACGTGAAATGAGAAAGCAAGTTATAACGTAGAAAAGATGACATTTCAATTTACAGTTTGTTTATACGTTTTAACATATATGATTCGTCGTATCTTAAAATTTACTAAATGAATGATGTATATATATATGTATTAAAAATATTTGTGTATGTGAGGGATGGTGAGCCGACCTGAGAGTGGTTTGAACTCTCGGTTCTGTTTCATCTTTTATTATTTCCTCTTTCTCTGATATTATATTTTTCATCACGTTCTCACAACCAACTATTTCCTTTATGTTTATTATTTATACTTTTGTTTTGAATAAAATATATCGCGACCAAATCACAACAAAATAAAAACATTCCTGATCTGTTGAAAGATGTAAATATATATGGTAGGGGGGGGGGGGGGGGGATTTTAAGCGGGTTTTACGAAAG
>KZ651274.1:454281-466357 GCA_001010745.2 Gerris buenoi
TATTTTATTGATTAACACAACTACAATAATAAAATTGCAACAAGTGATACAGTTGTTATTGATTACATGGAGGGAGCAACGTGAAGCAGAAGTAGTCCAGTGACTACACTTACTTGGCTTGAATATTATTAAATAATTGTAATAAAAACTTAATTAAATAATGATAAAGTAGATTAAGATTTGAGAATAGATAGTTATAGTTATTACAGTTAAAAAATATATATATATATATATGTATATATTTTTTATGAGTTGTTCTCTAGGGTACCGCCTCATCTTGGAGGGTTTCCTGGGATTTTGCTGGGAAGATAGGAGTTGTACAAGAGGATTAGGATGATGAGATAATGATTCATGGAATTTTCTAAATCGGGATACAAATTTCGGACAAATGGAGCAACATTGGGTCTTCATGGGGAGTAAGGTTTGAAACATAGTAGGGAGCATCGGTTATTTTTCTGAGGATTTTTGACTGTAGGATTTGGAGACGACGGAAATTGGAGGGCTTGGTGCTGCCCCATACTTCCAAACCGTAGGTCCATGTTGGCTTTAACACTACGTTATAGGTTCGAAGCTTGTTGCTTAGAGATATCTTAGACCTAGGATCCAGGAGACCGAGCTGTAGGTTAAATCGTCATGTCTTGTCAGTACGTTTTGTTTTGGTCTTTAGTTGCCATTGTTATCTACGGTTGAAGGGTAAGGCAAAGATCTAGATTGCTTGAATGCTTCCATTACCTTGGGATGCCTAAAGTCTACCAAACAAACTGCTTTAGAGTTTTGTCATCATTCTCAACAACATTTTTTCCAAAAGTTCCCAGACAGAAATCCTTTTAGACATTAGGCAACATTTTCGGTCTCATGTTTATGTCTGCGTTCGACATTTTTGTCAAGGACATATCTTAAAAACTAAGCGTCTGGTTTTAATGATATTTAGATGGTAAGTCATAATCAGCCCATTCTTGGTCCATTAATAATTGCCATCTTTTGCATTCTGCGCTTATTTGTTTCGGTAAATCTGCACTATTTGGCCCACTAACTTCTAACTGTCCGATTTACTTGCAATTTTTTTAAACTGTTCCTTTTTACATATTAAAAACGATTCCGGTTGTACCATCTCGTTAAATTCAATAGTTTTCTCGTAAAAAAATACGTAAAAGCGTCACTTTCTTAGGGAAATAAGGAAGGTTATGGCGAAAAGTACAAATCTTATATTATACGTATTTTTTTGGCTAAAGTTAGAGTGATAATTTAGCGAATTTTATACTTCGATTTGGACATCTACCTGGTCTATATGTAGAAAGGTTGTTTTTCTTCAGAAAATGAGAGAAAACGGCCGTTAAAAATAATTCGTTTCTCTAAACAGCACTGAACACTTCACTTTTACGTATTTTTTTACGAGAAAACTATTGAATTTAACGAGATGGTACAACCGGAATCGTTTTTTATATGTAAAAAGGGACAGTTTAAAAAAAAATTGCAAGTAAATCGGACAATTAGACAATTAGTTAGTGGGCCAAATAGTGCAGATTTACCTTAGTTTCTCTTCCATAGAAGCACAAATATTTCTTTGTTAACACCTGTATCATCGATGATTATGATTGGTTGAATGGGGCCCACGGATAGTCCCATAGTAATTTCCATCGCAAATATTCCTAAATTGATACTTTGATACTTGAAAAAAATAAAAATGACATTTGTGGTCTAAAGGAAAAATTAAAACGCTCCCATTTGCGATATTTCGACCCTTAGAATAATACTATAGATAGAAGGAGTGTCACTGATAACATTGACACCAACTTTGGTTGTGATCCTTATCCGCGTTCTAAAAATTCATTTTTGTAATTTGTGACGTCATAACTCTAAAATTATTTGCCTTCGGTTTTTTAATTTAATTTTTTATTAAATTATAATCATTGATAGTCAGTTTAGTTTATTGTAATATTTTGACGGGCGAGTTGAAAAAATGACGTCAGAGTGAAACGTAAACAATAACCAATGGCAGGGCTTGTTTTCTTGACGTTTGTGAGCGGGCTTTGAATAGTAACTAAAGCGTGGCCAACCTTCTCCAGCTTAAAAAAAAGAGTGTTGTTTTGTTGGTCCCCTGGTCTAAGGGACACAACCCCTCTGTGAAAGTTGGCTTCAGTCCCTTATCAGTAATTGCTTGTTGTTTTGATTCTATGCTCCTTCTATACAGGGTGACCCAGATTAAATGGTCAAAAAAGAATGAGCGTGTTCTAGGGATCAAATGCAACAAAAAATGTCGAGTAAGCATATGGTCGATTCTCATTTGTTTTCGAGATATCGATTTTTTTCGACTTTTTCGAAAAAAATCGAAAATTTTGAAAAAATGCGCTATATCTCAAAAAATAAATGAGACAGCAAAATTTTGATAATAAACAATTTTAAAGAGCATGAAAAAAACCTTTCAGAATCACTCATTGGTTTTTAAAATAACAGCTTTGAACCACCTTTTTAGTCCCTTGATATTGTGACATTGCTATTTTTTCTATTTTGACTCCAAATTTCTGTAGCCTACTACTCTTAGTTGAGGAAAGCTAGACATGCGGCGAATACAGGAAAAACTTCTCCATTTTATAAGCTTTTGAATGGTATATTAAAAGTTTAAGATCATCGGAATAGTTTTCGAGTTATCACTAATTGAATGTTGCCAGCCATGTTTTTAGGTGGTGAAAAATACATTAAAAATTTAAAGATTTTTCAGGTTAATTAAAAGAAATAAATGAGGTAACACACAATTGGGGGAAAAAATTCTTAAACTAATAAATCCGAATTTTTTTACACTATTAGGACATATGAAATTACATTTTTTAATTATTAAAAAATAATTAAAGTCAAAAATCATTGATTCTAAAAATAAAATAAAAAATGTTTTAATTACCATTAGAAGAAGACATGTGTGATTTTGTAATTTATGATATTGAGGCCTTAAATTAACTATAACTCTAAGTAGGTATGTAAAAAGATGTTTTCAGGAAAAAAGCAAAAGAATGTCTAAGGGGGAAAAAATAAGTTAAATTTGAGAATAAATAAAGGTTTTTTTTATGAATTCTATCGTAAGGGAAAGCTTCATTTCGGTTTCTTTCGACAGCAATGCATTGAAGGCACCTTCTTCGCACAGCTGCTGTTACTTGTGCCTTAGTAATCATTCTGTTTGATATTACAATATGATCTATAAGCTGTTCTCTGTTTTGTAGCTGGACACTGTAAACCAGTTCTTTAATTGTTCCCCAGTATAAGAAATCTAAAGATGTAAGGGCAGGAGACCTCGCAGGCCACTGGGCCTTATTGTCTTCCAATCCATTTTCCTTGAAAATGTTCGTTCAGCCACTGTCTAACTTGTCGTCCATAGAGCGCTGGACAACCGTCAAGTAGAAACCAGCAATTTCTCCTCGCAGCTAATGGAACAGCCTTCATGTGTTCTGAAAACCCTTTTTCTTCAAAATTATGAAAATTAAATAGAACACCAAGCATATTTTCTAATGTTAATAAAGGCTTTTTTTATTTTTAGAATAAATGATTTTTGACTTTAATTATTTTTTAATAATTAAAAAATATAATTTCATATGTCCTAATAGTGTAAAAAAATTCGGATTTATTAGTTTAAGTATTTTTCCCCTAATTGAGTGTTACCTCATTAATTTCTTTTAAATAACCTGAAAAATCTTTGAATTTTTAATGTATTTTTCACCACCTAAAAACATGGCTGGCAACATTCAATTAGTGATAACTCGAAAACTATTCCGATGATCTTAAACTTTTAATATACCATTCAAAAGCTTATAAAATGGAGAAGTTTTTCCTGTATTCGCCGCATGTCTAGCTTTCCTCAACTAAGAGTAGTAGGCTACAGAAATTTGGAGTCAAAATAGCAATGTCACAATATCAAGGGACTAAAAAGGTGGTTCAAAGCTGTTATTTTAAAAACCAATGAGTGATTCTGAAAGGTTTTTTCATGCTCTTTAAAATTGTTTATTATCCAAATTTTGCTATCTCATTTATTTTTTGAGATATAGCGCATTTTTTCAAAATTTTCGATTTTTTTCGAAAAAGTCGAAAAAAAATCGATATCTCGAAAACAAATGAGAATCGACCATATGCTTACTCGACATTTTTTGTTGCATTTGATCCCTAGAACACGCTCATTCTTTTTTGACCATTTAATCTGGGTCACCCTGTATATAATATTATTCTAAGTTTCGACCCCTATAAATTTTACTTATTATTTTACATACTATAAACATGACGGATTTAATGAAGAAAGGGGACAACATTAAATGAATCATTCAAAAATGGTTGGTAAAAGCAAAACCTCATGAAGGAACGCGGTAGGACGTGAAAAGCTATAATAATTTGTCACACTAATTTTTTAGTTTTATTCAGATGGAAACGGTCAGGTCTGTTATTAGAGCATTATCAGGGTAAATTAATAATTTGTTTACATTGGCAATAAAAATCTACGTTTGAAATCAAATCCAAATGCTGTAAAGTTGATGTCAAGTTATAAAAGAAGAATTTCGGGCTCTAAAAATAGAATAAGAAATTATTCCTAAAAACAGATAAAAAACTCCAGCCAGAATCGCACTCTATGTAAGTTTAAAGTAATCCCAACTTAAAGTTAAACTTAACAATGTTAAAATTAATATAAAACTAAACCACACTGAAAATAATAATTAACAATTTAGATCTTGATCACATCTTTATTCACGACGACAAAAAGTAAATAAATAAAACGCTATGACAGCACTCAAGAAGTGCCAACTCCCACGCACTAAATTCACTAAATAATAAAAAATGATCGGCCGTCTAAACCTAGAGATTTATATCATTAATATTATTTCTAACACTTAGGTAATACATTATTTATTTTGAATAACTAATAAATATTAATTGGCGAAATCATTTTGATTTTCTGAGTAACAATTTTTTTTTTTTTTTTTTTTTTTTTTTTAATGCAACCTGTGGAATATAAGACAAACAATTATTATTATATTACAATAATTATATTATATCGATAATAATTTGAAAGATTTAATAATTTTAAAAAATAGTCTAATTTATTTATTAATTGTTTCCTTAATTTTATTTTAAATACCCTTTTAATATTGTCTTGATTCTTTACATAAAATCAATTTAGAAATATTTAATATGAGGCGACGATTGAAATGAATGAGGGCCCCCCTGAGGGCCTCTTCTGTCGACAAACCATCCAAAATTCTTGAAAATTTGACGGGTACTTTATAAGATATAAAGGTGTGATATAAATATAGGTGTTAGTAAAAACAAGTCGGTCGGAGACAACTCATACACTTTCTCGTATACGAGTTCATAATTAATCAGCCCAGTGATTTCCTTTTATTACTTATTAGTTTCAGAGTTTTCGTGGATTCATTTAATTATTATTGAACATTTCATTAAAATTTACCATTCGAATAACTTCTTCTCGTCAGGGAATCGAACCTTGCCTCTTTCCGTCCGCGTTTAAAGCTTTTTTCTCTGGAACTAGATTTTTACCCGGGAATACAGCTTATATCCTTGGATTCGTATTTAAATGGGCCACATTTTAGAAGTTTTTAATCAAAATCGTCGGAACCGTATTCGAGAAATATTTTTTTTTTCAGAGTTTTTTGGGAAGTAGCGCCCCTAAATTTGGAGCTAAAATTAATATCTCGATTTCGCCTTGTGTCATGATTTTTCTGATCATGTGTACCAAATTTCGTCAAAATCGGTTAAGTAGTTTAGAACCCAGGCGTCTGCACAGACGACAGACAACAGACGATATTTCTAAAACCATATTTTGTACTCCCAATTATTATCTCATCGTGTAAATCCATCAAAATCATAACAACGAATTTTGCGACATCACAACACTTTCTCTTTATATGAGAAAGTAAAAAATAGACTGTCAATTAGTGTGGCACATAGCTTCCTCGCATCCTATCATTTAATTTATTGTTATATCAACATTAACGTTATATTGTGTAAGAACTATTAACAGTTTTTAGCGATCTTTAACACTTCAAAGCGGTGTCGCTGTAGGTTTTACTAAAAAAATTGTATTTGAAAAAAATGTTTGTCTCATTGAATAGATCAGGTTTGATTTTTTTCCCGACCGAAAATTCCAATTTTAAATTTGAAGTTCAGGTTTACGCAAGCGTTGCGCGTTAATGTTGCTGATAACGATAACGTTGCCCGATGAACTCGTCCTGGGCATTGGTAAAATGAACATGTCTACCAAATGACATCAACATCGGTTGACATTTACTCAAGTTATCGTCGCACGTTACACGTTTCATAATTCGCGGACATACAGACACGGAACCGAAAATGTTCCCTGATGTCTGAAACGGATTTCTGTCTTGGAATTTTTAAAATTGGAGACATAAAACTTTTTCGTTTTCAAAAGTGAACACAATGCTTCCGTTACCTTCGGTAAGCTCGGAAGCAATAAGTCGAAGAAAAAACAATGGGTGCAGAAGGTTGAAATCAACAATGGGCTAATTATGACCTAGCATTCAAATTTCATAAATATCCGACGAGGTTTTAAGTTTTGTCGGTTCCCTGATATGTTGTCTGACTAACCACCTCTAACCACCTCTAACCACCTCTAACCACCTCTAACCACCTCTAACCATCTCTAACCACCTCTAACCACCTCTAACCATCTCTAACCATCTCTAACCATCTCTAACCATCTCTAACCACCTCTAACCCCCTCTAACCACCTCTAACCACCTCTAACCACCTCTAACCACCTCTAACCACCTCTAACCACCTCTAACTACAGACAGACAGACGTCGAACAAAAAATATTCCCTTTCTCTGAAACGGATTTCTGTTCAGAAAAATGTCGAGGAAACGGAAACAAAAAACTTTCATTGTAAAGATCTCAATGCTTTCTTACAAAAACAGAAATTTGAATAAAAAGAAAATGTCTGTTAAGAAGTGGTTGTTAATTTAAGAATATTTTTTTCCTAATTACGCTGGAATCCAGTCAATGTCAGGTCAAAGAAATAATAATGTGGGGCAAGGTTCACAGTCACCTCTTTTGCAATCTTAAATTAAAAATAAATACTAAATTTCTTTCTCAAATATTTCTATAACTCGAGCCGTAGATCTGCTGATTCAAAGGTTTTTTTTTGTCCAAATGAATTGAACTGAGCGCGTATCTAGTACCGTGTTCGAATAATATTCCTAATGTTTCAGATAATTATAAAATGTGGAATTTACTGAATTTAACTAATTTTTATTTTTAATCGATTTAAATTAAATTAAAATAAACTGAAACAAGAAAAGTGAGTTTTTGTGAAAGATTTATTCTTTGTGAACTATTTTAGCTGAAATGTCTAGTTGTAGAACTGGAAATGTTGAGGTGGTTGGATAATGTAGAAATATTTCCAGTAATTGTTAGTATTATATTATTATGTATTTGAACAGATGAAAACACCCTTCCACTGTAGCTCATCGGTTAAAGCTTCAAAGCATAAAACTACAGTCTATAAGATTAGAGTTGGCACAATCGAAGGCGGGAAACAACAAACTTGGAGGTAGTTTTTGGGTTATAAAAAGGGAAAATCGGTGTTGACATGTTATATTTTTTTTGTGGAACAGGGGTAGAGTAGAGCATTTTTTTCTGAAGTTGCATTCAACATGGGGGACCAATAAAATCGTTTTCCTCAAAATTTTCCCGCCTTTTGATTGTGCCAACTCTAATCTTATAGACTGTAGAGATACGAGATTCGTAACCCGGCAGTCGATGTGATTTTTATGAATTTAAAATAATAATAATAAACAATTAAGGCGAGCTTCACATAAGTACGTGAGGCGATAATCGCCGGTTTCTGTACGATTAAGTTTAAATATTAAGTGTATAGTCACCCGCTTTTTTTTAGTCACCCGCCATATTGGCCGGGCCGCCATCTTGGAAATATTTAGTGTAAAGACTCCAAAATTTGTCCAGTTGTCTAAAATGCCGAGAAGTGCCTGTGTGCCAAATTCATGTTTCTAGCTACAGTAGTTTATGAATTGAAACAAGCCAACGGACAGACAGACAGACAGACAGTGCCGTTATGTAAGGTTTCTTTTTTACTTTGTACAGAAACCTAAAATACGTGTGGAATCGCAGGAAACCCGGAAGGAACGAAGTTCCTTACATTTTTCATTAAATATATTTATAAAATGACACTGCTAAGTACGTAGTACGTATACGTATACGTTGCTTACTTATACATAGTGGAGTTAGAAAAGAGACAAAATTAAAAGTAGTTAACTGTTTGTACCGAGCCGATATTTTCTTTATTTTATACGTCCAAGTTTAAAACGAATTTAGGTCCACTCTAATAAATTTAGCAATTTATATCACTTCATAACAGTGTCAGTGTTCGTTTTACTAAACAAAATTATTTGAAAAGTTGTTTGTCTCATTAAATAGATGAACTTGGAATTTTTTCTTGGATTAAGTACGCATATAGGTATTATAATATACCTAATATATTGAAATAAGCGTCAGCACAGATCAATTTTATTTTTAACAAAAAACGTGATTATATTTTCTATATTTACAAAACAAAGTAACATTTTGACATATAACAGAAATAAACAAAACAAATCAAGGAATAGGCTTCCATAATATTGTCGATAATATTTTTTCCCGTCCTAACATATTTGAGCTCAAGTTATCGTCATCTTGTGACGGTGATTTTGTTAGTTTTTTTTCGGATTCACTCACGGACTAGAACGTGCCATAAGGAACTTCTTTCCAATAATAATAATGATATTACTTTAATTTCAAGCAATAAATTACTCTAAATGTCGGTTCTGTTAATTTTTACTAATTTTATTTTATTAACAGTATGAATAAATAAATAAAACTATTAATGTCTGACAACCTGATAAAACAATAAATAAATAAAACTATTAATGTCTGACAACCTGATAAAACAATAAATAAATAAAATTATTAATGTCTGACAACCTGATAAAACAATAAATAAATAAAAGTAGTAATGTCTGACAACCTGATAAAACAATAAATAAATAAAAGTATTAATGTCTGACAACCTGATAAAACAATAAATAAATAAAAGTATTAATGTCTGACAACCTGATAAAACAATAAATAAATAAAAGTATTAATGTCTGACAACCTGATAAAACAATAAATAAATAAAAGTATTAATGTCTGACAACCTGATAAAACAATAAATAAATAAAAGTATTAATGTCTGACAACCTGATAAAACAATAAATAAATAAAAGTATTAATGTCTGACAACCTGATAAAACAATAAATAAATAAAAGTATTAATGTCTGACAACCTGATAAAACAATAAATAAATAAAAGTATTAATGTCTGACAACCTGATAAAACAATAAATAAATAAAAGTATTAATGTCTGACAACCTGATAAAACAATAAATAAATAAAAGTATTAATGTCTGACAACCTGATAAAACAATAAATAAATAAAAGTATTAATGTCTGACAACCTGATAAAACAATAAATAAATAAAAGTATTAATGTCTGACAACCTGATAAAACAATAAATAAATAAAAGTATTAATGTCTGACAACCTGATAAAACAATAAATAAATAAAAGTATTAATGTCTGACAACCTGATAAAACAATAAATAAATAAAAGTATTAATGTCTGACAACCTGATAAAACAATAAATAAATAAAAGTATTAATGTCTGACAACCTGATAAAACAATAAATAAATAAAAGTATTAATGTCTGACAACCTGATAAAACAATAAATAAATAAAAGTATTAATGTCTGACAACCTGATAAAACAATAAATAAATAAAAGTATTAATGTCTGACAACCTGATAAAACAATAAATAAATAAAAGTATTAATGTCTGACAACCTGATAAAACAATAAATAAATAAAAGTATTAATGTCTGACAACCTGATAAAACAATAAATAAATAAAAGTATTAATGTCTGACAACCTGATAAAACAATAAATAAATAAAAGTATTAATGTCTGACAACCTGATAAAACAATAAATAAATAAAAGTATTAATGTCTGACAACCTGATAAAACAATAAATAAATAAAAGTATTAATGTCTGACAACCTGATAAAACAATAAATAAATAAAAGTATTAATGTCTGACAACCTGATAAAACAATAAATAAATAAAAGTATTAATGTCTGACAACCTGATAAAACAATAAATAAATAAAAGTATTAATGTCTGACAACCTGATAAAACAATAAATAAATAAAAGTATTAATGTCTGACAACCTGATAAAACAATAAATAAATAAAAGTATTAATGTCTGACAACCTGATAAAACAATAAATAAATAAAAGTATTAATGTCTGACAACCTGATAAAACAATAAATAAATCAAAGTATTAATGTCTGACAACCTGATATAACTATAAATAAATAAAAGTATTAATGTCTGACAACCTGATAAAACAATAAATAAATCAAAGTATTAATGTCTGACAACCTGATAAAACAATAAATAAATCAAAGTATTAATGCCTGACAACCTGATAAAACAATAAATAAAAGTATTAATGTCTAACAGCTTGATAAAACAAAAAATTAATAAAAGTATTAATGTCTGACACCCTGATAAAACAATAAATAAAAGTGTCAATGTCTGACAACTTGATAAAACAAAAAAATAAATAAAAGTGTCAATGTCTAACAACTTGATAAAACAAAAAAATAAAAAAAGTATCAATGTCTGACAACCTGATAAAACAATAAATAATTAAAATTATTAATGTCTAACAACCTGATAAAACAAAAAATAAATAAAAGTATTAATGTCTGACACCCTGATAAAACAATAAACAAATAATAGTATTAATTCAGCTTAATTTAATTATCGGAGACAACTAAAATTAATCTGGGCCTACCCATAGGCTTTTTTCGACGAGCAATCCAAATTTCTTTGGTAAAAAAGCTTTTTAAGATATAAGTGTAAATAAATGTATTTTTGTGCGCATGTTGAAGAGAAACAAATGCACCGACGGTTAAACCCTATGTGAGCAACAATGGGCTAATTTAGACCTGCCATCAAAATTTCATTAAAATCGGATGAGTAGTTTTTTATGATTTGTTGGTGGGTAAAAATTAAATGATAGACAGACCGGAAGGGAGACACAGGTTCGAAAATGTTCACTAATATCAGAACACACATAGGTTATAATTTTCCTTGTTTTTGGTAGCTACTACCAATACAAAAACTTGTTTTTGGTAGCTTAGCAACTCGACCACATTTGTGTCCCTGTTACCAGCCCCTTACACTAATACACATTGTGAGTTGTTTCTGTAATTGTTTGCATGTCAGTTAGGGGGTTCATGTATGGAATATTAAAGTGAAGTTACTGTTTAAAGTTTAAACTTGTCGCTGAAGATTATGAGCTGATTTTTAAGGAAGAAGTGTTAGTTCAATAACCAAAACTTTGTCTTCACACAAAACAATTGTATTTATAACAATAAAGCAGCCTTCTTCAGATGAAACCAAGTGAAAAAACAAGTGATAAACCAAATGGCAAACTTAAATTTAAAGTCAGAAGAGGGTTTTCGTTTGGAATAAAAGTCCTTTCTTTAAAAATGATTCTTTTATTTCATCAAAGCTTTCGCTCAGGGAACCTGACCTTCATCAGTGATAATCTACAAAATAATAGATGAACTATATAAATAAACAGTAAATTAACAAAAAAGAAACGAGAAAACAGAAAATTACTTACAAAAACGTGTGAACATAAGTTCTTACCAAATGGTGAAGTATTTATAAAATAAGATATTTGAATTAAATTGAAAAGTTTTTAGGTAGAGGTTTAAATATAAAAATAATCAAGGAAAAACTAAAGAACTTGCACATAATGTCCGGACTGTTCGGAAGGGAGTGGACAAGTGAGAGGAAATGAAGGTATGAGACAAATAAGGAGGCCAGAAACATATGTTGAGGATTTTTTAAGGGATCTTCATGAAGAAAAAATAAAGTAATAAATTAAGAAACCTATTCAATGTCCAAACTTAAAAATCTAAAAACATGACTAAAGGTTTGACGTGTG
>KZ651274.1:526365-547876 GCA_001010745.2 Gerris buenoi
CAAAAAAAAATATAACATGGCAACACCGATTTTCCCTTTTTATAACCCCAAAACTACCTCCACATTTGTTGTTTCCCGCCTTCGATTGTGCCAACTCTAATCTTATAGACTGTACGTATGTGAGAAAGTATAAAAACAGAAAACTCAATTAAAACTAATCTATCTTGGATGGAAAAATTTACAAAAAAAAAAAATCAAAAAAAACTATTACGTTTTTTAAATTTATTTATTATATTCGATAATATTTTAAGATCTTCTCGATTTGTTTAATATAATTAATATGTATTTAATATATAAAAGAAAATTTCAAATAAATAATAAGAAATTGACATGTATTTATTGCTTGAATATAAATTTGTTATAAATTGAGCGAATAGTCTGTTGAAGGAAGCGGTTCCGTTGAAACCGAATACGTATTATCAGAGGTCAACATTGTATTCGTGAATTTTAAATTTACGTTTTTCTAAGAATTTTTAAAAATATAATTACTAAGAATTAAATCCCATTTTTTCGCAAAGGTTAAGCTTAGCGATGGAATCCTTGACCATGGGGAAGAGACGAGCGTTGATAGCGGCCTGGACAGTCGGTGCCACGTGGTCGAGAATCATGTTGGCGACGTGGTCTTCTATGTCGGTCAACAGACCGGAGCCCAGTGTAATGCTGAAGTCCCCTAGCTTGACGACTTCGGCCAAGTTCAGCGTGGACGCGCAGTTCAGGTTGTCGTCGAACGTAAGAGTCACTTTGAAGGTCGCGGCGTTGCTACCGACGACGACCGTCAGCGGATCGTGGATGTGAATTAAGCTCATCTTGAAGTCTAGCATGTCGGCTTGCAGTGTCAGATCTTTCATCCCGAAAGTACCTTGGATGCTCGTAGAACCGTCGGTGTCGTTCTGGACTGGAGTAACGTCTCCGATACGGTAGATAGAGGAAAGATTCTTAACGGAACCTCCGCTGACATCCAGGGAACCGTCTACAGTGAAGAACAGTATTTTCTTGGTAAACGTCTTAGAGATTTCCGGAAGTTTCAAAACGGTCTGCGACTTATTTATCATCTGCTGTTCCATTTCGTAAATCACTTCGTCGATCAAACCATTAAAACGGTTTTTCTCGCACGATACACTCAAAATGGACAAACATAATGCGAAAGCACAGATAAACAACTTCATAATGAAAAATGTGATCTTACCGAAAACAAATCGAATGCAAACGAGTAACCGGTTAAAGTAAATTTAAAATTGTCATCTGCCGACTATATATATGTACCCGGTACCTCGTATCTAAATTACGTACTCATGTACACCGTACACTGTAAATAACCGGCCGTCTTATCGATTTAATTAATCGACACTTAATACATCTCTAATATTAATATTATTTTACACCGAAAACAATAATTTAAGTGGTTACTTTTAAGTGTTTTGTAATTAAATTATTATAATTAATAATTATACTAATAAACAGATGTGTTTATTAAGAACACATTTCATTGTGATTCTTGTTATCGACATTCGAAATGTATAATCACGATATAATCACTTGTAAGGAAAAGGTAAAAAAAAAAATTAAATGTAATATTTATGTATTTAACATTATCTATAGGGGGGGTGGAACAGGTTTATTCCCATTGATATTTTGTTTGTTTCATGTACAGTTACTTGAGGGTACTTATTGTTTGTGACGCAAGTTTCTATAAAAGAATTTAATTAATTCAAAATAATAAATTTTTTAATAATATTTGTTTCGGCATTTGTAGTCAATATTTATTAAATGGTTAACAAAGCTCGCTACGCTCGCCTGTTTTTACAGTGTTTATATATAATCGGCTGTATTTATATATGGCTCGCTGCGCTCGCCTATTTGTTTCGGCATTTGTAATCAATATTTATTAAATGGTTAACGAAGGCTCGCTACGCTCGCCTGTTTATATGGTATTTGTACGTTAATTATTTAATAAAATTAAAGATTTTACAGTATTAAAACTTACAGTATTAAAACAAAATCTTAAGTTATGAATGTTTGATTCAGCAATTGTAGTAAATATAATATTAAATAGTTTTTTTTCATTTCATTATATTGGCCACCATTTTGACAATAATATATGTAAAATTTTAATATGTAGTTAGGTATTCTTATGCTACTCTTTAAGACCTTTAAATTGATGTATATCATGTCATACTGACTAAAAGATTTTTGTCCTATACGTTTTTGGCCGCCATCTTGAAAAAATGAATTATGAAATTAAAACATTTTTTGACTCTTTACCTTCTTTTATATACTTTTAGATTAATGCAGGAATAACATGCCATGAAGATTAATTTTTTTCGTAGTCCACCATATTGGCCGCCATCTTGAAAATATAATGTGGAAAATTTTAATACTTCGATATTCCTTTTCTACAATTTAAGACCTTTAAATTGATGTATAACATGTCATACTGACTAAAACCGTTTTGTTTAGTCGTCCGCCATATTGGCCGCCATCTTGAAAATATTTAGTGTAAGATTTCCAAAAACTATACAGTTGTCACAAATGATGAGATGCATCTTTGTGCCAAAATTCGTTGCAATCAGTCAATTTTTACTCCAGTTATCGTTGGACAAACAAACAAACACACAAACACACAAACTTTTAAAATCCCAAGTCTCTGAAAAAACTCACTGTGCTCGTTCAATTAATTTTCGTGAGTACACAGTTTTACATTTATCTATTATTTAAAATGTTATCAAATTGAAAGAAATTTTTCCTCGAAAAGGGATCGAACTGGATCTACCGCCCTTTCCGATTAAATTTAGTTTTAGTAATATCTGACGGATGATTAGTTCGCATTGTCGTTTTGGATTTTCAACAAAATGAGATTAATTTCGGTCGATATCCGTTGAACTATTATTTTCCCGGGAAACGACCGGTACGATTAGACGAGTGTTTTAAATGAACTACATTTTTATATTTTTTTAGGGTTTCGAGGTCGTCCTAGAAACCCTTATGCTTTTGGTAGTGCGTCCGTCCGTCCGTCCGTCCGTCCGTCGCATCTTGTATTATATCTCCCAACCTAATGACGCTATTGACTTGAAATTTGGTATATAAGTTAAACTTTTTTGCCCAAAAACAGAAAACCTATTGCGAACTTTAACACTCCAAATTTCTGCGATCTGCGATCAATTGCGATCACCGCGCAATATTTTACATTTTTTGTAATTTTCAAGTTGGGTATCATTTCAAAGGTATTGAAATGTAGATTACAAATATGTATCGCATTTTCAAAATGGCGGCCATTTTACCCCCCAAAAAATTCAAACAAACCCAAAATTTACCCCCCCTGCACTACCCCATTAGAATAGGTCCTAAAATAAGGCAAAAATACATAAATATAAATCTCTGTAGTCCAATAAAATTTCCAGGAGTTGATTTAAAAAAAGTAAAATTTTAGAATTTTTAGGGGGGCGTAACTAGGGGGCCCCAAAATTTTTGTGATTTGAAAAATCGAAGTTGGGTATCATTTGAAAGGTATTGAAATTTGGTTCACAAAAATATATTTTGTTTCCAAATTGGCGGCCATTTTACCCCTAAAAGAATTCAATAAGCGCATACCGAAGATAGTAAAGAATAATAATATATGCACATCTTGATTTTTAAAAGTGATAATAGATGTTTTTGTTTAAAAAAATATATAATAATAATTATAATTAATTCTTATGACCGAAGAAACCCTTTTAGTAACTTGCTGGCAAGTACTTGACGGGATTTTTTATTAAACGCTTTGAAGCATATTTTCGAGAAATCGATTTTTCATACTTTTGGACGCCCCCAAAATCAGAGCTACAATTTACCTGTTACTAGTGATGCGCTGCATAAACAACTCGCGTAGATCGGTCATCATATTTCAGCCGTACTATGTTTCCAATATAACTACCAGCATAATAATTTCAGTGAAAACATTAAATATTCTTAATCGACCTGAAAATAGCTTTAAAATTATATTTAGTAATATGCCATATGCCATATAAGTATGAACTTACTTCCTAACACCCTATTTTGGGCGTATTTGTTGCGAACTTTTGTAATCATAAATAATATTCATTTCCTACTCTTCAAGTCCTTTAAAACTATGTGTGACGTGTCGTGCAGACTAAATCTTATTATTTAGTCGTCTACAATATTTACCGCAATCTTAAATTTAAAGTGTCAAAATTAGTCGGATGTTGTGAAATGAATTTCGTACTCGCAAGTTCTTGATAGAAAATAGTTATTTACGCAACAAGGGAGAGAAGTATGTTTTCTACACTGATACTACAACTGTAGTATTAGCTCTCGAGGTTTGCCGAGAGAGATAATCCCGAGAGTAGAAATACTTCGATCCATGTTGCGGCGTATTAAATTTTATCAACGACTAGTGCACCATGGGTAATAGCTATTAAGTTTGTAAATATAAAAGTTTTACCTACAAATTCACGCAATTTAAACACCTTAAACTGATATTTAGTTACTTGATTTATAAAAATAACAATTCTTATACTAAATCTCCCTACGCTCGAATGTTTTACAGCCTTTGTACAAAATCTTTATTTAATAGGGTCATTGCAGGATTGCTACGCTCGTCTGTTTGTACTGCATTATTTTTATAAAACGTTATAGCAGGCTCGCTACGCTCGCCTGTTGTTACAGCATTGGCAGTTAATATTTATTAAATAAAATTATTGCAGGCTCGCTACGTTCACCTGTTTATGCAGATATTTTAGAATACGTTTATTCAATACATATATGTATTGCAGGCTCACTGCCTAGACAGTAAACAGATGGGCTTTATCATATTTCCTTGCATTTGTAGACATTTTTATTTTAATGTTTTTACAGGCTATCACAGCGAGACCGTTTACTAAATGTATCTAGACATCAATTTGTTGAATAAACAGGCGAGTACATCGAAATGCTGTCTAGCAGGCGAGCGCAGAGAGCCTTCTGGCTTATTTACGCTTTTCCTGCTTTTAAAGACCTTTAATTTGATATACAACATGTCATGCTTGCTAAAAACTTTTTTTAGTCGTCCACGTTATTGGGCGCCATTTTGAAAATATTTAGTGTGAAATTTTCAAAAACTATACAGTTATGACAAATTGTTAGATGCACCTGTGTACCAAATTTCGTTCAAATCCATCAATTTTTCGCTAGTTATCATTGGACTAACAAACACACAAACTTTTCAAAGCCCAAGTCTCTGAAATGAAGAACTCACTGCGCCTTGCTATATAAAGAGAAAGTATTGTGATGGCGCGAAAATTCGGTTTTGATGATTTTACACGATTTAGGGGCCCCTGAGTCCAAAAAGTTTTTTTTTTTTAAAATATCTGTCTGTCGTCTAAATTATTGGGCCGATTTTGACAAAATTTGGCATGCAAGTTCAGAAAAATCATACCCCTAGGAGAAAAAAAAGAATTCAGTTTAGCTCCAAATTTGGGGGTGCTTTTTAAAAACGTGAAAAGAAATTCTTATCCAAAACGATTCAGACGATTTTAATTAAAAAATTCTAAAATGTAGTCCGTTTAAATATGAATTTAACGGTATAAGCCATTTTCCCGGGAAAAATCTATTTCCAGAGAAAGTACCTTGAAGCGCGGACGGAGAGAGTCCGGGATCGATTCCCAGCCGAGGAGAATATATTTGTATGATACATTTTTGTATAATGTTCATTGATAATTAAATGCACCTACGAAAACTAATTAATAAAGAACCCTGGGCCAAGTAATTAAAAACTCGTATATGAGAAAGTTTGTCTGAGTGTTTACTTTCATATTGGTCGGGATTGGAGAAATCAAAATGATATTTGCAGAATATAATACAATATGTTTGGTTAATAGTAATGTACGAAACACTAGAAAGTACTTGCATGCAAGTAATTCTCTATCATGTACTTAATTACCGCTTTCTTGGACTAATGGCATCTTAATACGAGTATAATTGCAACATAAAAACATCTTTTTATACACTACGTTTTTAAATTTTCTGTCATAAATCATATAAATTTAAAACCTGTCAAAATGAAGTTTGTAAATATGGGTCATGCCAAAAAGAATAATAATATAACTTGCGGATTTTTTCCGTACTAACTCTCCATACAGCAAAATTTGCTGAAAACGAATTAAATTTTGCTGATAATTGGCTAAAAAGTATTAAAATAATGCATTGTCATCGTGTTCTGAGCTACAGTCTGTGTCAAACGAGAGTTAGTGTGTTGACAGTGTGGGAAATCTAGTGACACACAGATTGGCCAACCTCTGAGGGAAAAAATATAGCCACTACATTACCTTCTTATATGGTTATCCAGAGCCAAATCTTGAGCTCTCATTGGCTCCCCACCCCATTTGCTAGTTTTTCATGTTTTTCATGCTGTCAACGCACTACCTCTCGTTTGGCACAAGACTGTATACACCGGGGAGAGTGACGCCACTTACGTAAAATAGTGTGTGTTGTTAGGTTAGCTGGCTCATAATATTGAATGTACCACTGGGTTTTATCAGTGCTATTTTACTTTATTATTACTTTTTAATCAATTATGTGTTTTATCATCTATAATGTATACATTTATTGGCTTATTAATGATGTTACTGATATGTGATAAGGTTAAAAACAGTTAAAAAAGCTTTTAATTGAGTAAAAAGAGCACATCTGTAAGTAAGTTATTTTACATTTTATTTGAGTTATTTGTGAGAATTATTTGTTTTATTACCTATAATGTATACATTTATTGGCTTATTAATAATGTTACTAATAAATGATAAGGTTAAAAACAGTTAAAAAAGCTTTTAATAGAGTAAAAAGAGCACATCCGTAAGTAAGTTATTTTACATCTTATTTGAGTTATTTGGAGAATTATTTGTTTTATCATCTATAATATATACTTTTGTTGACTTATTAATAATGATACTAATATATGATAAGGTTAAAAACGGTTAAAAAAGCTTATAATAGAATAAAAAGAGGAAAAAACTATGAAATGCATACAGAACACTAGTAAACAATGGTATATTATGAGCCAGATAGGATAACCTGACGAAAAATTTGTGGAGGACGCATGACGTCACAGTAACCTTTGTCACCTTTACGTAACCTCTCTGATGCGACGTATTCTAAAAGTTTCAAATGTAGCTACTCGGGAAGTTAGTTAAAAATCGATTACAAGATTTGTACCGGACAAACAACAAGGAAGCAATCTAATAAAAACGTAGTAAAATGCATTGACATTTCAAGATGGAATTTTCACGCGGTCGCAATACTTGCTCTACACATAATATTAAGCTCTACGTATAATATGAGAAAGTAAAAGGAAAACATTGAGGGTTCAGAGTTGACTAGTTGGCTGTTGAGAACCAGTCTGCTGCTCTTTCAGCACACTCATTACTTATTTTAAATACTTAGTAGCAGGGCCGGTTCAAGGGGATTTTTTGGGACATGCGGAGATCTAAATTTGGCGCCATATATATATATATATATATATATACCCCACAATTTTTGTCTTTTTAATAGAGTACATTTGTGCAGCGCAACAAACTTAAGGTTACATAAATAATCAACAAAATATTATTAAAACTATTTTATAATAACTTAAGAATTGGGAATTTCATAAACAAACTGATTTATACAGGGTCATTACTAATGATGTTCATGATTTCAAGCGTACATAAATGTAGTTTTATTTATCATACTAAGATATAAAATGGTTACATTTTAAGGAAAACTTAAAATTTTTTTGCACAATTACACATTATAAATTAGAACATTAGATATCGAAAATTATAAATGTTCGATATCTCTTGTGACACGACAAATGTCAAACTTGTAGTCAAGCCCTGACGCTCATTTCCAGTTGATTTCTTTTTACAAATGCGTCATTTTTAATTTTTTAATTTTAGTATCTCATGCGTATAGCGTGAACCGTAGAATGCTAGGAGGTTCTTCGTTAAATCCGGTTTTAAAGTGAAGTTTCACACTAATAACTGATTGGTTAATGTGATAATCCAGAATCCAGGCACACAAAATGCTTTGCTGTCTTCAAATTTATTCATCACACAGCACTGACCATAATTGACTTAACAAACAGCAAACAGCGGATACTTACCCACACCAATGTAAACAATACTTTATGAGTTGTTCTTTCAAGTGGTACCAACTGATATGGTCTTAAAACATATTTATCCAGTAATATTTTCATTTGAAATCAGGAACATCATTTGTTATTATCCTGTACTTGTACTGTATTTTAATTAATGACAATAAAATTTACAACATTTACAATAAAACATTTAAAAACACACTTTTCTGTTTTTAGCTTGGCAAAGTCTTTTTTAAATCGAATCAGTGTTAAGAAGTTGGTTTTCAATCGCCAACGTTGCTAAACCACTTATAGTCCAGTCCAATTAGACAAAAAAAGGTTAATCTTCGGAAAAATTAGGGGAAAGCTGAATTTTGGCATGAACCTTAATATTGCGGTTCTAAACTAAATGTCAAAAGTCCCCATTGATCTGAGTGCCGTTAAAAGAACTACGCGGGGTCAGAGGTCATCAAAATTGTTTTTTTTTTAATACATATCTCAGTAACGGCCACGTTTACAGAAAAAATATAAGTAATCAACGGTTTTGTGTCGTAAGTGTAATGGTTTTGGAGATAACCTCAATTTAACTTCTTATTTATCATGATAAGTGCACTTATTTCAACACCACCTTAGGCCCAATTCAAACACGAGTGGCGTGGCGCTGGTTTGTGCCATCTCTATATACTAACTTATGGCCCAATTTACACTGTTATGGCGTGGTAGAGGGTGTCAAGTGGCGCCTCCACCACGCTACTCCGACGCCGCTCGTGACTTCACACACAATAAGATAGAACGACACAGGAAGAACAGAGAAAGAAATTAATGGTTTGCAAGTGGCGCGCCACTTCTATGTCATGAGGCGCCACTTGACACCCTCTACCACGCCATAACAGTGTACATTGGGCCATAAGTTAGCATATAGAGGTGGTACTAACCAGCGCCACGCCACTCGTGTGTGAATTGGGCCTAAGGTGGTGTTGAAATGAGTGCACTCTTCATGATAAATAAGAATGTAAATTGAGGTTATCTCCAAAACCTTTCACCTACGAATAAAAGTCATGAGATCTTTTTTGTAGGAAATGTTCTAAGCTACAAAATTGTTTACTTGTATTTGCCGCCTTTTAATAGCCGCCGGCTTCGCCGGCGCCTCGTCGAGGCGGCGCCACATGCGACCGCATGTCTCGCATGGCCCTTGCGCCGGCCCTGCTTAGTAGGTATATTATACTATTATGTATTATGTAGTCGTAGTTGAAAACTGGTGCCACATTTGAAGCATACCCGCATTCTAGCGGTATTTCTTGTAACTACATATTTTTAAAACTGAAAGTTCCAAGTTATTCCAATAGATGACACCACCTGTTTATCACGCTGTTATCAGATAATTTTATTTTTATTTTCTGTCTATTATTTTACATCATTTTTAGAAAATTAAGTTTTCGTTTTCATGAACGATTTGTCTAATTTACGTGGTGTAGTTATAATTGAAAATTATATTTTCCTACCGCATGATGAATAAACATGCTCTCTTCTGTTATTAAAGGTAAAGTTTACAATCTATTTGACTTGGGTAGGATTTTTGAGGCGGATAAAGTTTACAAATTTTGTCTAAAATACGTACATAAATATTATATTGAATTAGTTCTGTTGGAATAACTAAGTGTAAATACGTTGCAAAGAAATCATTATTTTTCTAGTTAGTGAGGACTTATGTAAAGTATTAATTATAAAACTTATTCCTCATTTTACGTCAGTTTTGTTGTGACTTATTTGTGTTGGCGTATTCGATTGTTTCAATAAGCTCGGTTACACTTTAATCAAATATCAACATTACACTTTCGTTTCAACTGCATTCATATTTGTTTATGAAAAATCCAAGCCTACTAATATATATATGTTAACGCCCTACCTCAAAAGTCGGCCAACCTATATAGCTCATAGCACAGAATAATGAAATAGGTTGATATCCAGTGATATACTTACTGATAATGTACGATGCACTTTTGTAAAGCTTAGTTTACATTCAGAACTCTTCAACAAATCAGCAGAAGACTAATATATACTTACATTTATACACGGTTCTTGTCTGCTTCGAGGAAGGTTCTATACGGTGAACTTCTAGCTCTTGGTTTTCTAATTGTTTCATGGTGTTAGTGAACATATAATTGCAACTTTCTAGCATATACTGGTAAATTAGTGTCGTCACTATCATAGTGAGTGTTTTTATAGTATAAAAATAAGAATAAGTATGTTTAAAACTAAATATTCAGTGGGTCACATGTGGACTATTACTTTTCACCTCTAATTAAATTCGTAGTTCAAAAATTTTAAAATTAAATTAAGCAAGTGTTATACGGAAGTAGCTTAAAAGAAGTAAGTACCTCAGTAATTAATTAAAGTGATTTTTAAATAATATTTTAAGAATAGCGTTGTCAGGTTATTCTACTCGAAAGATAGTACTTCTCATGTATGATCTTCAAGAAAAATTATTATATTAATTGAAAGCCGTTATCTGCATGTAGCAAGGTAGCTGAGCCGGTAGCGCGATCGACTGAAACTCTGTGCAACGCAGTTTCGACTCCTGTTAACTGCACTTTTTCTTTATTTATTTTATCTTATTTTATTTTTTATTTTTTTATCTTTTCTGATGTTTAACTCTTAATTTAGTATTAATTTTATCAAATGAGTATTATTGCTTATGTAAGTAAATTTCTATAATATAACTATAAATTAAATAAAATTCCAAATGAACACATACGAAAAACAATGAATATTATCGACACACTACATCCGGAAAAAAGAATCCAGTTTGACAAGCAATAGCAGGGAGTTAGAGTTAAGCCTATCAAGATTTAAATAAAAATTACATGTATGTTTAGATACAATTAAAACAGGAAAAAATGAATTAAAATACATTGTAATATCTCTAAAAGAAAACTCGCTTTGAGCTAATGGTATGGAAACTTAATATATACGCATCTACATCCAGTGTTGAGACGTGGCGCAGGGGATAAGGCGTTGGCATCAGAACTCATCCCCGGTCTAACAAGTAGTTCGACTCTCCCTTACAACACACATTTTTATGCATAATTGCAAAAGCATATATACCTTATTTATTTAAATATTTATAGAATTAAGATCATATGGTTATTATTATCGTATTGAGGTTGTGTAAGTGTAAATAAATATTATAATTGTAAACATAATAAAATTAAATTAAAATAATAATAACATTCTAAAAATATCACTCTCTAGTTATAAAAACAATAAAATACACATTAAAATACAATACAAAATTATACCTGTAAAGCAAGGATTATTTATCTTAAATCTATTTTAGGCATCTTGTCACTTTTAGACCCAACCTTTCTTTAAATACAAAAAATAAAAATAATGTATACATCCCAATAATTTTTAACTTGCAAAGGGTTTATTATGAAGCAGCGATAAAACTTTATGGCACAAACTAATTTAAATAAATTCTTCTCACCAAGAAGTAAAAGACCTAGAGAGGAGACTACAGAAACAAGGATGGGTTCAGAATCTGGAAATATTAATATGCAAGTCCAGTCAATTAACAATGAACAGAATGGTATTATATCATTTACTCTCGACCAACTTATGGTTAAAATGAGTGAAATGATAGACTCTAAGAATTTAGCGAAATCTGAGGAAGTTAGCATCATAAATACGAAAATCAATGACTTAACTACAGCGAACAGTGAACTTAAAGAGGAAATGGTTAAAATGAAAACAAAAATAAACTATCAAGAAAGAATAATAGAACAGTTGCAAAATGATCAAAGAAAATGCAACTTAATATTTTACGGATTAGAGTACAACATAGATAATCTAGAAAATGTAGTAAAAGATATCATCTATAATAAGTTAAATGTCAACCCAAATATATCTATAAAGAGATTTTATCCGCTTCGAAATGGATCTGATTCTACCAAACCACCTGTCTTAATCTCCCTCTACAACGACGAGGACAAATTTCAAATACTTAAAAATGCTAAACACCTGAAGGGTACTAGTATTTCACTACAAGAAGATTTCATCTATCCAACCAGGAAACGTCGTTCTAAACTTGTGAGGATTAAAAAAGAAGTCGACGAGCTGAAAATTGCAGGATTAAGAACAAAAATGATAAAAGATCAACTTATCGTAGAGGGTACAAAATTCACTTGGGAAGAGGGCAAAGGCCTTATGCACAAAAACGAGGATGGAAGACGTCATCTATACGACATGACTCAGCATGATTTTAATAAAACTATTGAAAATATATTAGAAGAAGAAAATCAAGTTAAAGCATAGCAATTAAACACTTTTATAAATCAACCAAGTCAACAACAGTCAAACAAACGTCATTCAAAACTAACAATATACAGCTACAACTGTAGAACACTGCGGGACAAGAGTAAACTGACAGAACTGCTAGCAGAGTTGGAACATGTTCAGTGGGATCTGATGGGCTTAGCCGAGGTGAGACGAGATGGAGAGGGCTGCCTTATTCTCGAAAATAATATAAAACTTTACTTTAATGGAGAAGGCGCAAATGGCGGAACCGGGTTTATAATAAACAGAAGTTTGTCAAAAAAGGTAGTCTCCTTTAAAACATATTCGCCCAGGATTTCCAAACTTATTTTAAAAGTAGGAGAGGGTAAAGTTAGAATAAAGGTAATACAGGTTTACGCCCCTACTTCAGACAGCTCAGAAGAGGAATGCGACTCCTTTTATGATATGCTACAGGCAGCCGTCGAAGAAGATACATGTAAATGGATGGTAATAATGGGAGATTGGAATTCAAAAATCGGGGAATCAAGTGGGGAGGAAGCGGTGGGCAGTTATGGGCTAGGCTGGAGAAATGATAGAGGAAGAAAAATGGCCTTATTTCTAGAATCGAACAGACTATACGCCATGAACACGTTCTTTAAAAAAGATTCAAGTAGAAAATGGACCTGGATCAGCCCAAACAATAAAACGAAAAATGAGATCGACTNACCTAAAAAAAACTCTGTTAAGACAATTTTTTCTATTCCACTTTTTTTTCTTTAGACTTCACCTTCGCTCCTGTAATAGTGATTGAGGACTCAAATAATTGCTAATTATGGAGAACGCTCTTTATATCAAGAAATAATTGTTAATTAATTCACACTCGACGCGTAATGTACTATTACGTTTACCCATCTAATAAAAGTTGAATGGAACAGGATATAATTTTTTTTATTAAAATGCAATAGTTTAGTAGAAAATTTGAGGTGACAGACCGTTTATGGCACTTCTTTAGATTGTTATTCCCCTTATGTAAAACAGAGTGGAGTAAAAATCTAAAGAAGGTGTACGGAATGTTCTTGTTTAGACTGTTACTCTCCTTACAAAAAACAGAAGGGAGTAACAATCTAAAGAAGCTGTACGTAATGTTCTTCTTTATACTGTTACTCCCCTTATAAAAAACAGAAGGGAGTAACAATCTAAAGAAGGTGTACGGAATGTTCTTGTTTAGACTGTTACTCTCCTTATAAAAAACAGAAGGGAGTAACAATCTAAAGAAGCTGTACGTAATGTTCTTCTTTATACTGTTACTCCCCTTATAAAAAAACAGAAGGGAGTAACAATCTAAAGAGGTGTTAGACTGTTACCCCTTTATAAAAACAGAAGTGTGGCTTTGTTTGTGTTCTATATTTTTATATTTTTATTTTTTTAAATTTTAGAAATGAACATTTTTTATACATTTGTTCATTTTAGTTATTTGACTTTTTGTTCTTGTAAAATCTTTTGCCATCTTAATTGCTTTTTTAAATTTTGTAATTGCAATTGCTTTACCTACTTGTTTTTGATGTTAGTCAGTTTTGTTTCAATTGTCAAGTTAGTTTTTGCTTTGCTCGATATTTCTAGTTTGTTCTTAGGCACTGACAATGGTCTTTTGAAGGCTCAAAGCTGCTTTGGCAATAATATTTTCATGGATTCCAATTTTCATGGAGAGACAGTTTGTATTAGTCCTTTAAGATGACGCTCCCATATTCAGCAAAACTGTGGTATTCCTTTGTCCCAAAGAAAGTACATTGAACTAAACATGCTTTAATAGTTATTTAGACTATGCTATCTATAAATGATATCTTTAAAAATATTTTTTTTTATTACAGATGAACATCCTATGCAGGTGTATCCGTCTGGATTTAATATTTTACAAATATATTATTACTTGCTCATATAAAGAGAAAGTATTGTGATGGCGCGAAAATTCGATTTTGATGGATTTACACGTTTTGAGGTCCCCTGAGTCCGAAAAAGTGGTTTTTAAAAAATGTCTGTCCGTCTTCTGTCGTCTGTCTGTGCAGAGCGCCTGGAGCCTAAACTACTCGGCCGATTTTGACGAAGTTTGGTATACATGTTCAGAAAAATCATACCCCGAGGCGAAATCGAGAAATAAATTTTAGCCCCAAATTTGGGGGCGCTCCCCCCTAAAACTCTAAAAAAACGTGAAAAAAAAAAAAAAAATCTCGAAAAGGGTTCCGGCGATTTTGGTTAAAAATTCTAAAATTCGTAATTTAAATACGAATCTAACCATATAAGCCGTTTCCTCGGGAAAAATCTAGTTCCTGAGAAAATAGCTTAAAACACGGACGGAGAGAGTACGAGTTCGACACCCCGCCCGGGAGAAGTTATTTTTATGGTAAATTTTGATGAAATACTAAGTAATAATTAAATGTGCATACGAAAATTAATAAATGGGAAACACTGAGCTAAGTGAATATGAACTCGTATATGAGAAAGTTTGTCTGAGTAGTCTCGGACCGATTTTTTCTATATGTATCGACAACTAAGATATTATACTATCAGAGCTAATTTACTTTTACTTTAGTGGAAATTTTCGGGTTTATTTAACATGCATCGTCGCACGCACACAATCACAATAACACATAATATTGTTTGGAAGACCACACTGAGAGAGGCAGCTCTTATGCAAGAGTGTTTGTATCCGATCTGTTTCATAATCGGATATTCATTATGCTAGATTTATCAAAATATATTGTAAATTTGTTTAGTTAACAATTGTTTTGACTATTGAGGTTATCTCAATAGTCAAGATAGCCTTTTGCTTATCAATACCATTGTTATCTTTTATCATTGGTTTCAGTATAGTTATCACAATGGGGTTGAGCACCTCTGTTGCTTTTTAAAATTAGAATTAATTTTTTAGGAATAAAGAAAAAGTGTTTTTGTAATAGTTTATCTTAATGTAAAAGCTCTTTTGATAACCTTGTTCATTTCTTTCCGAGAAAGTAAGTGTTAAATGTTCTTACGGGGCTTTCTAATCTTAAGATATTTTAATTTTAGGTGAAATTAGAGCAAAGGTCAGAACAACGAAGATATAATAAGTCGTTAGAGAAGTCCATCAAATAAAGATATCAGTTTGAGTCCAACTAGGAGTGAATTCAGTATTCTTTTTAGAAGGAGGTAAAAATTCTACCTAAAAAGAAACCATTGACCAGGATTTGAGCAACATAATTTATTATTAAAAAGTGCTCTGGAGTCATGTCATATAAGGCTTAATCTATGAGCCAAACTGTTTAGGCTGCGTTCAAAGCACTGGTTGCACCAAAGTATGCAATCTAAGCTGGTTGCTGAGTGCAAAAGACATCTCAACACTCTTGGTCAACATAACAAGATACAACTTATATGGGTTCCAGGATGCCACAATGTCCTGGAAGTTCCAGGAAGACAGTTTTATTGTGGCATTGAGGGAAATGAGATTGCTGACCCTCACCAGGTAGCTAAAAGTGGTTTCAATTCGACCCCAATTTCATCTTACACCAGGACCAGTTTTTGGCATGCCAAGTTGTGGAGTGAAATATTCCATAAGAACATTCATGAAGTTAGATATCAGCAGAATATGGAACAGTGCTTCAGGCATGCGACAATCTAAAATGATGATCCGGGAACAATCTCAGCATCTTACTAGATCACTGCTCTTGCTCAAGAAACAATCCTGTCATCTTTTGACAGGGATTCTTACTGGACACTGTAGACTGTAGACTAAATCGAATATCTACAACAATCCTGTCATCTTTTGACAGGGATTCTTACTGGACACTGTAGATTAAATCGATATCTACAACAATCCTGCCATCTTTTGACAGAGGTTCTTACTGGACACTGTAGACTGTAGACTAAATCGAATATCTACAACAATCCTATCATCTTTTGACAGGGATTCTTACTGGACACTGTAGATTAAATCGATATCTACAACAATCCTGCCATCTTTTGACAGAGGTTCTTACTGGACACTGTAGACTGTAGACTAAATCGAATATCTACAACAATCCTATCATCTTTTGACAGGCATTCTTACTGGACACTGTAGATTAAATCGATATCTACAACAATCCTGCCATCTTTTGACAGAGGTTCTTACTGGACACTGTAGACTGTAGACTAAATCGAATATCTACAACAATCCTATCATCTTTTGACAGGCATTCTTACTGGAAACTGTTGACTAAATATCGACATCTACATCTTCATCTGCTTGGACTAGGTGAAAGCCCAGTGGGTAGGCTGATACCCACCAGGAAAGAGGATAAAACCACTTCTCACCTCATTGCTACCTTCGCTGTCATGCATTATGGACAACCCTATGTCAGGGTGGGTAAGTATGTGGAATTATCCACTGCCATTTTTGTTCTAGTAGACACTTCTTTCTTACCTAATTACATTGTATTCTGAGTACATTGTACAACCTCCCTGTACCTGCAATCCTAGCATTCAAATCCTCATCTGGCTCCTCCTCATCCTCATCTGGCTTGCCATCAGCTCTCAAGACTGATTTCATAACCGAATCACCTTATTTTCCATCTGTCAGTGACTCCACTTGCAGATTCGTTGGTTTGGTTCCTAACTCGATCTATACGTGACTTCCCTGCAAACCTCAGTAGACAGCACATTTTGAGCAGTCTGTACTCAACTGCTCCTTTTTGGTGTGTTAGCCCAAGCCCAGGACTCATATACCCATGTGTAAGAGTATGCACATAGTTCGAGTTATAAACTGCAATTTATGTTGTGGCAGATACTTCTTTCTTACCCAAAAATGATCTGCTGAGTGCATAGTATAGCTTCCTGTTTGCAGTTTATGCATTTATGAAACTTTATGCATTTATGAAACTTTATGCAGTTATGAAACTTTATGCAGTTATGAAACTTTATGCATGTGTGAAACTCTCACCTATTAGAGGTGAAACTTAAGTGCTAGAAACAGTTGATTTTATGCATTGATAACTTTGTATTTGATGACAATTTTATTATTCCAGGATTAAGAAATGGTTGAGTAGAATTCAATTGGAACAAGTAAGGCGCGCTTCACGTAAGTACGTGAGGCGTTAATCGCCGGTTTCTGTACGATTAAGTTTAAATATTAAGAGTAATAGTTGCATATTCTTTTTCTACTCTTCAAGGCCTTTAAATTGATGTATAACACGCCATGGTAACTAAAAACTTTTTTTGGTCACCCGCCATATTGGCAGGGCCGCCATCTTGAAAATATTAAGTGTAAAAAGTCCAAAATTTGTCCAGTTGTCTAAAATGCCAAGATGTGCCTGTGTGCCAAATTTGATGTTTCTAGCTATAGTAGTTTATGAGTTGCAACAAGTCAACGAACGGACAGACAGACAGACGGACGGACAGACAGACAGACAGAGTCGTTATATAAGGTTTCTTTTTTACTTTGTACAGAAACCTAAAATAAATATATTTGTATAACATTTTAGCGAATAATAAAGAAAAAAAAATGAAAATAACATTTATATATANCAGGGATTCTTACTGGACACTGTAGACTGTAGACTAAATCGAATATCTACAACAATCCTGTCATCTTTTGACAGGGATTCTTACTGGACACTGTAGATTAAATCGATATCTACAACAATCCTGCCATCTTTTGACAGAGGTTCTTACTGGACACTGTAGACTGTAGACTAAATCGAATATCTACAACAATCCTATCATCTTTTTACAGGCATTCTTACTGGAAACTGTTGACTAAATATCGACATCTACATCTTCATCTGCTTGGACTAGGTGAAAGCCCAGTGGGTAGGCTGGGTGAGAAAGAGGATAAAACCACTTCTCACCTCATTGCTGCCTTCGCTGTCATGCATTATGGACAACCCTATGTCAGGGTGGGTAAGTATGTGGAATTATCCACTGCCATTTTTGTTCTAGTAGACACTTCTTTCTTACCTAATTACATTGTATTCTGAGTACATTGTACAACCTCCCTGTACCTGCAATCCTAGCATTCAAATCCTCATCTGGCTCCTCCTCATCCTCATCTGGCTTGCCATCAGCTCTCAAGACTGATTTCATAACCGAATCACCTTATTTTCCATCTGTCAGTGACTCCACTTGCAGATTCGTTGGTTTGGTTCCTAACTCGATCTATACGTGACTTCCCTGCAAACCTCAGTAGACAGCACATTTTGAGCAGTCTGTACTCAACTGCTCCTTTTTGGTGTGTTAGCCCAAGCCCAGGACTCATATACCCATGTGTAAGAGTATGCACATAGTTCGAGTTATAAACTGCAATTTATGTTGTGGCAGATACTTCTTTCTTACCCAAAAATGATCTGCTGAGTGCATAGTATAGCTTCCTGTTTGCAGTTTATGCATTTATGAAACTTTATGCATTTATGAAACTTTATGCAGTTATGAAACTTTATGCAGTTATGAAACTTTATGCATGTGTGAAACTCTCACCTATTAGAGGTGAAACTTAAGTGCTAGAAACAGTTGATTTTATGCATTGATAACTTTGTATTTGATGACAATTTTATTATTCCAGGATTAAGAAATGGTTGAGTAGAATTCAATTGGAACAAGTAAGGCGCGCTTCACGTAAGTACGTGAGGCGTTAATCGCCGGTTTCTGTACGATTAAGTTTAAATATTAAGAGTAATAGTTGCATATTCTTTTTCTACTCTTCAAGGCCTTTAAATTGATGTATAACACGCCATGGTAACTAAAAACTTTTTTTGGTCACCCGCCATATTGGCAGGGCCGCCATCTTGAAAATATTAAGTGTAAAAAGTCCAAAATTTGTCCAGTTGTCTAAAATGCCAAGATGTGCCTGTGTGCCAAATTTGATGTTTCTAGCTATAGTAGTTTATGAGTTGCAACAAGTCAACGAACGGACAGACAGACAGACGGACGGACAGACAGACAGACAGAGTCGTTATATAAGGTTTCTTTTTTACTTTGTACAGAAACCTAAAAAGAAAATCGTATGACATGAATTATTCACCATTTTGGATTTGAGCAGCTGATAATTTTAAGTTCGCTTCATTTTTCCTGCGCGTCAAAGCGATGTTTAAAAGTGTTATGTTAGTACCCCTCTTGATTTAAAAGTTATTGGAACCGCACAGAGTGACAGACAGACACAACAGATACAGGAACGAAACTATATGGGTTTCTTTTTTTGGTTTTACCAATCACACCCTTAACACACTTCATAATTGAAGCATGTGNATATAATTATTGTTATGTATAATATTACGCTTATATTAATATATCAATTCTGTATATTGAAAAATCATCTTTCTCCGCAGAGCAATGGTTAGCATTTATGCCTGCTGAATCAGAGGTCGTTGAAGTCGGCTGTAGAATTGTAGATTTATACATATTAAAAAATCTTTCACCTGGACAAATCTCGAATCACAAACTTGGTTACTTGTTAAATGTAATTTCGTTTTATTTCGATGCCAAATTACTCTACCGCCTAAAGAAGTTTCACTTAAAAAATCTGTTGAGGAGATTGAATCAATCCTTATTAATTAATACCTAAGCCTCTCATTAATTTTCACTACTATTACAACACAGCGACAAGAGTTTATTAAATAAATTGTATAAATGATAATATGACAGAGGTGAAGAGATAAGAGACATAATTATCTTATTTAAACATTGATATTTTATTATAAAGCAAAAAAAACGAAATTAATTATACATTTTTTTTCTTGTACATCTATCTTGTGTCTGGTCCCTGCATGGGCTAATCTCTGCAGCTTAGGTCATGGTCGAGGAAATAAACTATGAGAATAAAACAAAGATTAACAAGGTCATCACCAGCAGCTGTCCACAATAATCAGTAAACTAATCACTAATCACATCTTAATCAAATTACCTTTCGTCCTGATTGGACGAGCTTAGTCTTAAGGCCCCCATATATGGTCAAAATGTTTGTGCAAACATTTTGACCGTGTATGGGGCTGTTTGATGTTTGCTCAAACATGATGTTTGACGTGTATGGCCTAAATTGACCGACATCAGGTTTGCGCAAAATGTTTGATCGTGTATGGGGGCCTTTAGAGAGTTCTTCGTTTTAGAGACTTGGGCTTTGAAAAGTTTGTATGTTTTTTTCTAACAACTGGAGTAAAAAATGACCGATTATTACGAAATTCGGCATGCAGGTGCTACATAGAATTTTTGACAGCTATATAGATTTTTTGGGATTTTCACACTTAATATTTTCAAGATGACAATCAATGAGGTAGACGACTAAACGTTATACATGCTTAATGCATATTTTTGAAGCAATAGCGGCGGTAAGGTTTTGGGACCCCCGCCCTGCAAACTTCTAGTGGGGGCCCCTCTACTACCCTTCCAGGGGCCCCCAGATGTCCAGGGCCCTACCACGCCGCGGGGCCCTTATTGCCGCCACTGTTTTGAAGGTATTGAAGAGTAGGAAAAGAATATGTAACTAGCATTACAAAATTTACATTCTTTGTCGATATTTTGAAAACTTATGTTAGAAACTTACGTAGCATGTGGCATTAAATTTTATTTTAAAGCACTTTTCAGGTTGATTGAGAATATGTATGTTAGGTGTTTTCCCGAAAAATATTTCCTGATAAACTATATTAAAAATGAAAAGAAATATGGCATATGAAAGACCAATATGCAAATTTTTCTACGCGAGTTCTTTATGTGCACGCATCACTAGTGTTATCAAAGTGTTCTTATTTAGATTGTTACTCCCCTCATAAAAACATGTGTGCTATTCCTTCGTCCCAAAATACATTGGACTAAACATCCCTTTGTCTTAGTGTTAATAGTTATTTAGTCAGTCATTTATATTCTAAAAAAAAAACAAAAAAAAACAGGGGAGTAACCATAAAGAAGTATCTGAACTGGTATAGTTAAAGTTTTTGTGGTTACGAATTGATTAAGATTTTATCATGCCTGTATAAGGCAGATAATAATATAAACTCATGAAATATATTTTTTAATATCCCATACTTACGCCATTCTAAAGAAATTTAATTATGAACTTTTTTTAACCTCAATTTACCCTACTTATAATTTCTATTTAAAAAAATATATATAAAATTTAATATTTGAGTTGAAGTATCCAGGACTCATATACCCATG
>KZ651274.1:550604-571564 GCA_001010745.2 Gerris buenoi
CATTAGTTTGCCATCTATAGAGCCCTGAACGTGCTAAAATTGAAACTTTAAGTCCATTTTACAGCTAAACTAATGGATTTAGGAAAATAATTCAAGAGACAAAAAATTCTTATTTTTAGTCATAGAATCCAAATCCAATCTAAAATTCATACCTTATACGTAACCTTTTTTTTTGCCTAAAAAATTGTGTTCAGCAGGGCTCAAAAAAGTAAATAAAATATCAATAATGCATGTTTTAAGAATTGATTTGGCTTCTATGACTGAAAATAAGAATTTTTTGCTCATGAATTATTTTCCTAAATCCATTAGTTTAGCTGTAAAATGGATTTAAAGTTTCAATTTTAGCACGTTCAGGGCTCTTTAGATGGCAAACTAATGCTCGTAGCAAAAAATTTCCAAAAAATTCTTATTTTTAGCCATAGAATCCAAATCCAGTCTTAAAAATTTGGCTTCCTATTCGCTTTTCTTTAATTTGGTAAATTACACACACTTCTGCGGAACACAGGAAGTGTTCAGCATATGTTCTCGAAGTGCCTTTTTAGCCATTATCGTACCCTGAAAACCGTATCTTTCTATCTATCATGGTTCTGGAGATATTTCGCTGTTCCATATTAGCTGGGACACCCTGTATATGTACTCGAATTTTTATGAATAAACATTTTATTTTCCATACATTCTGTGTACTAAAAGACCTACTCGAACTATAGTAATAAGTCAAAACACAATGGTCAAACATAATTTTTTTTATACCTATATCTTTAAACTACTCATCTGGTTTTTATGAAATGTTGATATTGGATGGTTTGTCAGAAGAAGTCCGTAGATAATATATGTACTTATATTTTTATGAATAAAAAAAAATATTTTACATACATTCTGACTTACTCTATCTATAGTAAGACCTACTCGATCTATAGTAATAAGTCAAAACACAATGGTATAACAAATAAATTGAAATATGCAGTGAAAGAAAAAAATTAAAAATAGATATCGATTTGTCAATTAACCCTTATATTATTTTTCCGCTAAAACAAACGCTTTAAAAAAACATAAAAAGGTAAAAAAAAAATATGCTAACTCGATATAACTAATATAAATAGGCAAGGAGGTCTGTGTCAGGTTTCTTCGAACTGGTTTCATAATGGAATTAGAAATATTTAGAAGCAAGTAAAGCAGAAAAATCTTGTAGGGATTCCTCAGTTTGACAAACCGAGGAGTTATGCAAGGCAAGTGCTATGCTCAGCGTCTCTTCCAACAGATCAGTTCAGTTTCCGAGTGTTTAGCGTTGCCTTAGCAGCAATATCGTGTTCTGTAGTTACTTTGTCAACAAATGTGTTCTGTAGTTACTTTGTCAACAAATGAAATAATGAACAGTTTCTAGAATTCAGTTCGTTCTTATAGATGAACCGACGTTACGAACGATTCTCCATTGTGTTGAACTCCGCAAGTTGATAGCTTTGTGTAAAGGTACGTGAAAATACAAGTAAATATTAAAATATTTGCAAGATAAAAATAATTAATGTAAAAATTCCATTTTTGAAAACTGGTCTTATGAACATTTTTTTTTTTCCTGTATTCTTCACCTTAGTTGTTTCCATGTGCAAAATTTGGGGAACATTGAAAGACGGGAAGTGGTTCAAAATTGGGGTAATAGGTGTGCGAAGTAATATAAGACCAGTAATAACTTTTTATATACTACATTCTTAAGTTTTCTGTCATAAATCATAAATTTGAAACCCGTTAAAATGAAGATTGTAAATATGGGTCATGTCAAAACAAATAAAATAACTTGCGGATTTTTTTCCGAACTAACATTCCATACAGCAAAATTTGATGAACACTAATTAAATTCTGCTGAAAGATGGCTAAAAAGTATTAAAAGAATGCATTGTTTTTCGTGTTCTGAGCTATTCTAAAAGTTCCAAATGTCTAGCTACTCGGGAAGTTAGTTAAAATCTATTGCAAGATTTGTACTGGACAAACAAACAAACAAACAAGAAAGCAACCTAATAAAAACGTAGTAAAATTAATATTGTAGAAATACATTGTTGTAGTCTATCTGCTGTGTTTTATTAGACATTTTTGTATTTTATTATCTTATGTGTTTTATTTAACAAGAAAATCTTAGATTAAGGTTTTTAGGTTTTGTTGCAACTGTTTAAGAAGTGCCTATTCTTTGAAAAAATGTCGGAATAAGTCCGGGCTTAACAAACTGTTTGGATTTATTTAAGTGGTGGACTTATTAAATTATTTTTAGCTAAGCAAGCGGACCAATTGCAACTCTAATATTGTTTATTTATTGGTGTAGTTTTTTTTTATTTATAGGCAAGCGCACACGATCAATAGTATTGTCAATAATTGTATTGACAATACTTTTATTTATTGACAATTGTATTGATCGTGTGCACTCGCCTTATTGGTTTTTAATTTATTGTGTTTATTATTATGAAGTAAAATAGACTGCCTAGAAGAAATTGGTGTGGCACATAGCTTCCTTGCATCCTATCACGTACATCATTGATATCATGCTTTTACAAGCAATTACATAATTGCAATTTCTAAATTGTTTCCCCCGTTTTTTTAATCTGTTAAACTTTATTTAAATTTTTAAATGAATTTAAGTATCAATATAGCAAAAGTTAAAGAGCACAGATGGATCAAATTAATCTGGTGCTATCAGCGGGTTACTTTCGATAAACTATAAAAGTTTCATACAAATCAGATAAGCACTTTTGAAGATATAAGTGTAAATAAATATGTATATTTGTGCGCATGTGGAAGAGAAGCAAATATATAGGCGAAGAAGATTGAAACGTATATGGGACCCAACAATGAGCTAATTATGACCTACCATCCAAATTTTATAAAGATAGAACGTGTAGTTTTTTAAGATACGTTGGTTCGTAAATATTGAGTGACATACACAGGAGCAAAAATGTTATCCGCTGTCTGAAACAGATTTCTGTTTTGGAATTTTTTAAATGGGAGACAAAAAAAATTTGTTCGTCAGAGCGATTGCATAGCTTCCGTATTCCGTAATAGTCGAGGAGATAGCGTGCAAAAAAATGTCTGACTAACATCAGGCTAGAAATTTGTTTACAAATCAATCTTTTAGCGCCTTTTAAGAATATGTGGTCGGCTAAGTTCGTCTGCGGGACATAGCTTGGCAGTAGGCGTTTGAAAAAAACAAACTGGCGGAGAGCGGCCATGTCCCGCCAATTATGGTGGACAGTATGTTTTTCGTGATCCTGAGTACAGAATTAGTTAGTAGACCAAAAATCAAGTCGAT
This sequence comes from Gerris buenoi, assembly GCA_001010745.2. Lineage (NCBI taxonomy): Eukaryota > Metazoa > Arthropoda > Insecta > Hemiptera > Gerridae > Gerris > Gerris buenoi. Next base: position 553,894 of record KZ651274.1, read on the forward strand.
GTTATTTTCACACTTGATAGGTTAGCTATTCAAATAAAACTAAAAATCAACGTTGTCACCTGTCAAGGGACAGACTAACATCAACTTGATTTTCGGTCTACTAACTAATTCTGTACTCAGGATCATGAAAATCATACTGTCCACCATATTTGGTGAGGCATGGCCGTACTCCACCGGTTTGTTTTTTTCAAACGCCTACTGCCAAGCTATGTCCCGCAGACGAACTTAGCCGACCACATATTCTTAAAAGGCGTTAAAAGATTGACTTGTATACAAAATTCTAGCTTGATGTTAGTCAGACACTTTTTTGCACACTATCTCCTGGACTATAACCTTTTGTAAGTTCAGATGCAAAAATAATCGAAAAACATACATTCTGATAAAGGATCACAATAATGCATTATTTATAGTTTTAGTAATGTGCATACTATCATAAAAGTATTATTTCCCTCTAGCTAAACACTGATATATCTGAGTTCGGTAACTAAGCGATTCATGAATCACTCAGAAGTTTTATTATCACTCTCTAACAGAGTGATTGAGATAAGTGTTTTAAGAGGCTACTACGGTGACACAAAGCTATAACGCTGTTAAGAGAATTGAAAAAGTCGTATAAAATTCCATATTAGACGTAAACATCTGTCAGATTCAAGGTTTAGCTGAATTCCCAGAAGGGTAAAAATTCAACCAAATTAATAAATTTGTATCTTTAGAAACATTGTCGTCACTCTATAACGTAAAGAAATATGTAAAATAAATAATTCCCATCCTTTTATTTTAAATCTTTTGAAATTGGATTGATTAAAAAGTATCAATTTAATACCTAAGCAGAGAAATTTAAAATGAATTTGGAACCATTTATGAGTTCGACATACCATCCAAAAGACTTAAAATCAGATGATTACGTTCAAAGATATAAGTGTGTAAATAAATACGTATATGCAAATATATTATGTAGGGAAGACTGTTGTACCTTGATCATAGTGTACCTTGGATCACCCTTCAGTTTCTTGGAAGATGCTGCTATCTACGTGACAGAATGGTACTAAGACAATGTTAATACTTAGTCTTGCCTTAGCAGCAATATCGTGTTCTGTAGTTACTTTGTCAACAAATGTGTTCTGTAGTTACTTTGTCAACAAATGAAATAATGAACAGTTTCTAGAATTCAGTTCGTTCTTATAGATGAACCGACGTTACGAACGATTCTCCATTGTGTTGAACTCCGCAAGTTGATAGCTTTGTGTAAAGGTACGTGAAAATACAAGTAAANATTTTATATCAAGGATTAATTAAAATATTAATTTAATAGTCAATTACATTGTGAAATTAAATGCAACCAGTAGATTTGATTGTTTATTGTGTAATAAAATATTAATTCCGAGTCATTTCATTTTGACTTTATTTTTTTATCATTTCATCAATACCAGTAATTTCGTTTTAATTTAATTTTATTTTTTATCAGCATTTTTATTTATTTATTTTTTTTTTAACAGATAATTAACACAAAACTAGGAAGTGTTCAATTTGCTTACTAAACATTATATTTTGTTATTGTTATTAGACAAATCGAAACATCTTTAGACTTAATGCCTGTAAAGGAGTACGAGTACAGTCTAGGAATTTTTTAATTTGTCTATTTTAAAAAATTAAATAGTAATAAATATTAATTTTGGTAAATCAATATCTTCAATCTTGATCCTAAAATTTATAATTTAAAAAGGTTATAATTAATTCAAATACTTTCGGTGCAGTAAAAACCGTATGATGTTTGTTTATGCAATATGATATCAGAATCAATATATTATTTTAGATAAAAAAATGAGAAAAAAATATAAAATTTCGTTTACTCCTACAAAATACACATACGATAATCTCAAGAAAATATTTATTTATTTATACTAACCTTGATTTTTTATCATCTCGTTTTTTCGTTCTAGCTATTGTTTTATGTACTACTTTAATTGTATATTGCATTATTTTGGGAGAAAAACATTACTGATAAAAAAATATTAAGAAATCCATTATTACAACGTAAATCTGAAAAAAGTTTTGGATTTCTTATTTTTCCCCCCCTAAACCAAAATCCTTAAACGTAAGGGTATATATTGTGATTTAAAAATATCTCCGTCAAAGGATATTTTTTTTGCCTTAAAGCCTATAAATGTTTGATAATTTTTTCCTGCGGAAGACACTGCTATTAACTCTTTGTCCTGACTATTTAAGTATTAAGTTTATATTAAGTTTGAAATGCAGAGTTCAAGATAGTCTTTATATTTTTTCAGAACAAAAAATTCAATTTATAAGACTTTGTCAAAATAAAATACAAAAATTAAACAAAGTGAAAATATTCACTTGCCCCCACTCACTTCAAAATAAAAAATAATTAAATAAATAAAATTTACTAGATCGCATCCGCGACATTCCCGGACGAAAGTCCGAAGGAGGCTAGAGAGTAAGGGCAAGATATGAAAGAGAAGTTACAACACATATGAATAAAAAAATAAGTTAACAAAAATTTAAAATATTAAATCCGGTGAGGTGTGTCACCCAAGCCTTTATACGCCTGTTGGCCTCCTCTGCAGCTTTCCTACCCGTCTGCTTAGGAGCTGGTTCAGCTGAAGAGATGTCTGAAGTAGCTTGCAGCTCTAGTGGGTACAGGTGGCTAATGGAGCGAACTAATATGCTACCATCGGCTAGCCGCACTCGCGCAGACCTAAAACTGTCGTCTCTGCTAGGTAGAAGCTCAACTATTTTTGCAAGCTTCCATCTTAATCGGGTAGGGTAATAAAAAGGTGTTTGTCTAGTTACTCTTTTAACGGTATAAGGAGGCATTTTAGGTTGTTTATAGCGTCCTCCGGAAATTTTCTTATAACGAATATATGTAATGAGGGTTCTTCGTACCTCTGATCTTTCATTAAGAATCCACTGGTGATGTGTTGCTACAGATGGTGCACGAATTTTTCTAGCAAACGTCTCACTGATGTACGTGCGCTGCGCTCCACCGTCTAATAATATTCTTGCGCATCCGCTCTCTTTTCCACAGTGGATGTCGGCAGTAGCTGTCTGTCTAATCACCGCTTCACCTCCCGATAAAAGACTTACTTCGCTGTTTTTTTCAGGTTCCGATGTCTCCTTAGCCTTTTCGTTCTCTGAAACCTTTGATAATTTTGCTACCTGATGACCTCCGACTAGAGGTACCAAAGTTTGTTGTCTTGATTGTTGAATTTCGACGGGCGTTGTCCCTTCTTCAGTACAGAGTTGATTTATATTGACCGCTGATATTTCATCTTTTTCTACTGGAACCATCTTGGTTGGAGTTGACCATGAGAAGTTTCTAATTCTTTGCAGCTCTCCACTTTGGCTCTGAAGTAGAGAGCAAAATAAGTTTAAGTCACCAATCAGCTCCATCGCGTCCAAGATTCGTTCCTCGTATTCTACACAGTCTTCGTTAAATTTGACAGATTCTACTTCATCAGTATCAGGAATTTTACTTAATTGAAACCGCAGTTCTTTTACGCGATCTGTTGAGGCCTGCAGTTTAGTGGACATCGAATGAGCCAAAGGCACCTCAGTTTCATTCTTTTGTAGGAGGGCCTTGGCTTCTTCGATGTAAGTTTTCATTCTTTGATTCGCTGGTCCCAACATCTGTCGAATTTTTCCTGCCGAAGTCATGTTTTAGATCTTGATCACTTAATTTTCTTCCGTGAAATTTAAATTCTTCTGCTACCACTTTTTTTCTTGCGGGGTTTCAAGATAGTCAAGTCCTACAATGCGCGGTTTTCAAGATAGACTTTTATATTTTTTCAGAACAAAAAAAATTCAATTTATAAGACTTTGTCAAAATAAAATACAAAAATTAAACAAAGTGAAAATATTCACTTGCCCCCACTCACTTCAAAATAAAAAATAATTAAATAAATAAAATTTACTAGATCGCATCCGCGACATTCCCGGACGAAAGTCCGAAGGAGGCTAGAGAGTAAGGGCAAGATATGAAAGAGAAGTTACAACACATATGAATAAAAAAATAAGTTAACAAAAATTTAAAATATTAAATCCGGTGAGGTGTGTCACCCAAGCCTTTATACGCCTGTTGGCCTCCTCTGCAGCTTTCCTACCCGTCTGCTTAGGAGCTGGTTCAGCTGAAGAGATGTCTGAAGTAGCTTGCAGCTCTAGTGGGTACAGGTGGCTAATGGAGCGAACTAATATGCTACCATCGGCTAGCCGCACTCGCGCAGACCTAAAACTGTCGTCTCTGCTAGGTAGAAGCTCAACTATTTTTGCAAGCTTCCATCTTAATCGGGTAGGGTAATAAAAAGGTGTTTGTCTAGTTACTCTTTTAACGGTATAAGGAGGCATTTTAGGTTGTTTATAGCGTCCTCCGGAAATTTTCTTATAACGAATATATGTAATGAGGGTTCTTCGTACCTCTGATCTTTCATTAAGAATCCACTGGTGATGTGTTGCTACAGATGGTGCACGAATTTTTCTAGCAAACGTCTCACTGATGTACGTGCGCTGCGCTCCACCGTCTAATAATATTCTTGCGCATCCGCTCTCTTTTCCACAGTGGATGTCGGCAGTAGCTGTCTGTCTAATCACCGCTTCACCTCCCGATAAAAGACTTACTTCGCTGTTTTTTTCAGGTTCCGATGTCTCCTTAGCCTTTTCGTTCTCTGAAACCTTTGATAATTTTGCTACCTGATGACCTCCGACTAGAGGTACCAAAGTTTGTTGTCTTGATTGTTGAATTTCGACGGGCGTTGTCCCTTCTTCAGTACAGAGTTGATTTATATTGACCGCTGATATTTCATCTTTTTCTACTGGAACCATCTTGGTTGGAGTTGACCATGAGAAGTTTCTAATTCTTTGCAGCTCTCCACTTTGGCTCTGAAGTAGAGAGCAAAATAAGTTTAAGTCACCAATCAGCTCCATCGCGTCCAAGATTCGTTCCTCGTATTCTACACAGTCTTCGTTAAATTTGACAGATTCTACTTCATCAGTATCAGGAATTTTACTTAATTGAAACCGCAGTTCTTTTACGCGATCTGTTGAGGCCTGCAGTTTAGTGGACATCGAATGAGCCAAAGGCACCTCAGTTTCATTCTTTTGTAGGAGGGCCTTGGCTTCTTCGATGTAAGTTTTCATTCTTTGATTCGCTGGTCCCAACATCTGTCGAATTTTTCCTGCCGAAGTCATGTTTTAGATCTTGATCACTTAATTTTCTTCCGTGAAATTTAAATTCTTCTGCTACCACTTTTTTTCTTGCGGGGTTTCAAGATAGTCAAGTCCTACAATGCGCGGTTTTCAAGATAGACTTTTATATTTTTTCAGAACAAAAAAAATTCAATTTATAAGACTTTGTCAAAATAAAATACAAAAATTAAACAAAGTGAAAATATTCACTTGCCCCCACTCACTTCAAAATAAAAAATAATTAAATAAATAAAATTTACTAGATCGCATCCGCGACACTCTTAACAAATCTGTAAATCAAGGTAGTAAAATAAAAAAAATTGGTCCGAGAAAACTCAGACAAACATTCTCATATATTATATGAGTTCATAATTACTTAGCCCAGTGTAGGTAAATTTAATTGTTTTTGAATATTTTACTAAAATTTGTCATAAAAATAACCTCCACGGTGAGGATTCGAACCCAGCCTCTCTCCGCCAAGTTTAAAGCTATATTTTATCAGGAACTAGATTTTTCCCGGGAAAACGGCTTATATCGTTAGGTTGGTATTTAAATGGACTATTATCTTAAGATTGCTTTAATCAAAATCGTCAGAACCAATTTTGAGATTTTTTTAGGGGGTAGCTTCTCCAAATTTGGAGCTAAAATTCATTTCTCAATTTCGCCTCCTTCGTAGAATTAATTTCCTTAGTTGAAGTAGAGTGCCTCAAATCATGACAGTATTAATCCATAATGTTAAATTTAAATTTTATTGTTTTACTCAGTTAATAATCAAATCCACTCTTTTCTGTTAATCCCCCCCACGCTTTCCGGGAATTTTGCACCCTTTAATTTTTAAGAGTCATTACAATATTCCACAACTGTCTAGTGTACAATAGGCTGAAAAGCCTATCACTTGGTTAAAAACTTTATTATTTATCGGTATACATATATAACTACTTTTTCCGACCTCTGTCCAATACAATACAATACTGATAAAATGTCCTTATTATTTATCGGTATACATATATAACTACTTTTTCCGACCTCTGTCCAATACAATACAATACTGATAAAATGTCCCTATTATTTGTTGAAATAACCATATGAAACACATTTTTACCTTTGTCACTAAAACAATGAAGTCAGATATTGTTGTTATCTCAATATAGTTTTGAAAGAAAACCTAATAGTCTAATTCCTATTGGTGTTAATAGATGCTTCTTTGCGTCGAGAGTTGGGAATCCGATATTTACAAAGTATTACACGTCTTTGTTCATCTTGCCATGAATTGTCATTTTCACTCTCTGATAACTTTATGCACTGTCTTTCCAATAAAAAATATGATTTTCAAGCCGTAAGTTGTGTTTTTTTAACATTTTACTTCTTGAAAATGTGTTTATTTATGTATGTATGCCAATAAGAAATGAGGTGATCTACCCAGCACATTGTTTTTTATCTTTCTGTACACTAGACAGTTGTGGAATATCGAATTGACCCATAAAAATTAAAGGGTGCAATCTTGCATATGCGAAAAAGCGCCCGAAAGGCGTGTGGAGGGGGGGGGATTAACAGAAAAGACCCCAACATCCTCTTTAAGGTAGAAAATAAAACGTTTCGAAAGTTAAGTCAAATATATTTTGTAGAATTAGTTTATATAAGGTTAATGTCTGGTTGGGCATGAGGGAATTTATATACAGTAGTCGCCGCTTAATGTGATCACTTAAATAGACAATTAATGTGATCATATCAAATATAAATAGACAACACTGGAAAATTCCGATATTCCCGCTAATAGCCATAGCTGTTGAAGCGGATGGGGGGGGGGGGGGGGGAAAAAAAAAAAAAAAAAAAAAAAAAAAGTTCTTTTCATATTGTAATTATTCTATTTCATTATTAATTAAATCTGAATAATTACAATCTTTATTTTTTCTTTATCTTGTAACCTACAAATCCTCATAGTAATAAAAATGTTTTTAGTATAAAAGGGGAGCAATTTGATTTGATATACGAGTAACAATGAGTTACGTGCTTTTTCTTAAAAGGATGTAACTCTGGATTACAATTTGTATGATATATTTATATAATTATATTATAATAATATGTAATATGTAGGAGGGAACATAAAAGCACCTTTTTCTAGAACTTAAGTTTTACTTCTAATGCGTGAAAGTTTCACACATACTTTTTTTTCTAGAGAGCTTTTAAGGAGTAGGATCCCTAAATTTAGAGNAAAAAAAAAAAAAAAAAAAAAAAAAAAAAAAAAAAAAAAAAAAAAAAAAAAAAAAAAAAAAAAAAAAAAAAAAAAAAAAAAAAAAAAAAAAAAAAAAATAGGAAAAACTTCATTTTTTAAGTTTTTGGTAGTATTCATTCTACGGAACGTTTAAATTTAAATTTTAATCCAATTATAATTACTATTAACAAAGGGAGACAGTCAGAGAAAAATTGACTTCAGGGATTTCGGCACTCCCGGGATCCCTTCGAACTTGTATAAATGTAATGTTAATTTGACTAAAGAGTTCTCAGAAACGAGTAAAAGAAAAACAAGTGACCTATGTATAAGTAAAATGTCATAGACATGGATGTTTAGATGTTTTTTTATGTCCATGTAGTATTATAGAGGAAGGAAAAGGTGGCGTGAGGTATACTTTCTGAGAATCCCGGGTGTTTAGACGAAACCCTTCTCGGTCTGCCGCAGCTGTAGTCGTTTCCCCGAAAATTAGATAATAAAATTCAACGATTTTGACTTGACTTTGATCACAATAAACGAAATAATGATCACAATAAACGGATAATTTCTAATGTATTGGTATTGGGTGGGCCCGTTCCAAGCTATTTTGATCACACTAAGCGGTTGATAACATTAACCGTGATCACATTAAGCGGTGACTACTGTANTCACAATAAACGAAATACTGATAACAATAAACGGATAATTTCTAATGTATTGGTATTGGGTGGGCCCGTTCCAAGCTATTTTGATCACACTAAGCGGTTGATAACATTAACCGTGATCACATTAAGCGGTGATTACTGTACATTTCTTTAACTCGTGAACAAGATCTAGCGCTGGAGCTACGTCATGGACATAGCTTTAAGAGGGGGATGCTGTCAGCTATGACGTCTTCAACAACATGTGACGTCATACGTCATGGCTTACGTTAGAAAAAACTACAAAAAACAAGACTTTTTACGATTTCCAACTCCACTACCCTGCAAATGTAATCCGAAGATTTTGTTAATTGCTTTTTGCACAAATTTAAAAATGTAAAATTTTGCTTGTGAAAGTAACGTTGTAGAGGCTAAATAGTACAACAGGAAACAGGAAAAAATGTTTTTTGACAAAAGGGTATGGAAAATTAAACAATTTACACAAGTGTTATATATTTTTATAATCTAATCCTTAATACCTTTCATTTGACACCCCATTCAAAATTTCAAAAAAAATTGAGACATTAATTAAATCTGTCGAATTGGATCAAATTTTATTTTTACTGGTCTTATATTTTTTTGCTTTGTAAGTTTCATCGCACACCTATTTCCCCAATTTTGAACCACTTCCCGTCATTCAATCTTCCCCAAATTTTGCACATAGAAACAACTAAGGTGAAGAACACAGAAACCAAAATAATAATAATAAAAAAACAAAATGGCGTCATATTTTTTTGCTTTTTAAGTTTCATCGCACACCTATTACCCCAATTTTGAACCACTTCCCGTCATTCAATCTTCCCCAAATTTTGCACATAGAAACAACTAAGGTGAAGAACACAGAAACCAAAATAATAATAATAAAAAAACAAAATGGCGTCATATTTTTTTGCTTTTTAAGTTTCATCGCACACCTATTACCCCAATTTTGAACCACTTCCCGTCATTCAATCTTCCCCAAATTTTGCACATAGAAACAACTAAGGTGAAGAACACAGAAACCAAAATAATAATAATAAAAAAACAAAATGGCGTCATATTTTTTTGCTTTTTAAGTTTCATCGCACACCTATTACCCCAATTTTGAACCACTTCCCGTCATTCAATCTTCCCCAAATTTTGCACATAGAAACAACTAAGGTGAAGAACACAGAAACCAAAATAATAATAATAAAAAAACAAAATGGCGTCATATTTTTTTGCTTTTTAAGTTTCATCGCACACCTATTACCCCAATTTTGAACCACTTCCCGTCATTCAATCTTCCCCAAATTTTGCACATAGAAACAACTAAGGTGAAGAACACAGAAACCAAAATAATAATAATAAAAAAACAAAATGGCGTCATATTTTTTTGCTTTTTAAGTTTCATCGCACACCTATTACCCCAATTTTGAACCACTTCCCGTCATTCAATCTTCCCCAAATTTTGCACATAGAAACAACTAAGGTGAAGAACACAGAAACCAAAATAATAATAATAAAAAAACAAAATGGCGTCATATTTTTTTGCTTTTTAAGTTTCATCGCACACCTATTACCCCAATTTTGAACCACTTCCCGTCATTCAATCTTCCCCAAATTTTGCACATAGAAACAACTAAGGTGAAGAACACAGAAACCAAAATAATAATAATAAAAAAACAAAATGGCGTCATATTTTTTTGCTTTTTAAGTTTCATCGCACACCTATTACCCCAATTTTGAACCACTTCCCGTCATTCAATCTTCCCCAAATTTTGCACATAGAAACAACTAAGGTGAAGAACACAGAAACCAAAATAATAATAATAAAAAAACAAAATGGCGTCATATTTTTTTGCTTTTTAAGTTTCATCGCACACCTATTACCCCAATTTTGAACCACTTCCCGTCATTCAATCTTCNATTTTCCCTGAATTATTCTCTGAGCTAACATTGGTTCAACTGCAGATACTGTAATTAGGAAATATCATGGATTTGTTTTACTTCGGTTGAACTCAAGTATTTGTTTGCTTTCATTACGTGAACTATTTGAGAGCTTAAGGCTCTATCGACCTTTGAGGTTAGAAAAATCATTAAAATGACAATTTTATTGGTTCTAAGCAAGATATCAAATATCTAAGTACAGGCTTAATTCCTAATTTTAATTCTGCACAATTTGAGACCTATTTCAACTCCCTACTACAATAAATACTACAACTATTTCAATACAACGAGTTTTATCGTTGTATTGAAATGGCGCCTGTACTATTTATCGTAGGAAGTTGAAATAGGGCTCTAATTGTGCAGAGTTAAAGTTGGGAATGAAGCCTATATGTACTTATATTTTTGATAACTTGCTTAAAACCAATGCAATTTTAATTTTACTGTTTTTCCTAACCTCAAAGGGCGGTAGAGCCTTAAATGAGGGAATTATTTCCGAACGGTCTTTCATAAGGTAGCCATGAAAACCGAGTAATGTAGCAAGCGCGCATCCTTTTTGGAAACCTTAACAAATAGGATGCGTGTTTGGTGTGGACGCTGCATGTATCAAATTGAAATTTTGCATGCCCGTTTCAATTGTGCATTAGATGGTGTATATGAAGTTTTATTAAAATCGTTACGTTAGAGTTAGAACGTAAGATATCGGTAAAAAGGTTATTTTCTCTATTATAAACGTTAAGGTCCGCTTTAATAGTTTTAGCCATCTTTATTAATTCATAGCGGTGTCGTTGTTGGTTTTACTAAACAATTCTATTTGAAAAAAAAGTTCGTCTCATCGAATAGATGATGATAGAATCTTTTCCCGTCCTGAAATTTCAATTTCATTTTTGAACCTCTCGTTTACGCGAGCGTTGCACGCGAACTCTTGGATGGATCACGCTGTCCAACGAACTTAGCCTGAGTATTAGTAAAAGGAACATGTATTCCAAATTTCAACTAAATCAGTCAACTTTTACTCAAGTTATCGTCGGACACGTAAACGTTACACACAGACAGACAGAAGATGCATATTTCGTTGAATGTAAGAAGCTCGCTTACGCTCGCTTCAATAAGGTGCTGATTTACTATTCTTCATGGCTGTTATTATAAGCTGACCTGTAATGCATAACACAATGATTCATGAAAACATTTTACTACCGAGCATACCGAAGGTAACGAAACCTATTGATCCTTCTGAAGAACCAGCATTCGTTGTCGCCGCTTTCAAATATTTCATGACAGAAGTTCGTTTCAGACATCAGGGATCATTTTTGTTGTCCATGTCTATCTGTCGGTCTGTCGCTACCGAAAGATTGACATGAAGTGTTGTCTGTCGCTCAATATTGCAAGCCAACATATCTTAAAAACTATACACGTCCACGTCATATTCTAATAGAATTTAGATGGTAGGTCATTAGCCTATTGTTGGTCCCATATATGTTTCAACTAGGGAATCTAATCCCGGGATCCCGAGCCGATTTACCCCTAGGGCAGTCCCGGGATTGAAAAGTAACAGTCCCGGGATTTCGGGATTTGTAAATTATTTTTTTGGTATTTTGACTAGTACAAGTACTGTTTAATAAATAGAATTATAGATTTTCTAAATTAATAACATATTTATTTATAAATTGTGAACTAAATANAGCCATACATTAGCCACTCAAATAATAGAGTAGGCAACACTTCTTTTTGAGTTCAAGGAAGAAAGCGCAAATTACAAATAAAATCGAAAAGAAGTTTTACTTTCTAAAATTTTCCGGCCCGGACCTTCTGCTGGTCTGGGTCTCCGGTACTGGAAAATTGGTGAGTGCACCTCTAACCACCTCTGTTATTATAAGCTGACCTGTAATGCATAACACAATGATTCATGAAAACATTTTACTACCGAGCATACCGAAGGTAACGAAACCTATTGATCCTTCTGAAGAACCAGCATTCGTTGTCGCCGCTTTCAAATATTTCATGACAGAAGTTCGTTTCAGACATCAGGGATCATTTTTGTTGTCCATGTCTATCTGTCGGTCTGTCGCTACCGAAAGATTGACATGAAGTGTTGTCTGTCGCTCAATATTGCAAGCCAACATATCTTAAAAACTATACACGTCCACGTCATATTCTAATAGAATTTAGATGGTAGGTCATTAGCCTATTGTTGGTCCCATATATGTTTCAACTAGGGAATCTAATCCCGGGATCCCGAGCCGATTTACCCCTAGGGCAGTCCCGGGATTGAAAAGTAACAGTCCCGGGATTTCGGGATTTGTAAATTATTTTTTTGGTATTTTGACTAGTACAAGTACTGTTTAATAAATAGAATTATAGATTTTCTAAATTAATAACATATTTATTTATAAATTGTGAACTAAATAAATAACCAAACAAATTACTTGAATAGACAATAATATTATTTGGATAGTAGATTTAAGTAGCATAGTAAGAGTAGACAGACTTCTGTGATTTGTTGACTGCGACATGTGGACTAAAGAGGTATTAAATAATGCTAAAACCTAATGGCATTTTTTAATGAACATTTTAAGTATGCAGAGTTTGATGCTAAAATGTATTACAGGATAATTAGTTGTTTTCAATATGTACATCATTTACTTAGTATACATATTAATAATTCATTTTTTTTTTTAAATTTTAACAATAAAATTGCATTTATCAAATTGAACCAATAAAATGCAACCGTTTCCATTTTAAATATACAACTTATTTTTTAAAAAACCCTCTTTAACTTGTTTCTTAATTTACGTTCCTACTACCTATCTATATACTCTATACCTGACCACATTGATGTAAAATGTTTTTGCTTATAAAGTGTGCTTACTGTTTATAAATATATATTTTTTTAACATAAAAAATGCTGAATAAATATGGCTTCTTTTGTTATAATAATAATAAAATAAATTAATACTCCATCATAATTACATGATTTTAGGCTTTTTATCCATCTAGTTGGAATATGGCCAATCCCGGGATCCTGGGATTCGTTTTTATGGTCCCGAAATCCTGGGATAGAAAATTTCGTCAGGGATTGGATTCCCTAGTTTCAACCTTCTGCTCGTATTTGTTTTACTTCCACATGCGCACTAACTTACGCTAGGCATCGCGTGGCTCTATCATTGAAGCGAGCGTATAGTAAATATGTACACATACATACACATGTATGTTTTAACCATCTTTATTAATTTATATCGGTGTCACTGTTGGTTTTACTAAAAAATGTTCGTCTCATCGAATAGATGACGATAGAATCTTTTTCCGTCCTGAAATTCCAATTTAATTTTTGAACCTCTCGTTTACGCGAGCGTTGCGCGCGAACTCTTGGACGGATCACGCTGTCCAAATAACTCGTCCTGTACCAAATTTCATAAAAATCGGTATTTTACTCAAGTTATCGTCGTACGTTTCAGACACACAGACAGACACGAAGTATATTTCGTTGAATGTAAGAAGCTCGCTTCAATTAGTATGACATTTTGGATGGATTGACAAAAAGAGCAGATAGTTCCATATAAATTTCAACCGTCTGCACTCTTTACATTTTGCTGAATTAATTCTTTAGCTCTTGTAAAATAATTAATCATGGATATCATTCTCTTAATCGGTGCATTTGCACTGAGAGTTCAATTAAACTAAAATTAATACAATTTACAAATTCACACTTTACATAAATCCAACGTAATCAGATTTAACCATAAAAATTATTAATATAATATAAAACTTTTACAACGGAATATAAAAATAACAATGAGATTTCAAAGATAAAATCAATGTAAATATTTCTTCGACATAATCACATAAAAATATAGTTATTGATTGATATTTTTATCTTTCTAAAATATTGATGGCTGAGTGTGATTAATCCTTTTGATATGTTTATAGAAGGAAAAACACAGACACTGATTCATTCCGGTACAGTTAAACCTGAGTGTAAACAAGCTTCAGTCCTTATCATATCATATAGTGATTTATTTTAGTAATTTCTTGTAAAGATATAAACGAAGATCTAGAGATAAAAAAATACATGTGGTGTCGCGGGACACCCGGTAGGAACGAAGTTCCTTACGTACATTAAATATAAATGATAAAATCACACTGCTAAGTACGTATACATTGCTAACTACTTATACATAGCGGAGTTAGAAAAGAGACATAATTAAAAGTAACGAACTGTTTGTACCTAGCAGAGTTAAGGCAAAATTAAAAGAAAATCATCATTTTCTATATTTACAAAACCAAAGTGACATGTGACATATAACAAAAATAAACAAAACAAGTCAAGGAACAGGCTTCCTTAATAACAATTTTCCCCGGCTTTTTGAAGCTTACGTTTACGCAAGCGTTGCGCGTGAACGCATGGACGGATAACGTTTTCCAACGAACTCAGCCTGGGCATTGGTAAAATGAACATGAGTACCAAATTTCGACTAACTCGGTGATATTTTACTCAAGTTATCGTCATCGATAGATTTTGAGACGGATTTTGCGTGACGGTGATTTCATGACGATGATGTTGGTCGTTTTTTTCGGATTCACTCCAGAACGGGCCATTAGGAACTTCGTTCCAAAAAAAAAATGTCAACACTAACCAATAACCATGCCCTCGACGAGTGTTATAATTTCTATTTGAATTAAGAAGATAGCCTAATGTAAAATTTTTATTTTAAAATTATTATGGGTAAAATTTTATATGAAAATTTTGTTCCACAAAAGATTAATGAAAATATTGTACCACAAAAGATTAATGAAAATCTTGTCCCACAAAAGATCAATGAAAAACTTTTCCCACAGAAGATCATTGAATATCTGGTCCCACAAAAGATCAATGATAATCTTGTCCCACAAAAGATCAATGAATATATTGTTCTTCAAAAGATCAATGAAAATCTTGTCGCACAAAAGATCAATAAAAATCTTTTCCCAAAAAATATCAAATCAATGAAAATCTTGTCCCTCAAAAGATCAATGACAATCTTGTCCCACAAAAGATCAATAAAAATCTTGTCCCACAAAAGATCAATGAAAATCTTGTCCCACAAAAGATCAATGAAAATCTTGTCCCACAAAAGATCAATGAAAATCTTGTCCCACTTAAGAACACTTAATAAATTAGAGACGTTTCCAATCTTAGCATTAGCAAATATGTTATTCAACAAGGGTTTGCTTCCTCATCAATGTGTGATATATACAGTAAAATGGCAAGGAAGTGAATTACGATCATTCACTTCGATACTATGTTACTGTGAAAAACAAATTTAGAATCTGAAGATAGCTATTAATCAGCCAAAACCTGTTATTTTATAACAAATATTTTGAATAAAAACCTTGTGTTTTCTTTTCAAAATAATGACGAATGTGTAATATTTATTGTGAGGGACAAATCTGCACATCATTTGTAAGTTATTCTAAAACTTCGATAAAGCTAGGTTAAATTTTACCTCCATAGTGCATAAAAACGCGTTTTTATGCATTATTAAAAACCGCATTTTTATTGGTTTTACTTTCTAAAATTTTCCGGCCCGGACCTTCTGCTGGTCTGGGTCTCCGGTACTGGAAAATTGGTGAGTGCACCTCTAACCACCTCTAACCACCTCTAACCACCTCTAACCACCTCTAACCACCTCTAACCACCTCTAACCACCTCTAACAATGAGGAGTTTTGCAAGCATGTTTACTAAGATATTTAACTGAGTAGTTTTTATCTGGACCAACACTAGATGTTTTGAACTCATGGAAGGACTCTTCCATACCTGAATAATCTTATAGAACTTAATTATTTCTAAGTTCCCTTGTAAGTAAGTAAGTACATATTATTAGGGCTAGATCTGACGTGAGACTGAACCACCCTGTTCCACGCTATCATATTATTAGACCCTTTACCCCCACTACTCTTAATTCTACCTTCGCCTTTCAGTGTTCGTCCTTACGCCACTGAGGTAAAATGTTCGTATAAGTTATAACTCTACCGTGATCATAATATGAACAATGAAGCTTTGTACTCAAGTTAACTACAATGACATCAAAGTTTGATTACATTTAATTTTAGTTAATGATCGACTCTCTGTGACTCCGCTTTTAAATGGTGAACCGGAAATAAATTTAACTTAATTACTCTGGAATTGGATGATGGACAATCGACTATGAAAGCATGGAACCTTGCTCAATAACGTTTTAACGTTTTATTTTTACGTTTAACATCATTTGCACCTTTTGAAGTAAGAGTCATCTTTTATTATACTTAGTACAATTAATAATATTGACAGAGATTTTGAGCTATATTAGTTTACTAGATTTACTGATTAAACTTGAATAACACTAATACATAAATAAGATTTATAATAAGACTAGCATGTTACCCGTCGTGGCTACGCCCCGATTTCTTGCACTGCGCTTTTAAATTGACCAAACAATATCTTTTCCACTTCACCTTGCGGTAAATAATCAAGCGCATTTTTTTCAAGCAGTACCAACCTAATTTCAACAATTTCACTACATTAGCCATTCATTAGCCATACATTAGCCACTCAAATAATAGAGTAGGCAACACTTCTTTTTGAGTTCAAGGAAGAAAGCGCAAATTACAAATAAAATCGAAAAGAAGTGTCGCACCAACCTGATTCAACAACTTCACTACATCAGCCATTCATTCTAAATTACTTATAAAATAATTAAGTTGGCAATCCTTTTTTTCTCTTTTGTTTTACTTTTTCTCACTACTTTTAGTACTTTTTGAGTTCAGGGAAGAAAATACTTACTTTAGACCCTCTAAACTAATTCAAAATCGTAACTTTTTCCCCCATATGTAAATAAACATATTTTTTTAAACAATTGCTTTTTTAGTAACAATAGCACACTATAGTACTGTAGTTTGGCATGTAATCTATTATTAGAAGAAAGAAGGGAGACTACTCTGTTCTAGTATATGTATTGCATTTATGTTATAGTATTTATACTAAAATCAGGTTTCCACCAAATGGAAAAGTACTGTAGATGTGGCAAGTTGGGGTTGCGGAGGGAAATACACCATAAAGAACTTTCTTTGTACGGAAATATGTTTGAAATTTAATACACCTGCAAGCAATAATATTGGTTATTGTTTGGTTCTAAGTTATTTATAATTTCGGCACTGAATAAGACAACAGGTTAAAAAATAACATCTCTTGCCGAGCCGGCGCCGTCAAATTACACTAACCTAAACTCTACCTGGTAACCGGTTTTCAACCGAGTGAGTTTACAAGAGAACGAGCCATTAAAACAAATTATAGACAAGAGATAACCGAAAAGACCTTTACAACGACATAAAAATAACGTTTAAATTTAAAATTTATTTAATTATTAAACACATAATAAAAAAAAAATAAATGTACATTATATTTTTTTTATCAATATAATTTATAATTAGCGAGGACTTTGGTACATATAAAGGAGACTCATATCTGTCAGGCTCAGATCATTTCCTTCTTCATATCAGAATTAATTACAGGGTAATTAAACATTCAATTTTAAACAAATATCACTTTATCGAGACATGCAGTAATACCCCCATCTATTGCAACAGTAATTGGAACATGATTATATTATACATTAACATATATATTTTACGAGAATATCT
>KZ651274.1:675230-688409 GCA_001010745.2 Gerris buenoi
GTGAGATTTTATAAATTATATATAATGAAAATGTAAGGAACTTCGTTCCTACCGGGTGTCCCGCGACACCACACATATGTTTTTTTTATTGTGTTGAAATAGCTGAGTCTTGTTTCAACTGTTTAACCTTGTGTTGTTTATTCTCAACTGTTACTCCCCTCATAAGAAAAACAGAGGGGAGTAATAATCTAAAGAAGGTGTAAAATTGTTCTTCTTTAGACTGTCGCTCTCTTTTTAAAAACAGAAGTGTGATATTCCTTTGTCCCAAAGTACATTGGACTAAACATCCCTTTGTATTAATAGTTATTTAGTCACAGTCATTAAAAAACATATGGGAGTAACAATCTTAAGAAGTACAGATTTTAACATGCTAAAAAAAATTAGTTCCTACGCTTCAGTTTCTTAGACAGGCAACAGGTAACATCTGAAATAGGTCCTGCAAAAGAGTAGTTATATTGATTGGATTAATTAATTATACAATTATTAATTAATTATATTATTATTAAGTTAATTAATTCATTGGAATTTCTTACTGCAGGATATATTTACATTTCTGGAGAGAGAAAGAATCTTTTCTTTAATAGGTAATGTTTCTTACGCTACAATATGAAGGACTCATATCCTTTATCCTGGTTTTTAGGATAGTCTTATTATATAATATAATTTTTTTGTTAATAGGGAGATAAGTTGATGAACTTAATGTTTACTTTGTTGTATCATCTTGCGTGGTTGCCAAGTAGGACTTTTATCAAGGTTTCAGTAGCAGACTCGAGAGAACAACATTTTTGTAAAGGACGGCGAGATGTTGAAGGTCAGGAGCAGTGAATGTATCCTTTCATATCTGCAGATATAAGGAGCAGCAAAGCTTCCTTAAAAAACTCACTCATTTCACATTGTACGTCAACACATTGCTACAGTTTTAAAATTGATAAACGTAAAGGATCAACACATTGCTACAGTTTTAAAATAGATAAACGTAAAGAAACAACACATTGCTACAGTTTTATAATTAATAAACGTAAAGAAACAACACATTGCTAGTTTTATAATTAATAAACGTAAAGTATCAACACATTGCTACAGTTTTATAATTGATAAACGTAAAGAAACAAAACATTGCTACAGTTTTATAATTGATAAACGTAAAGGATCAACACATTGTTACAGTTTTAAAATAGATAAACGTAAAGGATCAACACATTGCTACAGTTTTAAAATAGATAAACGTAAAGAAACAACACATTGCTACAGTTTTATAATTGATAAACAAAAAACAAAATGTTGCTCCTTAAAAAACTATAAAAGTGAAAATATTTTTACTTTTTCTCACCTTTGGTAGGACTTGATTTTTTGACTTTGATTTCACCCAATTTTTTTTATTTTTATTTTATTTTATTTTTTTTTTACAATTGAATTTTTGTTACGAGATTACAACTGAATTATTTATTTTGGGTCTTTTTAAGACCTCCTAAGTGGTTTTCAACATGCGTCTGTACCACGAATAAACCTCTCTGTATGACAAAGAAATCTACTAAATTTAATTTTAATAGTGACCGCCATTTTGAAGTTATCGATTTTTTAATATTGAAACTTTGGCGGTTTATAATACCAAAAGTATCACCTGAACCGGAAGAAAATAAGGAACAAATGTGAAAAAGCCCGATGTAATTCCAATTAATTCCATAAATTAATTTAAAAGTTAAGAGCAACATATGCTTATTCCTCTTGCTGCGGAACAGCAGAAGAGGCCACCGAAGTGAGGAAAAGTTCCGAGGTACCCCGTGCTCGAATTTTTTAAAATATAATCATGTCATTAATTTTTCCTTTAAAATCAACCAGCTAATAAAATCAAAAACCTAATTACAATTTATTATATAAATACAGTTGATTATTTTATAAATTTAAGAAACGTTTAGATTAAACAAGACGAACACATTATAATTTTATTAAACAAGTTTTCTTATGAAGTAAAGTCAAATTGTCATAAGTCATAATATGTCGTATGTCGGATGAATGACACTGCAAGTACTTATGACATACTTAAGGTTAAACAATGAACTTCAACAATCNCCGAAGGCAAATAATTTTAGATTTATGACGTCCCAAATTACAAAAATGAATTTTTAGAACGCAGATAAGGTACACAACCAATGTTCCAAAATTGGCTTCAATGTTATCAGTGACCCTCCTTCTATACATAGTATTATTCTAAGATGGCACGGTTTAAGAAAATTTAAAAACCTAGTATATGAAAAGTTCTTTTTATCTTGCAATTTCTTACCTCGTTTACCTCTACGGGTAAACCGGAGCGTATGTTCTGTCTAATTATAACATAACTGCCCAGATATGACAGGACACATACGCTCCGGTTCAGGTTACCTGCACTGATTTATCTGTCAAATGTATCGCAACGTGTATGGCCGGTTTAACTTGCCGACATTATGTCTAGGGCCGCTATTATCAATTTTTCATTGTTATTAATCCTTATACATGGCGGCCATTACTATTTATTTTTCTTTTATTGTTTCAAATTTATTTTCAACATAAGTATTAAGGTAATTTCTTTAACATAGTAAACAACTTGTTTTCCGGTGAAATCGCGTCACGAAGGGGTTGAAGTCCGACGTTTCGCTTCCACTACTGGAAGCATCTTCAGGGGTGTGATGTATCGTGGTGTTGACTCGAAGCAACAACAAGACATACATATACACAGACATATGATAACTGGACCAAAAATAAAAATTACCTTTAGTTAGGTGTTAGATGGCATGAATATGAAAAAAATAATTTAGTTCTTTAACATAGGCATAAATTCAGGTTATAGTAAAATTAATATCTTTAATATATTTTATGACTTTATCATATTTAATGTTTACCTCATTGACTTGATGTTTTGAACTAAGATATTCGAGGGTCATAAAATATTCAGAATATTAAAGGGCCGCCCCCGGCCGCCATTATCCTCTATCATATTAGCTGCAGAACATGAAAAAACAAACTGCGCCCAATATTATTTATATTTAAATTTAAATTGGGATTCAAATTTGAAAGCTCTATAAGTAAAATTTAATTTAATAGCTTTTATGACACGTTTATGTTTATTAAAACAGAAAACTGAACAAAAATTAATAATTACCTTTATTTAAGATGGCATGAATATGATAAGACAATGTAATGCGCGTGCAAAAGTGATATTAAGTTATAAATCTCACTAAACCTCTAAAAGTTCCAACTTCCAAGTTTTGAACGACTTGTAATTAATTTTGTTAAATTGAACAATTAATTTTTAAATATAAACTTTCCCAGGCTGGCTTTTATAAATTAAGATGCGTATTGCTAAAAGTAATCCTTATAAAATAAATTACAAAGTATGTTTAAATTATTACAAACATAAAATCAAAATAATTTTATTAAAAAAAAAAACAAGTTTTTATTCGTATTCTTGTCAGCAAACCCTTTCATTTGATACCCATATCATGGGTGTGCTTAAAAAATAACTAGTCCGCCATCTTGGACTGTCCGCCATATTGGATTTAGAATGAATTCACTTATCTAACCATGCATTGTCATCCAAACTAAACGTTTATGCAAAATTTCAGTTCAATCGGTTGAGGATAACTGCTTTAAAATTCAGTTGCAAGATTTGACCCGAACATACATACATACATACATACATACAGACATACATACATACATACATACAGACATACATACAGACATACATACATACATACATACAGACATACATTGCAAGTTACATAAAAGCTTGTAAAATTACCTACTCAATATTTTGTCACAAACTTCTTTATGCTTGCACACATAACGGAGCAAAATTGAATATTTAATTATTAATAATTATTAACAATAAAATAATATATTTGAACTTGTTTTGACTACTCTAATTTAGTTATTTTTACGATTGTCAAAAACAATCTATATAGGTTATGTTGTAAATTTGAGGTATATTTTTATTATTGTTGCTCGAAACTTAAAAAAAAATATAATACCAATACTTGAAATTAAAATATAAAAGTAGTTAAATAATAAACGCAACCATATTATTTGGTTTTAATTAAATTATTTTGGGTTATAACATGTGGTATTAAGTCATAACTAACAGCGAGGATTAGTAGTAGTTTTTGGCTTGAGTAGAAATTAATTATTTTTAGCGTAATTGATTAGTTAATCAATAATTAATTAATTGATTGGTTAATTAATTGTTGGTACAATACTTGGTTCATTAATAGTTGGTGCTATACTTGGTTCATTAATAATTGGTGCTATATTTGGATCATTAATAGTTGGGGCTATACTTGGTTCATTAATAGCTGGTGCTATACTTGGTTCATTAATAGTTGGTGCTATATTTGGATCATTAATAGTTGGGGCTATACTTGGTTCATTAATAGCTGGTGCTATACTTGGTTCATTAATAGTTGGTGCTATACTTGGATCATTAATAGTTGGGGCTATACTTGGTTCATTAATAGCTGGTGCTATACTTGGTTCATTAATAGTTGGTGCTATACTTGGTGCATTAATAGTTGGTGCTATACTTGGTTCATTAATTTGCCTTTTAGAGAAAATATAGCAAATTTTGTCTTTTAAACAAAATATAGCAAATTTCGCCTTTTAGACAAAATATAGAAAATTAACAGTAGTTTCTGACGATAAATGCGGGTTTTAGTTTGATGACCCAAAAAGGGGTCGAAATATTGCAAAAGTAGGTCTTTAATTTTTCCTTTAGCCCATATTAATTAAAAATCCTTACTATTAATAAGATTATTAATACCAGAAAATACCGTACTAATTATGCACTATCAAATTTTAATTTTAATCTATTCCATTGTGACTAGTCTAAGAACCTAAATTAAATGAACTATGCTTATTCTTATTCAGGTCTTTAGGGTATTAATAACTAATAACGGTACTTCTTTAGATTGTTACTCCCCTATGTAGTTTGAGAATAAAAATTACTTTAACTAAAAAACTACTCTCGTATAAAGAAAAAGGGATGTTTAGTCCAATGTACTTTAGGACAAAGGAATATCCCACTTCTCTTTTTTAAGAGGAGTAACAGTCTAAAGAAGAACATTCTGTACACCTTCTTTGATTGTTACTCCCCTAGGAGTAACAATTATTAGGGCACTTCTTTAGATTGTTACTCCCCTAGGGAGTAAAAATCTAATGAAGTGCCTTAATAACTTCAATTAATTTCGTTTCGGCTATATTTCACCTCCTTTGAGGCATCTTCAGGCCTTTNAGAGAAAAATACCTACAAATTATCTCTTTACCATTTTTTTGTAAGTCGAATGGTTTCTATGCAAATGATGGTGGAAATAACCGGGAAATCAATAATTTTTGAAAAATAGCAACAAACTTTATTCTTAAAATAATATATAGCGAATTTCTGAACTATTTATATGTATTTAAGTACTAATACGAGCTCTTAGACACATGTTCTATTATTTTTGTTGCTATTTTTTTTTAAAAATTATTATTGATTTCCCGGTTATTTCAACCCTCTTTTGCATAGAAACCATTCGACTTACAAAAAAAATGGTAAAGAGATAATTTGTAGGTATTTTTCTCTTCTTCTAGTAGTTTTTCGATGATTTCTCATATTTGCCGCGGGAAATTTTGTTGGACAACTTCAGATTCATATTCAGCACCCCAAAAAACATAAAATAAACCACAAACAACGATTACACCAGTTCTTTCCACTTCAAACTACCATTTGACTGGACTATAATGGGTAATGATTATTACTAATTGAAAAATATTTTCTTTTAGTTTTTACACATTCGAAGAAAACTTATAACTAAATTAGTAAAAAGAGAATTATAATAAGAAAAGTTGGAGTATTTCAGGGATTTACGGAAAGGTCAGTTATTGTTTGATTAAAATATATTTGTAAAAGAAACGCAGGATTTTTCCTTATGGTCTATTGGGAACTCTATAATAGTTCAAGAATTCAAATTCCACAAAAGTTTCATTAAGTGCTCTCATCCTAAATAATAATTGACTAGAATACGTTGAATTCAGCACCGTTGGAATTGTAATATCAATATAGTTGATGGATCTTTAGGTGAGAAAATTAAATCATTAATCCATATTGATTGAGAGACCTTTTGATCCGTAATCATAAGGTCATTATCAGTATTTATTTAAAATTGCTGTACAATGAAAATCATTCTTTATCTCTAAAAGAGAGCGTCAATAATCCTTAAAATTACAAGATAAAAAGAACTTATTATATACTTTTTTATAACTTGGTTTCTTGTTTGTTTGTTTGTTTGTCCGGTACAAATCTTGTAAACGATGTTTAACTAACTTCCCGAATAGTTAGGCACTTTAAACTTTTAGAGTAGCTCTGAATACGATGACAATGCATTATTTTAATACTTTTAGTCATTTTTAAGCAGAATTTAATTCGTTTTCAGCAAATTTGCTGTATGGAAAGTTTGTTTGGAAAAAATCCGCAAGTTATTTTATTTGTTTTGTCATATCCCATTATGTTTACAATCTTCATTTTGACAGTTTTCAAATTTATGATTTTTATAAATAAACATTAAATGACAGCAAAACAGGAAATAAATCGATTTTATTATTACAAATATATCGATGGCACGGTTTAAGAAAATTTAAAAACGTAGTATATAAAAAGTTCATTTTATCTTGCAATTATTAAATTTTCTATTGAATCATATGTAATGTTGATAATAAATAATTTTGTCATTGTTATAAACTAATGAAAAATAAAAAAAATAAAAGTTCCGAAATTATTTAATTCACATAAAAATGACAACCATCTAGAGAGCTGATCTGAGCTTAAACCTATAAAAGGACAAATCTTTGTACAACGGATCTCACCAACACCGAATCTAAACCGTTCTATACAAGTAAAGAAAGAAGTACAGATGCAGAAAAATGTAACCGATACCTAGGACACAAGTGTAAACAAACCTGGTTGTCACACGTCAATTAATTTATTTCTTTGTTTACTTTTCCTTTTTCGCTGTCATTCAACGTTAATCTCTTAATAAAAAATCACAAATTTAAAACCCGTCAAAATAAAGATCGTACATATGGGACATGTCAAAACAAATTAAATAACTTGCGGATTTATTTCGAACTAACTTTTCATACAGCAAAATTTGCTGAAATCGCATTCAATTCTGCTGAAAGATGGCTTAAGTATTTAAAATAATGTATTGTCATCGTGTTCTGAGCTATTCTAGAATTATAAATGTGTAGCTATTCAGGAAGTTAAAAATTGATTGAAAGATTTGTACTGGACAAACAAACAAAAAAACAAGAAAGCAAGCTAATAAAAACGTAGTGAAAATCATAAATTTGATACCCGTCAAAATGAAGATCGTACATATGGGACATGTCAAAACAAATTAAATAACTTGCGGATTTATTTCGAACTAACTTTCCATACAGAAAAATTTGCTGAAAACGAATTAAATTCTGCTGAAAGATGGCTAAAAGTATTTAAATAATGCATTGTTATCGTGTTCTGAGCTATTCTAAAAGTTTCAAATGTCTGGCTATTCAGGAAGTTAGTTAAAAATTGATTAAAAGATTTGTACTGGACAAACAAACAAACAAACTAACAAGAAAGCAAGCTAATAAAAACGTAGTAAAATTAAAACAATTCTATAACTTAAAACAAAAACATGACAAATTTAACTTTATTCATTGTACAGGAATTTTANTTTTTTTAAAAAAACTAAAAACAGTTTTTTTATTTTTTACCCCTCAAGACACCCATCGAAGCATAAACTTAATAACTGAACCATAGGGGACAACAAAAAGAAAAAAGAAAATGAAAATTTCGATGATAAGGATTGGTTTATTTATTTGATATATTATTTTAATACACAATTATGTCAAATTCAAATGATACATATAATTCACACCTGTCCTTCGAGTAAGCATCTGTGAATACAACTCATATATTCTCATAAACCGGTTATTTAGCTGAGATTAACTTGCACGCCCTCCTTATATTGGAATTTTAAAAATTTATTCAAAGGGATTTCTTTACGAGATGTAGAATTCCTTATGACCAAGATAATAATCAATTTAATACTTTATAAATAGTATAATAGTGTTTGAATACTTAATGTATAATAGTGTCTTTATTGAAAACAGCAAAATACGTTCTTAATACATTGTAAGTTTAAAAATTAAACATCTTTAAATACATTTCACATAAAACTCCACGAGATAGCGTTCAGAAAAAAGTGACTGACTAATATCAAGCTAGAATTTTGTGTCTATGTTATATTTTTTTGGAGCCTTCTAAGAACATTATGGTTGGCTAAGTTCGTCTGCGGGACATAAGTTGGCAATAAGTAAGATAAACTAATCTGTGTTGAGCGGTCATGTTCCACCCATTTTAGTGGACCATGGTATTTTTATGATCCTGAGTATAAAATTAGTTAGTAGACCAAACATCAAGTTGCTATTAGTTAGTCATTTGATAGATTACAATTTTTACTTAACGAAATATTTGAATTTTTCGTTAAGTAATCTTAAAAACCTTTTAGGATGTGCAAAGATATGGAGCCTAAACTATACTGGGCCGATTTGATAACATTTGGCATACAGTCATACATATTCATAAAAATCATATTTAGACGCTAAATCTAGGAATGAATTTTTATCTCTAAATGCAGGGGTGCTGCCGCCACAAAAACTGAGAAAAATTCAAGATAATACTTCCGATGATTTTCCTTTAACAAATTTTTATAATGTAATCCTTTTAAATACAAATCAAACGATAAAAGTTGATTTTCCGGAAAAAGTCTAATAGTCCTGGAGATAGTGTGCAAAAAAGTGTCTGACTAACATCAAGCTAGAATTTTGTATACAAGTCAATCTTTTAGCGCCTTTTAAGAATATGTGGTTGGCTAAGTTCGTCTGAGGGACATAGCTTGGCAGTAGGCATTTGAAAAAAACAAAATGGTGGAAATCGGCCATGTCCCGCCAATTATGGTGGACAGTATGATTTTCATGNCACCCTGGTAAATAATTTTAATTTGTGTTTTCAGTTGATCGTAAATAGCCAATTAAAAAAATCAAAAATCACAAAAAGACTAAAAAACGTGTTTTTTTAAAAAAGAAATAAAATTGGAAAAGATAAAAGATTATAAAATCTGTCTAACTAAGTCCGTGGCTTAACCTTGGCCTAGCAAATGCCTTAAGCCGGCCATACTCATTGTGGTAAACCTGACGGCAACGTGTATGACCCTCTTTATATAACTATTTATATTTTATATACTGGATGAAACGGGGTTAGTGCATTACTCTATCAGCTGCATAAAGCTTAGGGTTGTTGAAGTTGTTAAAGTCATCAGTGACAACTTAGATGACACGATAAGTCATATTAATGTATAATGTTTGTTGTTAATTTATCAGTTGATTAAATAACCATGAATTGGATTCTTGAGTGTAATATTTAACAACATATATACATACATACATAAAGAAAGTGTTAAAATTTAGGAATCGATTCAGAATGGCCTAAAACGGATTGCCATGGAAAATTTTTTCAAAAATTCATATTACACAAATCTTGAAGCCATTGCAATAGCTTAATTTTCTTGGAAAATTCGCTAAACGAATCAATTAAATTAGGTATTATAGAATTTAAATACTGAATCAACATTTATGTAAGATAGTTTTCTGGGAACGATTTTTCCTGATTTTTTAACGATTTTGACGACGTACATAACAGATTTTAAGCATTTTGTTAAGCAATGATTATATCTATTCATCAGGCATGAAAATTCGTACGTGAAATTATTAAGAATTTACAATTCCTGACAAGGATTATAATCTCAAGTAAATTTTGATTTCAAGAAGTCTTAACAATTTTTGATAACAAAAAAAGGAAAACTTCATCCTTATCATTGTATATATTTTGTCATTATCTCTTTAGACTTTGCATTTCTACTGAAGCATATATCACCATTCATGGCATATCACCATTAAAATAGCGATGTGAGAAAACATTAAATATTTATGCTGGAAATAAACAGTATTATTATTATTATTAAATACTTCTTCGTAGACATTGTAAATATAAAATATCATATACATTTTTTTTTTATTAAAAACGCCAAAATTAAAAATTATGAAGTATGAAATAAATAATGTTACTATAATCATAGTAGGAGTGTAAATATATTATTATAATACATATTATAAATATAAAATTATAGACATGATCTTGCATATAATTGTTTTATATTATATGCAAGATCATGTCTTTATTTAGATTTTATTGGGTATTTTGTTTTTTATCATACTGTAGATAAAACAACAACAAAATACGAGCATTGGCAACACGGAAAAACCACAAACACTTATTTTTGTTTTAACAAAAAAGTTGTTTATCAACTTCCAATGAGCATAAGGTTATAATTAATTAAGAAAATAAATAAATTTAAAAATCCTTCTGTCGCCAGGGCGTGAACCCGGATCTCTCTATAGTTCTTCAGGGGGATTCACAAAACTACGTTTAAAATTTATCATCGTCCATCAACTGAATATTCACATAGGTTTTAGGTATCAATAAACATAAAAAAAATACTTTTTATCTTTTTTTTTTTGTAAAATAAATCCCAACAAAAACACTAGTGTAAAAAGTTGTGAGATCACAGGTTTAGCCAAGTCTCCCACTGTCCGATTAAGTTCTACTAGGTCTAATTTATCCAGTGCAAGTAGATGATGTTTGTCTGTCTCTCTCTCTTAATTCTCTTTCCCAAATCACTCTACACGTTTAAATTTAAAAACATTTTCTGACTTGGCAAATACACACCCCAAACTTAAATCAAATAATAAATCTTATTTTTCCATTTGAGCGTCGCAGCACAAGGATACGAATTTGTATAACGACACTGCATTTAATTTTAGCCTCTTTGTGGTGTGTATTTGCCAAGTCAGAAAAGGTATTTAAATTTAAACGTGTAGAGTGATTTGGGAAAGAGAATAGAGAGAGAGACAGACAAACATCATCTACTTGCACTGGATAAATTAGACCTAGTAGAACTTACTCGGACAGTGGGAGACTTGGCTAAACCTATGATCTCACAACTTTTTACGCGAGACGGCATATTTTTTTACACTAGTGTTTTTGTTGGGATTTCACTTCTTTTTTTAACTAATTTTTCATTGCCACAAACAATTTTTCGTTTTTATTTCTTTGTTCTTGTTTCATCGTTCTTGGGCCTTTTTTCTTTCTTTGTCAATCTTTCATATAAAACTATTTTATGACTGAGTGTTCAAATTCAACTAAATAATATTATCTGGAGTAAATATCTCTGCAATCTAAGATAACTGTCAATCAATACTGTCAAATCAAACTCAACGAACTTTCTCAACATCACTTTTAAGTTTTAACGTTCTCCACTAGGTAGCTCTAGTGGCGCTGTTTATAATTTTTTAAAATATTTTGAATTGACAGTTTTTCTATTAGCTCTAAAAGGGACAAAGAACTAGATTTTTTCGGATTTTTTAATTTTTCCTTTATCTGTACAATAAACTCAACCTATATACAAAATTTCTAGTTTCTAGGATTGTTAGAAGTGCCTTAGAATTATGATGAGTGAGTGACGAACTAACTAAACTTTAGGCTCATATATCTTATGAACTACTATGGGTAGAGGAGTGAAATTTTTATTTCTGGTTCAGTTCGTCATGAACTTTATATTAAAATTAGTTTTATACATCTAAGTATCTTTAATTGGGTCCAAATTGCCGTGAGTTGGTTCCAGTAAAGGATGGTACGGCTGTGCTCGACTTGGCGGGGGCACTACCGTGCCCCTAGATGCATTAGAGCATAAACATTTTAAAGGAATCAATGCTTATAACCATTGTTATATTTTTAGTCAGATTCAAGACTCCAGAAATAAGAGACGAAAAACCTAGCAAATGAAAACAACTGAATTAGAGCTCATAAAGTAGCTAATATTAATGATAAGATTTGTACAAAAGCTGAGTTTAGTTTTGTATCTCAAACGGTTCCTGAAATATCATTAACATTTTTTTTTGATACCCAGTATCTCGAAAACGGTGCCTTTGCGGACCCATAATAATAGGAACTTTTTTACTTTCTCATATTAAGAGAAAGTATTGTGATTCGCGAAAATTCGATTTTGATGGATTTACACGTTTTTGAGGTCTCTTGAGTCCAAAAAAGTGGTTTTTAAAAAATGTCTGTTTGTTGTCTGTCTGGTGCAGACGCCTGGAGCCTAAACTACTGGGCCGATTTCGACAAATTTTGCATACATGTTAAGAAAAATCATATCCAGAGGTAAAATCGTGAATTGGATTTAAGCTCCAAATGGGGGGCACTATCCCCCAAAAACTCTGAAAAAACGTGAACGGTTCTTGAAAAATGGTTCTGACGATTTTTATTAAAAAAAAAATCTGAAATAGGAATCTAACAATATAAGCCGTTTTCCTAAGGAAAAATGTAGTTCCTGAGAAAATAGCTTTCAACGCAGACGGAGTGAACCCGGGTTCGAATCCCCTCCGAGGAGAAGTTATTTTCATGTCAAATTTTGTCCAATAATAAATAATGTCCAATAATAATTAAATGTACATAATCAAAAATGTCAATAATCAATAATCAATCAATCAATAATCAAAAATGTCCAATAATAATTAAATGTACTTTCAAAAACTTTAAAACTAATAAATAAAAAACACTGGGCTAAGTAATTATGAACTTGTTTGAGAAAGTTTGTCTGAGTTGTCTCGGACCGATTTTTTACACGTGTTTTTGTTTGGATGTATTTAACGGTTTGTCATAGGTAAGCTAAGCATATATAATATAATCTTCAGCATCTAATAAATAAATAAATATATTTCTCACAGGTTAACATGATAATATTACATGATAATTAATTATAAATGTAGTAAAGCGTAATATATAAATATCATCATATCGCATTTTAATTTTACAAAATCAGTGGTGAGCGCCCCCAAAAAGCTAAAGCTTGAACTAGGGGGCGGCCGCTTAAATTAAAATTAAAATATAATTTTTGAATTTTAATATTCGTAAGTATACTCAAATAAAGTTTAAATGTATAATAAAATTTAAATTTACTGTACAAATTAAGTAAATATAAAATATAACATTACTTTATAAATTTATAA
>KZ651274.1:689595-702026 GCA_001010745.2 Gerris buenoi
TATAACAGTAACAGCTGAAAATTTTAAATTATTATAATAATATTTTAGTAAATACATATATATTTTCCAATATAACAAATTTTAATAAATATAATTGCCTTGATATTATAATAAGTAAGTAAAAGATCTAATTAAATAGATTAATCTTAATATACTTTTATGACTTTATATAAAAAATTAATTTTAATATGTTGTTTAAATGTATGTTATTTTGGACTGATGGTGTTTCTTACCCAAGAATCAATTTATTTTTTTAGGTTGTTAGGGATTTTAATATCTCTGATAACATGGGATAGAGAATTGAACAATTTGATACCCACATAGGAAGCATGTCTTTGAGCTAGGCTTGAGTAAAGTCTTCGGTAAAACCAAGTCTTGTCTAGTCCAGTGTTTCTAACCACCGGTACACGGACCGGTATCGGTCCGTGGAAAATTTTGACCGGTCCACGACAAAGTTTGGGAAGTTTAAGATGTTAGAGAAAAGAAGAATGAATTATTAAAGTTTAAAAAATAAAAAAAATAATAATAAATAGAGAAGAATTAGGTATTATGAAACTGTTAAACTAAAGAACTACCTTTCTAATACTAGAGTTCAATTTTCTTTCTTTTTACAAACTGACAAGAAATTTTAATTCTTACAACACGAATATTGAATTAATGGCATTAAAGAAGAAGGATATAACTGCAAATTTACTTAGAATTTCTTATCTATTTGTATAGGTAGGCCTTCTCTAAATGTTTTTTTATGGTTGAAATACCAACAATTTCTTAAAATTCCACCTTTAATACTTTAATAAATTATTACGAATTTAAAAAAAAAAAAATAAATAAATAAATAAAAAGTTTAAGCAAAAAGAGTCAGAATCCCGTTTGATTTTATCTAGTGCGGATTTTATTTGCTGTATTGATATCGTCATGAATGTAATTCCACAGTAATATGTCTTTATGTAAATGCAGTGTTCATTATTTTAGTAAGATAATTTCGTATGACTCACGATGTGATTTGATTGATTTTGTATAACAACTGGATTGTTCCGTTTTTATTGTAGTATTTTGGAAAATTATCTTAAGTTTATCTTTAAAAATAAAAAGCCGTTTTTTATCTCAAAGAGGAAATAAATATGTTACTCAGAGAAAAAAAAAATCATCCTTAGGGAAGTTGGCTGATGAAGAATGGATACCTAAGTTAGCTTACTTAGCGGACATATTAACTACTTTAAATTATTTGAATTTAACTATTCAAGGTAATATAAATATAAAACGTTTAGGTCCGCTTTAATAAATTTAGCGTTATTTATCATTTCATAGCAGTGTTGGTGTTTCTTTTACTAAAAAAAAATTATTTTAAAAAGTTGATTGTCTCATTAAGTAATGAAAGTTAGAATTTTTTCCCGTCCTAAAATTTCAATTTTAAATTTGAAGCTTACGTTTACGCGAGCGTTGCTTGTGAACGCTTGGGCGTATAACGTTGTCCAACAATCTCTGCCCAGGTATTGGTAAAATGAACATGTGTACCAAATTTCAATTAATTCGGTCATCTTTTACCCAAGTTATCGTCATCGATTTCGTGACGCTTGGTTGCGTGACGGTGATTTTGGTCATTTTTTTCGGATTCACTCCCGGCCTCCAGAACGTGCCATAAGGAACTTCGTTCCAAAAAATATATACTCACTCTCTGAAATAAAATGGATGCGTTATAAAAAAAAGTTATATAATGGGAGCAAAGTGCTATCAAGAATTTAAGATGTTCGGTTTAGGTCCGGTAATAGTTTATTAATAGTATTAATATAGAATTTGTAAGAAAACATTTAAATTCACATTCATCTTTCACCAATACTACCCAGAGAATNGCAATAGGTTTTCTGTTTTTGGGCAAAAAAGTTTAACTTATATACCAAATTTCATGTCAATAGCGTCATTAGGTTGGGAGATATAATTCAAGATGCGACGGACGGACGGACGGACGGACGGACGCACTACCAAAAGCATAAGGGTTTCTAGGACGACCTCGAAACCCTAACAAGTATAACAGTAACAGCTGAAAATTTTAAATTATTATAATAATTTTTTAGTAAATACATATATATTTTCCAATATAACAAATTTTAATAAATATAATTGCCTTGATATTATAATAAGTAAGTAAAAGATCTAATTAAATAGATTAATCTTAATATACTTTTATGACTTTATATAAAAAATTAATTTTAATATGTTGTTTAAATGTATGTTATTTTGGACTGATGGTGTTTCTTACCCAAGAATCAATTTATTTTTTTAGGTTGTTAGGGATTTTAATATCTCTGATAACATGGGATAGAGAATTGA
The DNA here is from genome assembly GCA_001010745.2 of Gerris buenoi. NCBI lineage: Eukaryota > Metazoa > Arthropoda > Insecta > Hemiptera > Gerridae > Gerris > Gerris buenoi. The sequence goes on from KZ651274.1 coordinate 691,924, forward strand.
ACAATTTGATACCCACATAGGAAGCATGTCTTTGAGCTAGGCTTGAGTAAGTTTTCGGTAAAACCAAGTCTTGTCTAGTCTGTTTTCTAGTCTCATGTCCGTGTGTTATTAGTTGTCTTGGTAATTTAAGTTGATTAAGGAGTACTATTTTTTTGTTTAGCTGTTCAATACTAAGAGCAGGAAATTCTTTGAAAAGTTGTTCAGTAGAGAAATCTTTAGGTTTTCTCAAGATTACTTTTATCACGGCTTTTTGAATAGTTGATAATGGTTTCAGTATAGTAGGACATGCTGCTCCCCATGCTATAATGCCATATTGTAATACTGATTGTACTAAAGCGTAATATATTCTAGTAAGTAGTTTTACATCGCAAAATTCTCTTAAAATTTTAAAAAGATAAATGAATTTTCTTAATTTATTTGATAAGTAATTCACTTGAGGAAGCCAGTTTAATCTGTAATCCAGTATGATACCTAAGTATTTAGTGTTTTCTGCTCTTTCTATTTTACTATCACACTGACACTGGGTACTATTTGTCAAGAAGTTACAACTGCAAGAGTGAATTATTATGTTATTATTTGACGGTTGTCCTGATTTAGTTTTAGAAAAGGCAATGAAATTAGTTTTATTTTCGTTTAAGTATAATAGATTGGTATGTAACCATTTGTTAATTAAATATAGACCTTCGGTCGCTTTTCTATAAACTTCATTATAGTTAGAACCCTGGAAAAATAAGACCGTGTCGTCACAGAAACCGAAAACCTCTCCTACACCTTCTAAAGCATAAAAAATGTCATTTATAAATGCCTGAAATAGTATAGGTGATGTCACCGTTCCTTGAGGCAGTTGGTACTCATCTATTGTATGTTTATCGCTTAATATGTTTCCGATTTTTGTTCTTTGATCTCTATTTTCTAAATAGGAATTTATAAGGCTAAGACTTTTACCTCTTACACCGTAACGTTCTAATTTTTCCAGTAATTGTTTATGACTCACAGTGACCAACGCTTTACTTAAATCTAGAAAAACATCTATACGTTTTTTATTTTTATCCAGACCGTCAATTATCACTTTGGTCAATTTAAAAAGAGCGTCTTGTGTGCTTATATTTTGCTTGAATCCGAATTGATTTTTATGTATCACTCAAAATTTAGTAAAAAATTGTACTAACCTTTTTTTTATGATTTTTTCGAGTAGCTTTGCTAAATTAGATATTAGACTTATCGGTCGGTAATTAGTTAATTCTATTTTATCATTTGCTTTATATAGGGGAGAAATCAGAGCTGTTTTAAATATTTGAGGAAAATTTCCTGAGTCTAATGATAAGTTGTAAAGATATACGAGTGGTTTTATTAAAGACTGTTTAGCAAGTTTAATTACTTGAGATGTTATCTCATCAATTCCAGGAGCTGTGTCTTTTTTTAGTTCATTGATGAAAGAAGAAAGTTCTTCTTCATCAGTTGCCCAGAAAACTACATTGTTACCGAGGGGTTTTACAAGATTAATAGTAGAATTTTTACTGCAGTTACATCTGTTTTTACAAGTTTCAGCTAAGTTTCTACCCACGTTTGAAAAATAAGAGTTAAAAGTATTTGATATTTCTTTAGGATTATTGATTATTTTTCCTTGGGAGTTTTTTATTTCTGAAATTTTTACATTTGATTTTTTTCTTGATAGCGACAAGTTAATTTTTTCCCTTATTTTCTTACTGTCGTTATTAGCTTGTCTTAGTTGTTCTTTAAAATAATTGATTTTTTTTTATTTTTACTAGGCTATTTATTTTATTTCTATATTTTTTGTATTTATTTTGCAATTCAATGTTTTGTGGATCCTTTTGACTCTTGGTAAATAGCTTATCTCTTTTTTCCATACTTTTTACTAGTCCTAGAGTTATCCAAGGTTTTAATTTGGTTTTAGTTTTCTTAGGTATAATTTCTATTTTACTGTTTTCAATATGATTCTGTATTTTACTGACTAGATAATTTGCCGCTGTATTAATTTCTGTCATATTGTATAATTGGTTTATTTTGTAATTTTTTTCTGTATTTTCATTATTTAATTTATTTGTATTCTCATTTAATTGGTTAGTCTGTAAATTTGTAAGTCCAGTGTTAATAAGTTTTCTATTGGTTTCTATATTTAATAAGACAGGGTAATGGTCCGTAATTTTATTCAGTATAATATAAGAATTTGTTTTAAAATTGTTAGTGTGTTTAAACCAAACGTGGTCTAGACAGGATTTTGAATTTTTCTCTACTCTGGTGTAACCATTTATGTACGATATAAAACCGTTTGAAGTTAATATATCTTGATATTCAGAAATCAGGTTTATTGTCTTTGAATTTTCTGCTATATTTATATACATGTCACCTGCTATAACATGATTATTATTTCTTTTATTTAATTTCAAATAATTTTCTAAAGATTCAGTAAATACATTGACATCTATTTCCCAAGATCTATATATTGCTGTGATGTTGTGAAAGTTGTACTTATTTATATTTACTTGTAAGGATATACTATTACAATTTTTTACAGGATTTTTTGTTATATGTATTATTCTTATATGATTTTTTGTATATACTACTAAACCGTCACATTTATTGTGAATAGCAGTAGAAGGGGTAGCATTATACCCTGGTATATTTAAATTTTGTGAAAAAATAATCAATTGTGCTTCAGTCAAAATTATTAAATCTATTAGGCTATGATCTAATGTTTGCAGTAAAACTAAAAATTGGTCAAAATTTTTCCTAATACTTCTAATATTTAAGCAAATTATATTTATATTTATTTTATTGTTTCTAGTTATGTATGATTTTAGATTATTTGCATATATTTGAGTTTCGTGGTATATAGTTGTTAAGTTAGGATCGTTTATAATTTGATTTATATCATTCATGGTGTAAAAAACAAACAAAAAAAATGTATGACCAGGTTGGTTGAGTTAAGTTACAGTGTATCTATATTTAAAAGAGTAACCTTTATAGGGCGAAAGCCATCATCCTTTCTCATACTCATAAGTACACTACAATTTTTCACCCACACATATTTATACTTTTTCTCTTCAGCTTTTTCTTTTGCTTTCTTCAGCAGGTTTCTTGTTTGCTCAGTTAAATGTTCAGCAATGTTAACTCTTCCGCTGTCTTACTACTTCTGTTTCGAAATTTGAGAGTGCTGTTTGCTGCCTTATTCCTCCATTTTCGTCGAGTTTATTTTCCAGAAGCTTTTTGATGTCGATCCCATAATTGCTGTTATCTTGACGAGCCAGTATTTTGAATTTTTTCAGCCAGTTTTCTTTGTCAACTCTTCTCACAAATTTAACGACAATCGGTCTATGTCAGGGTGTTTTTTTCGAAGGTGGTAATCTATGCGCTACACTTACATCTTTTTCATTATAATAACCTCCTATGTTGGAACTAATTTTATCTAGAGCATCTCCATATATATCTTCGTCTCTAGCTTCAGGTATCCCGAATATTAGAATATTATATCTTCTACTGTACTGCTGTTCTTCATCTTTCTCAGCTTGTAGCTTTTCTATTTTCTTTTCGAGCATTAAAATTATTTCATTTTGTGTTTTTAATAGACCCATTACTTCGTTGAATTTTTTTTACCATGTCATCGTATTTTTCAGAAATAAAATTACCTGCTGCATTAGTAGTTGTATTTAGTGCGTTCTGGCCCATTTTTGACCTTGAGCGGATTTTCTGGCCCATTTTTGACCTCGGGCCAGAATTCATGTTGCTGGTTTAGTCTAACTCCGTCTACTTGTACGAAGTAAGTTGGCCAGAACGCACTAAATACAACTACTTGCATTTATTTCTACCATTTTTTCATCTGCTTGAGTGTTTAAATTATTCGATACTTGAGTGCTAATTTCTGTAATCATGTAATCAATCATGTAGGGTTGTACTGCATCTAATTGACGTTTAACTCCTATATTAATTTGGTTAATAATTTTTGCCCAATCAGATTGGGTGAATGTTTTACACACAAAACACTTCCACTTTTTCTTGTTATCGGTAGATAATTTTTTAAAATTTTCACCTGATAACCCATTACATTCGTAATGGTGATACGTATGACATTTTGAACACTGCAAAAACTCCTGATCTTCGTATTCATCGTTACAAAGATCGCACTTCATGGCTATTTCTTTATTATTGAATATATTTAGAACTGAATTGATTTTTAAAAAATAATCTAATATTAAGAATTATAAAGAAATGTATAAATATAATTGACTATTCAAAAGAAATTGTAGTATTAATAAAAAAAATATCATTTATAATGTTACAGTGTAAAGATCACATACACGAATATAATATAGGAAGACGATACGCTAAGGAATATAGTAAGATAGATGTTTACTGTTTCACGGTCGCGGACCAACTGATCTACATTTGATGTTTTATTTATTGCATTAACTCAAATCAATTTTTATTCCGAGCTTACCGAAGGTGACGGAAGCTATGTGATCGTTATGAAGAAGAACGAAACATTTTTAGGTCTGCGTTTTCAAAATTTCCAAGACAAAAATCCGTTTCAGATATCAGGTAACATTTTTGGTTCCGTGTCTGTCTGCCGGTCTGTCGTTCATTTTTTTCGAGCCAACATATCTTGAAAAGTCCGATGTTAATGAAATTTGATGGTAGGTCATTATTGGCTGAATGTTAGTCAGCTTTCCATCATCATTTGTTTCTCTTCCACATGCACACAAACACACATTTATTTTAACCTATAGCTTCAAAGGAAACTTTTGTAGTTTATCGAAAGTAGCCCGCAGATAGCTCTAGATTAATTTGAACCGTCTGCGCACTTTAACTTTTGCTAAATTGATATTTAAAAAAAACCCAGACAATTTTGACAGATTAAAAAAACGGGGGAAACAATTAAAAAAATTAGACAGTACTGGCTTATGGCTTATAAGAGTATAAAATCAATAAAATTCGAGATAGGATGTGAGGAAGCTATGTGCCACACCAATTGGCAGTATTTTTCTTAGAATTAGTCAAAGACTTCCACCCTTCATTTTCCAATGTATTGAAACAGCAAACAGCTGATATTAAGAGTAATAAAACATCTGGATGATTCCTTATTAACACGTTTTATTCGCCAAAGCTGATGTTCTTATAAAGACCTTGGGTAGTAAGGAGGGAGATGTACCTGTCCGAGTACATCCCCCACTATCTACGCCCCTGTAGTTAGTAACGTGGGTAATACAAGTGATTTATCGTGTAAACCCCAGTACATTGTTCATATCACGTGATGCCCTCCAATACATTCAAGTCAGGATCCGATACATTTAAACACCAATCTAAACACAATCTTACATAAACGGTACAATAATTGAGATAACTATAAACATTTATCATGAAACTAATGTGCAGAATGTTTATTTATAGTTTGTGAGGTTTAGTATTATCACATATAAATAAATAATCTAAAATATATTAAGTCATCGAAAAGGTATAGTCCTTAAATTTTCTTCGTCGTGTCTCTGTTCTGCAAACAAACTTATTTTTATATTGGAAATTTACATATATATTTTATTGAAAATTTAAATTACTAAATGTAGACTATATAAATTATAAATTAATTCAATTTTTGATGAATTTTTTAAGGTGTATTTATTATAAAAAAACTAGTTCATTTTCATTTCTTTTTATTGTGAGACGTTTCGACCCTCTAATGTCATCTTCCCATCACATCATTTTCATACTACAAATGAAAAAACATTAAAATTATTATTAATAACATAATTCTACAATTCCTTTACCTCAATTATTTAAAGTACTTTAAATTTGTATTTTAACAATGCTATAAAAATTATACATATAAAAATTTATTTAATGACAATGTTTTACTTACAATTTGTGTAGTCGTATCTAAATTTTAATAATCAGTATTTTCGTGAAATTAAAATTATTATTCTCCATAGGAGTCGTCAAAATATACATCATAAAATTAATTGACTTAAATAAATTGATAATAACCCATTAAATACAATTGATAATTTCCCAGAATAAATAATAACCAATATATTACACACAATAAGGTATTACTTAAATTTACAGACCAATATTAATAAATAAATTGCAATATTGGAATAAATTTAAAACAAAGGTAACATGAACGTTCTCGATAATAAATTAACTATAAAATATCATCATATAAACCAAAAATTAAAGTTAGAATTGTATTATTTTTACATCATGTATTGTAATAATAATAATGTGCCCTTTATTGACAGAATTAAAATACATGTATAAAACAGTTTGGACATGACACAATGCTAACATGGTCTTTGACCGTCGCTAGAGTTGCTCATTGGCGTGACACATTGAGGTATTAGTTGATAATACTTTGATGTTGATATAATATTATGTTAATTTTTGATATTGATATTAATTTGATGTTAGTTAATACATTTAACACAAAATAGATGAAAAAAATAATGCAAATAATATTTGTTTAAATACAAAATAAATAAATACCCATAATAAATAACTACATTATAAATTATAAACAGATTGATAACAATTTTATTTACCCATTAAAAGCTAAAAACGTTAAATAAACGTAATATTTTAATTAAATAGCTAAATAACAATTCTTTTTTTAGTACTAAATAACAATATACAGTGTGTCCCCGGATCGACGCATGAATAGGTAAAAAAGACAAAAAAAATTTGAATTAAAATTTCATCTTCTGCGGTTCAGCCCTGCTTGGATAGAAACTAATTTATGTCATAATTTAAGTTTTGAAAAATCAAGTATGTCTTGGAAATTTACAAAAAAAGTTACATTCCCCACTAGTAAAGTGCTTCTTCTCTGGGAGATACGACAAAACGTTATTAGAAAAAGTTGTTCAGATAGAAAAACTGAGTAAGAATACAAAATTTGAAAACGTTTCGCCTACTTTAATATGCTGCAATATTTGCCATTTTTTTTAATTGTTAAAGAGTTAAAAAAAATTGTGAGGAAAAGTTCTTGCAAAATTGATTGATTAATTAAGTGCAAAACAATTTTAGTTTATTTTCATTCGACTGTTACGAAAATTTAAATATTTCTTATAAGAATTAAGAATAATAACAATAACAAAACATAAATAATTTACAATTATATTTAATTTTGTAGTAACTCAATAATATTACATAATAATACATAGTGGTATTTTCGAAATTTGAAACCTATTTTATGGCACAGAAAACACCACTAAAATAATTATTTATTACTATTTTTAACAGCACAATAGGCATAATGTGGATTGGTAAATAATGCAANTGCATTCGTCTTCCTGATTAATATTATTGTTTATTCAATTCATTTGTTTGATTGTTTATTTAGTTTACTACTTAGAAATAAATAAATTATGTTATTTATTTAGAAAATCAATTATTCTCTTGATTAAACAGTACTTGTACCAGCCAAAATACCTTAAAACGTAAAAATATTCAAATCCCGAAATCCCGGGACTGTTACTTGACAATCCCGGGATTGCCGTAGGGGTAAATCGGCTCGGGATCCCGGGATTGGATTCCCTACTTTCTACGCATCTAAACAGAGATATAATGTTTATACTTCGTATCAATCGTAGATAAAATAATATTTTTTCACCACTGAAGTAATTAGAACTTAAAGTAAAATTGAGAAAAATCCTTTAAAGTAGAAATTTTCATAGAACTACCTAAAAATTGTTCTTAAAATCACTATTATAAATTCTGAGGCTATTTTGTGAGCATTGCTACGTCTAATCTTGCTTTAGTACAAGGTTCATGCAAAAAACAAAGTAGTTTTTTAAACTTGATAAATTAATATGAGTAAGAGTTTATTGAACAAGGCAAGCAGCTTTAACGCTCAATATATTTCGTCGAGAAAGGTTTAACGTTGGCATTAGTTAAGCAGATAAATCTGACGGACTTGACGAAGAAGCAATTTATAAATATAAAAATAGTTATTTATAAATCACCTATTTTTTTATTTTGCTAATACGAAAAAGTTTCTATTTAATTTTTTTTTTTGTTTTAGTTAATATTTATTATTTACTAGCTGACCCGACGAACTTAGTACCGCCTAATAAACATTAATAACATTAGAAATGTATAGCTACTACCTTTGAAAAACCTCCTAAATAGTTTATTTAGGTAGTTAAATAATTTTGCCTTAGATGAAAAATTAATATTACAACTTCAAATATATACTTGTACAATATACAATATTGGCATAAGAGACATTGCATTTTACCCCCCTCCTAAATGAAAATACGACATAAATGTACATAACAACGATTACTGTACTCTTATAGAACTTTTCAACGATATGCATTATTATAGGTTTTCATTACTTTGACATTTGTACCCTGTACACCTGGGTACGGAACATAGTACCATAGGAACAAAGTTAGGAACATAGTTTTACTATGTTCAAAATAGGAACATAGTTTTTCTAACTAAGAAAACTTCCCAGGTATGCGTCCAACCATTCCTAAAAGTTTCGTCACAATTGGATGAAAGGTTTAGGCAAGCATAAAGAGGTGGTTAGAGGTTGTTAGAGAAGGTTAGAGGAGGTTAGAGGTGGTTAGAGATGGTTAGAGGAGGGTAGAGAGGGTTAGAGGTGGTTAGAGGTGGTTACAGAGTGTTAGAGGTGGATATAGGTGGATAGAGATGGTTAGAGGTGGTTAGAGGTGGTTATAGGTGGTTAGAGGTGGTTAGAGGTGGTTAGAGGTGGTTAGAGGTGGTTAGAGGTGGAACAAAATCATGTGATTATTAATAGTGATTTTACTTCTTCTATCTTTTGAATCTTTTGAAAAATGTCACGTTGGTTAGATAATAGTTAAAAAAATGTATTTGATGTAAACAAAGTGTGGAGTAAAGTAGGTCGACCTGTATTCAGTGACCCTGGATGGAGTTGTTAGTAAACTGTTACCCCGATCAGGTAGGTAATTCAAGTTCAATGAATTCCACTTTGAAACGTCCTGTCCCTCCCAGGTCATATACAATCATTAAGCTTTCTATACTTTATTGTATTTTTCAACTTGCATCTGTTAGCATTTATCTTATAAATTGTGATAGTACTTACAACAGTTGTTAAACAATATGTGTTACTTTATACTATAAATTAGTTGTAATAAACGATTGTTATCTTATCCTATGAAATTGTTATAATGTTATAAATTGTTCTTATCTTAGCTTATATTGCATATTTATTAAAAATAATGTTACCTGACTACCTGACATATAAATTATCTTATCATAAATAATGGGTATAATGTTATCGTATAAAATTTTTATAATGTTATAAATTGTCATCTTATCTTATTTTATATTACATGATTATTTAAATTATAATGTCATAAACTGTTATCTTATATTACATGATTATTTAAATGATGCCATAAACTGCTATCTTATATTACATGATTATTTAAATTGTGTCATAAACTGTTATCTTATATTACATGATTATTTAAAATATGTCATAAACTGTTATCTTTTATTACATGATTATTCCAATTGTCATAAACTGTTATCTTATATTACATGATTATTTAAATTGTGTCATAAACTGTTATCTTATATTACATGATTATTTAAATTATAATGTCATTTAAATTATAATTATATTTCATATAATTATTAAATAATTATGCCTACCATTTAAAATATCTTATCATAATTAATAGGTATAACGTTATCTTATCTTATTATTATTACAAGCTATTCCCGTGCTTTTATATACGGAGAGTGTTGTTTTTGATACATTTTTCAAAACGTTTTCAGAATTTAAAAATTTATAATTTTGGCCGGGGAAGGACCCCTAAGGTTAGGGGTATTCCAAACCCCAAAACCCCCCGGTGGTATACTCCTACTACGCTACTAAGTGCATTCGTCTTCCTGATTAATATTATTGTTTATTCAATTCATTTGTTTGATTGTTTATTTAGTTTACTACTTAGAAATAAATAAATTATGTTATTTATTTAGAAAATCAATTATTCTCTTGATTAAACAGTACTTGTACCAGCCAAAATACCGTAAAACGTAAAAATTTTCAAATCCCGAAATCCCGGGACTGTTACTTGACAATCCCGGGATTGCCG
>KZ651274.1:733128-745701 GCA_001010745.2 Gerris buenoi
TAATAGTTATTTACGCAACAAGGGAGAGAAGTATGTTTTCCGGCTCGAGGTTAAGTTTTCTCCTGAGGCACCGCCGAAGGAGAAAACTTAACCTGTTATTAGCAATGTAAAGTCTACTTACAGTGCAAGTCGTAGATAAAAGAACTTTTTATATACTACGTTTTTTAATTCAATTAATTCTATTTTTGTTTACTTGGTTTACTTATTCTTTTTCGCTGTCATTCAATGTTTACCTCTTAATAAAAAAATCTGAAATCTGAAATCTGTCAAAATGAAGGATTGTAAATATTATGGGATGTAACAAAACAAATAAAATAACTTACTTCCAATAACTAACTTTCCATGCAGAAAATTTGCTGAAAACTAATTAAATTCTGCTGAAAAATTACTAAAAGCATTAAAATAATGTATTGTCATCGTGTTCTGAGCTGTTCTGTAAGTTTCAAATGTCTAGCTACTCGGGATGTTAGTTAAAATTCGATTGTAAGATTTATACTGGACCCACAAACAAACAAACAAGAAACCAAGTTAATAAAAACGTAGTAAAAATATGTGATACATCAAAACAAATAAAATAACTTGCGGATTTTTTTCCGAACTAACTTTCCATAAAGCTAAATAGATGGCTATATGTATTAAAATAATGCATTGTCATCGTATGCAGAGCTATTCTAAAAGTTTAAAGTGCCTAGCTATTCGGGAAGTTAGTTAAACATCGTTTGCAAGATTTGTACCGAACAAACAAACAAGAGAGCAAGCTAATAAAAACGTAGTAAAATAAGATGTCTGTTGACGGAGGTCAATCAAAAATTTATAAAAAGAAAAGGAAATATTATAATAATACAGTTCCAATTAAGACCTTCAGAACTTCCATCTAAATACTGAACTTCACGTCATTGAACCAGATTCTTATAATATATACTTATAACAACCTGCGCATGCGCAAGTCCTTCACACTTTCTCATCGCACTTCTTTTTAGTCACTTTTTTTTATATAGTTTTGACATAATTAGGACAACTTTTAGGATGCGTTAATGACCATTGTCTTTAGTCGAAAGAAAAACATTAAACAAGATATCACGAGGAACATAAATGAATCTAACTTAATAAATTTCTTTTAATTGAAACAAGTTAATTACTATGCAATTGATGCTTTAAAAAAAAAGTTTGTAGGTCTAGGACTTCAGAATTAATTAAGTTGAAATTTAATGTGTAATTATTCATTTTATTATATTATCAAAGTTCTTGTACTTTAAAACAATTAATTTATACAAAGTTTGGCTCTTACCTCGAGCAAAGAATAAATAATGGCCCAGATACGTCTCAATGAAATAATTTAGTTTAATTCAGATTTTTAATTAAATAATAATACGATTAAATAAAATGAATGCTAATGTTTTTTTGTTTTTTTTTAAAGATAATAAATGGTAATTAAACAATTAATTTGTGCAATCTTAAAATAAATTAACTTATTCAGGTTCAATGTCAGTTCGTATATGTGATTAAAAAGAACTGTTAATTTGGTAATATTAACAAAACAATAAAAACCATGATTTTTCTTCAAGTGATTATTATTATACGTATGAGACTTTAAAAGGGAAATTTAAATTAAGATAATTATAATTAAAGGGCTGCCATGAAGTCGATTAACAACTCGCAAAAACCAAGTTAAAAAAAATCACAGGGAAGTACTTGCCCCAAGTACTTTTTAGGGTTTTGTAGATGAATTAGCACACTCGTTATGTAATTATGATTTTTTTGTCTTAGATCCAAAGGGTTCCGGGTTCGATCCCCCGGGGGGTCACAATGTTTTTTATCGGTATTAACGACAAGATAAATTACATTTTTCAGGAAATTTTCATCGCCCCCCCCCCCATAAGGTATAACTATTAATTATTTCAAAATTTTAGGTCCAGCAATTATATAAAGTTTGGGGTAGGGGAATGTTTTTTGGGTATATTTTGACTTATAAAAACACTAAAGAATAATTTTTTTTAAAAATCAAATATATATTTGTGTCCTACTCTTCAGCAGCTTTCATTTGATACCCAACTCAAAATTTTAAAAAAATAAAATTTTGGGCGCACTTCACTATTTCGCGCCCAAAATTGACAATTTTTAAAAATTTGGGATCAACTCCCGGAATTTTCATCGCCCAACAATAAGGCATTAGCATGAATTATTTCGAAATTTTAGCACCAGCCAATCTATAGTGGTTGGGGGGGGGGAAATTTTTTTTGGGTATATTTTGATTTTTTTCCCCTATAAGGAATGCAAAATTTAAAAAAGCATATATATATTTGTGTTCTACTCTTCAGCAGCTTTCATTTGATACCCCACTCAAAAATTAAAAAAAATGTAAATTTTTGAGTTTACCACATTTTTTTGAATTGCGCATGCGCAAATCTAATTATGGACTTCTGTATATTTTTCCTCTGGTTGGGTCAAAAAGTTGCACCAGGGTTCCAAATTTCAGCACTTTCGCTTGAACGGTTCGGGCCCTATGAACCAAAGAGCGACGGACAGACGGACACATCACCCTCGGCATAAGGGTTTTGAGAAGTCCTACAAAACCCTAACAAATAAAAAAGACAAAAAAATGTTCTTTTAAATAAATGTGAATATATTGTGTTTTTTTTTGGCCAAAAAATCACTGGATATGTTTTTATTTTTCCTCAATACCCATAGGAAATGCATTGCTTCCATCCAAAAAAATTGTTTTCGAGATTTGAACGGAATTATCCGTTTTTGGGTGTTTTTTAAGACCTTCAGTATAGTTTTCAGCATGACGTATGTATGTGTGTGTGTATGCTATTATCGTAGCGTCCAAGGTATTTAACCTATAGAGTTGAAACTTGGCAGAAAAATCAGTCCTTAACTGTAGCAGTGCCTCCCGGAAAATCAACTTTTTTCGCCATCTTGAACCCTTATTGTTGAGTCAGCAAAAATTAAAAAAAAAAAAATCGAAAAATGGTCTTGAAAGAGTTGAAATTTGGCACGAATATACCTCTCTGTATTACAAACAAGCCCACCGAATTTCATTTCGACATTGGCCGCCATTTTGAAGTTATCAATTTTTGAATTTTTAAACTTTGACGTAAATACCGAAAGTATAAAAATTTTTTTTTGAAGATATAGCATATCGTTGGAACCAGAAATAATTAAGGAGCAAATATTAAAAAAAAACCCAATGAAATTCCATTAATTAGTTTAAAAGTTATAAGCGAATATATTTATTTATTAGTGCGACAATTTTGAATACGTCAAAGGTTGTTTACATACATGTAAAAATACCACCAAAATTCAAATAATCAAATATATAAAATAAAATAAATAAAAATAATGTATAAACATTATTTAAAGAGGCCTTTAGTGGCCCTCAAAAGTGAGCAAAAGTTCCCAGGTATCCCGTACCCTATTTTTTTAAAATTTCATTTAAAGTAGTTCTATCTTCAACTTTTCTGGTGCTTCTTTTGATTGTTACTCCCCTATGTTTTTTTTTAGAATATAAATGACTGACTAAATAACTATTAAGACAAAGGGATGTTTAGTCCAATGTACTTTGGGACAAAGGAATATCAACACTTCTGTTTTTATAAGGGGAGTAACAGTCTAAAAAAGACTATTCCGTACACCTTCTTTAGATTGTTACTCCCCTCTGGTTTTTTATAAGGGGAGTAACAATCTAAAGAAGTTTTCTTTGGACTCAATAGCCTTAAACACAAACATCTCGAATTATTGTTACCAAAAAATGATTTTCTCCTAACACATATTAAGAATATGTTACCTTTAAATTCTTCCTGATGGATTATGAAGGTACAAAAATATTCTGCACACAATGTTGAAGATTATGTATTCAATGTTCTTTGGATAAATAGTAGGCCTATAACTATCCAAAGAATTAAAATTCCTGCCATCAAAACAATAAAAAATTCCCCACAAATAATTTTGGAAGGATTATTACAGAGAATATATGAGACTAGAAGCTAAAAGAATGACAATATGCTAAGTATTAAAGGATTCATGATTCTTCAAATTAATACATTTTTTATTACCGTGTAATTACAGAGTTATGACTGAGATTAATTGTATTTGTCTTACAAGATGGGAGGTGTAATTTCAACTTTACAATAGCTCTGTAATTTTCCTAACAAAAATAATTGATTTATCATTTAATAGTCTTATTCATTTAATAAAAGTCAAGTTAATTATTAACTAAGTTAATCAATATGCAAGTTGTAAAATGACACGTGGCTACTGCTTAAATTGATTAGATAACAAATAACCATAAAAACAAGATAACATAATCTTGTTTATGTTACTATTAATGTTGACAAAATGATTGAGAGCTACTAGATAATTATACAGTTTTTGGTCTAATAAACAAAATTCCAATTATTCTTTATTTCGACTTTAACAAAGAATCCATCCAAAGCCAATTATTGTGGCATACAGCGTCCTATCACGTAATTTAAAGATGTTTTGCAGTAACAATCCTTTTTTGCAAATTTTATTTAATTTTTTTTTTAAATATATATATCTTGTTTAAAAATTTGATATTGGATTTGTGTCTTTCTGTCGCTTAATTTCTCAATTTTTGCAAATCAACACATCTAAAGAACTACTTGCCATATTTTAGTGGAATTTGGATGTCATAATTAGCCCATATACGTTATAACCTTCTACACCCATAGGATTCTATTCCATAGTCACAAAAACTTCCATATTGACACCTATATCAATAAAAGTACTTACCTGATTTTTTCGTTAATTTAGATGGTTTGTTGAATGTATGTACCCAACAAATGTTTACATACTATTTATGTATACACTATGTGGCTTACATACATCTATATACGATATGGTTTTACCTATTACCTGTGTTAGTTATTAGTAACTAGTACCTTAACACTGGCGCCCAACGTGGGGCCAGTTTCAACAAGCACCTTAATATACTTATATTTCAATACATACAATTTTATATTTAAAATCTGTCAAAATTGTTTTCTTGACATGAATAAAAGTAGCAATATTTAATGACCATTGTTGGTTGCAATCTATATATTCGACAAATTATCTAAAATTCGGATTTTGAGAACATAACAAACGTCAATCGGATTTAGACATCAGGAATCATGTTTGGTCTCATGTATGTCTGTCAATTAACATTTTTGCTAAGAACTAATCATCCGATTTTTATGAAATTTGGATGGTAGATCACAATTAGCCCAATGTTGGTTTCATATCAATATAAACCTTCTGAACCCATTGACATTTTAAAATTTGTTTGGATTTTTACGTGCAAGTGGACAATGTGGACATACACACATAATATGTATGTCCACACTATTCACTTTTTGTAAATTGCACATAATTCTGCTCAACACAGAAAATCTTTAGCATATGTTCTAGAAGCGCCTTTTTGGCCCTTATCGAACCCTGAAAACCCCATCTTTCTATCTATCATGGTTCTGGAGATATTTCGCTGTTTCATATAAGCTGGGACACCCTGTCCTATATATACATACATACATAAGAAAAAATGTTAAATTTTAGGAATAATTAGGAATGGTCTAAAAAAGTTTTTCATGGAGAGAAGTTTAAAAAATTCGCATTAAAAATGTTTTAAAGTCGTTGCAATAGCTTAATTTTCTTCGAAAATTCGCTAAAAATCATTTTCATCGTTCACTTGAGACTTGATAATTCTTTAAAATAAATCATACAATAATAAAATTTATGGATTTTTTCATATTTGATATAATTCAGAGGATATTTATTTTGAATAATCTGAAATGTTTATTTTTATTTCACAGTTAAGATTTGAAGCTAATAAAGAAAGATATTTAATGTATATTGTTTCAAGTAGCACTAGTGGCTTATTATCATTTTTATAATTCACTTAAGTTGTAAACACATGGAGTTTAAAGTGACAGAAATTACAGTTTAGGAAACGAATTATGATTTACGTCTCAATTAGTTTAGCTTAAGTGAATTATAAACATTTTAATGATTGAATCCTGAGACGTCAAGAATATGCTTAAAATTTTTTACGATTGACTTAAGTTGTTTTGAGAAAGATTGTAAACTGAGACATAAATCACATTAATTTAACTAAAGGTATTTAATTTATTAAATACCTTTAGTTAATTTTTTAAAAGATTTTTTTCTGTTAATTTTATGGTTTTTTCTGTTTGTTCTGTAATTTTATTATTTTTTTCCCCGGGAAAAATTTCAAAAATAAATGTTCAAAAACAGCATTTTAAGCAGTTTTAGACATAAGAGTGTTTATGTGTGTTTTACACTAAGAGTGTGGGTACACTCTTAGTGCAAATCTTAATGCCGACATTTTTTTTTTTATTTATCAGAGAGAGAGAGAGAGAGGTCCCAGAACGCCGTTCCGCCTCAAATCGAGCCCCGGTTATAACTACATATTTGTATAAAATATTGGTTCCGAGTTCCGAGTTTACATAAGGTAATGGAAGCTATGAGATCGTTCTGAAGAACAATCGTGTCCGATTTAAAAGTACCGGTGTGGAAATACCACACATGAATTCCATGAAATTTGTGGAATTAATTATTAAATTAAGCAACTTCAACATTCAAAAGTAGTCTGCTAGAGGCGTATTTTAAAGCAAAAATAGTTTTTTTATAACCGCTTGTCCGATTGTGCTCAAAAAAGTATAGGTACAATCTAATATATAGGACATATAATATATACCCCAAAGGAAATTGAAATAAAATAAAGCCTACTGAAGTTATCGCCGACAAACCGATTTCTTGCTTAAGTGACTGTAGCTCCAAAAAGTCGTGAGCTACGACGTTCGGGTTACGCCATCAGTTGTTTTGGACAAAAGCCTAAAAAATGGTGCAAACCGCATCTCAATACGATATCTTTCAGCGATGTTATAAAGCTTTAATGATCCGAACGAACGTTCGTACGTACAGACATACAGACATGTATATGAAACGGATTTTAATGATATCCCCTGGTTCGTCAGACCCCTCCTTCCCAGAGATCTTGGAATCACGTTTTGGAGGGTATCACCATACTTATACTTCATACTGATATCTATACTTCCATTTTCATGGAAGTAAAAAAATCAAAACAGAAATCCGTTTCAGACATCAGGGATCATTTTTAGGTCCGTGTCTGTCTGTACCTCAATTTTTAATAAAATTTAGATGGTAGGTCATAATTAATCCATTGTTGGTCCCATATAAGTTTCAACCGTCTGCGCTCATTTGTTTCTCTTCTACATGCGCACAAACATACATTTATTTACACTTATATCTTCAAAAGTACTCATCTGATCTTTATAAAATTTGAATGGTTTATCGAAGGCAGCCTACAGATGCTTCTAGCTTAATTTCAATTGTCACCGCTCTTTAAATTGTGCTTAATTACATACTTCAAATCATGTAAAAAATCAAAAACAATTTTGACAGTTTTAAAAATACTCTGCCTATTTCATTTGTACAGCACAAAGTATTTTCTCGTCCTTTAAATTTCGTAAAAGTTAATGATTTTAGGCTTTTAAAACCTATTATTATCAAATTTATTTTCCCGTTTTTGATTCCTTGTCAATTTGTCGGTCTGCCGATGTGTAGGTTAGTCTGTCACTCAATTTT
Organism: Gerris buenoi; assembly: GCA_001010745.2. Classification (NCBI taxonomy): domain Eukaryota; kingdom Metazoa; phylum Arthropoda; class Insecta; order Hemiptera; family Gerridae; genus Gerris; species Gerris buenoi. The sequence continues at coordinate 740,758 of KZ651274.1, forward strand.
TCTGAATTTTTTTCTCAATTAGTTATATTCTTAATTTTTTGCGATCCGTCATATTTAAATAACTTCTCGTCTTGATTTAATAAAATTTGTTTTTTAATAAAAATTGCGCCCATTTGTTTCTCTTCCATATGAGCACAAACATACCTTTATTTAAACCTTCAAATGTACTTCAAAAGGGTTCAGGCTTATGTCTTCATTTCATTTTGAAGAAAGTATAGTGGCATATATATATAATGCCACTACACTTTCTTCAGTGAAGTAGGAAAAAGAGAAGACAAATTGCTAATCGGTTATCAAGAAGAACAATATTAGTGGTTTATGATTAAAATTCTTCTAGAGTAGGTAATTTCAAGGTTACCTGGCTATTTGCCACCGATATTGCTAACCAACCTGTTGATTCAGCAGGTAAACACATTTCTCTTCAAGATTTATAATTAAATACCTAATATGACCCTACTTTCAAGGCATTAACCTTTCTCCCATATATCTGTACAGTGTATAAAAGGTAAAGAACCATTAATCAAAATGAAATAAACTTCACATTTCTTAGATCAGCTGATTACATTGCCACCCTGATTTATTCTTAAAATTGGCATAGGGACATACATTTAAGTAATTTAAAGGGAGAGTGTACAAGTCAACAAGATATTAACCTGAATTAACACTAATATAAACCCTCTTCCTGGAACATGATTCTCCCCCCCCCCCAAGTTTTGGAACATCTGTATTTTGTTTTGGTACTTCTTTTGCTTGTTACTCCCCTTATAAAAAACACTCAGAGGTGACTAACAATCTAAAGAATTTGTACGAAATGTTCTTCTTTAGACTGTTACCCCCCTTATCAATACAGAAGTGAGATATTCCTTTTCCCAAAGTACATTTTCAATGGTCGTGGAGCATGCGCAGTATGATTTTTTTTTTCTCCAATTTCTCTTACCTTCATGGGATCACTTTTTTGCCTTAAACCCCTTCTTAGCATTCCATCCCTTTTATATAAGATCCTTGGGTTATAAGTTATAATGGTCGGGGTATAAAAAAATACATACCTACTCGTTTATAAAAATATGATATTAAATTACACATAATTAATGGTTTTAATAATTATTATTATTAATAAATATTACTTTAATTAATTCAATGATTTTCATACTTTAATTTTTTATGTTTAATTTTTAAGATCTTCCAAATGTATCGGGTAAAATTCAGTACCATGTACAAACATTTTAGAACCAAGTAGTAGTACTTAAATGAATTTTAATTAAGTGCGTATGCACTTAAGTAAAACTATGGTGAATAACCTTCTCACGTGTGTCGGTACAAATTAAGTATGAACAAACATTTAAGAGCGTAGTAGTACTACGTAATTGTATTTTAATTTGGCCTACGTATGCACGTGTATCATTTAATTGTCTTACTATAAAAATCACTCTTTCCTCAAACATTACTAATAACATGATTACAATCAATATAATAATTATCTATATATACAATAAAACTAAGAGTGACAGTGACTGACTCATCAAAAATTCTCCTACTTCCCATTGACCTGGAGATTTGAAATTTGGTACATAGATAGAGTGTACCATAAATAGAAATGTGCGGCCATTTTGAATTCGATATGTGTCCGCCATATTGAATTATAGCCGCCATCTTGGATTTTTTCATCAGTAATTCTCCTATTTCCCATTGACCTAGAGATTTGAAATTTGGTACATAGATAGAGTGTACCATAAATAGAAAAGTAAGGCCATTTTTATTTCGATATATGGCCACCATATTGACCTATAGCCGCCATCTTGGATTTTCAAAACACATGCATATTTTTATGTATCGTATATCGTTTTAAAGGCCTTGATTAATACTTTAATGTTGTGGTATTTTTTTATTTTTAAAAAATTTTGTACGGGTACATTTGTACCGATTTGTACTTTTGGTCCAGGTTAAGAAGGTAAAATAATTTTTTTTAATTTTATTTTTACATTTATTAGAATTCATTAGCCTAAATAATGGGCTTATACATGGTTTGATTTTTAAATATATTTTTGGTACCTATTGGTACACAGGTACAAATATGTGCTTTTTAACACAACACCTACTTTCATGTATGTTGAAAAACTCTTGAATAGGCCTTTCAACGTAGTTATGTAGTGTTTTGTGATATTTTTACTTTTTAGGGGGGTAAAATTGAAAAAATTCCTAATAATAGCTGTTTTTTTGACTATGGTTCTTTAGGTTTTGGTTGAAATTTAAAACATTGTTATTATTTTTTAATCTCATTTTCAAGACGTTTACCAATATAACTAATTTATTTTGTTATCATCATTTTGACTTTTCGGGTAAAAAAAAAATCACAGGGGGTATGCTTGACGTTTTGTTTGGGAAAAAATAGTTTGTCCGATCTTAATGAAATTAGTCATGCTTAAAAATAATAAAAATACAAGACGAAAGTACTCCTGGAACTTTCTCTCCACGACTTTTAGTTTTCGAGAAAAAGCCACTCAAAGTTCATATTTGGCAATTTTTGGACTTTTTTATTGGCCATTTTGCGGGCTTTAAAAGTGCTAAATGAAAAAAAATATGGCATATTCGTGATCTACTCGACGGAAGCTTTAAAACTACGTATAGTATGCATTGGGTTATCGACAACGTTTTTTGCCCACATTTTCCGGCTCAAAATCTGGGCCCAAAAATAGGGAAATTAATAAAAAAATTAAAAATATGAGAAATATTGATATTAATTGTATGCAGGCCTTATTTAATATTAGGAACTCGGGAAAAAAATTAGTAATTGAACATTTTTGTACGCATGTGTATACTTTTGGTATACAAACGGTACCTAATGTTTTATTTTAACTTGAGATTTTATGTTGTGAAACAATGTGTTATTAGTAATGATTTTATTTAGTAAGCTTTATATTGCCATTCAGTGAATTTAATTTGTTTTAATATAATGTTGGTACCTATACGAGGTACAAGGGTACAATGATCGAAATGCTCGAAATATATCATATTGTAAATCATTTTACAGGGCTTGAAAAGTACTGTCATTGTTGTTATGTACACTTTTTCAAAATTTTACTTTTTAAGGGGTGTAAAGCATAAAAAACCGTTAATTTATCTGTTTTTCCGAATTGGTTTTTTAGGTTATAATTTAAATGGAAAACTAATTAATAATTTTTTACTGCTCTTATCGAGACCTTTACAAAGATACCAATTTTGATAATATTCGATGAATAAATAAACCACTGCTGCTTCACTGCTGCTGCACAGCAGTTTAAGGATTTTCTATTCGATAGACTGCTGCGCAGCAGCAGTGTTTTGATTTATTTTGGTTCCGTGTATTGTTGGTTTAGTTAGTCTAATTGTAGCCGTTATNATCAAAAATTCTCCTACTTCCCATTGACCTAGAGATTTGAAATTTGGTACATAGATAGAGTGTACCATAAATAGAAAAGTGCGGCCATTTTGATTTCGATATGTGTCCGCCATATTGAATTATAGCCGCCATCATGGATTTTTCATCAGTAATTCTCCTATTTCCCATTGACCTAGAGATTTTAAATTTGGTACATAGATATAGTGTACCATAAATAGAAATGTAAGGCCATTTTTATTTCGATATATGGCCACCATATTGACTTATAGCCGCCATCTTGGATTTTCAAAACACATGTATATTTTTATGTGCCGTATATCGTTTTAAAGGCCTTGATTAATACTTTAATGTTGTGGTATTTTTTTATTTTTAAAAAATTTTGTACGGGTACATTTGTACTGATTTGTACTTTTCGTTCAGGTTAAGAAGGTGTACTCCGCCAAGATCTTTGTTTTATACAACATTCTACAAACTTCTCCCAGAAGGCTCTTCTTCAAATTTATCTATATATATAAAACTAAGAGTGACAGTGACTGACTCATCAAAAATTCTCCTACTTCCCATTGACCTAGAGATTTGAAATTTGGTACATAGATAGAGTGTACCATAAATAGAAAAGTGCGGCCATTTTGATTTCGATATGTGTCCGCCATATTGAATTATAGCCGCCATCTTGGATTTTTTCATCAGTAATTCTCCTATTTCCCATTGACCTAGAGATTTGAAATTTGGTACATAGATAGAGTGTACCATAAATAGAAATGTAAGGCCATTTTTATTTCGATATATGGCCACCATATTGACTTATAGCCGCCATCTTGGATTTTCAAAACACATGTATATTTTTATGTGTCGTATATCGTTTTACAGGGCTTGAATAATACTTTAATGTTGTGGTATTTTTTTATTTTAAAAAAATTTTGTACGGGTACATTTGTACTGATTTGTACTTTTCGTTCAGGTTAAGAAGGTGAAATAATTTTTTTAAATTTTATTTTTACATTTATTAGAATTCATTAGCCTATATAATGGGCTTATACATGGTTTGTTTTTTAAATATAATTTGGGTACCTATTAGTACACAGGTACAAATATGTGCTTTTTAACACAACAACTACTTTCATGTATATCGTTGAAAAACTCTTGAATAGGCCTTTCAATGTAGTTATGTAGTGTTTTGTAATATTTTTACTTTTTAGGGGGGTAAAATTGAAAAAATTCTTTAAATAGCTGTTTTTTTGACAATGGTTCCTTAGGTTTTGGTTGAAATTTAAAACATTGTTATTATTTATTACTCTCCTTTTCGAGACGTTTACGAATATACCTCATTTATTTTGTTATCATCATTTTGACTTTTTCGGGTAAAAAAAAAATCCCGTCAAGTACTTGCCAGCAAGTTACTAAAAGGGTTTCTTCGGTCATAAGAAATAATTATAATTATATATTTTTTTAAACAAAAACATCTATTGTTAACTTTTAAAAATCAAGATGTGCATATATTATTATTCTTTACTATCTTCGGTATGCGCTTATTGAATTCTTTTAGGGGTAAAATGGCCGCCAATTTG
>KZ651274.1:823164-847730 GCA_001010745.2 Gerris buenoi
TATAAGTAGGAGGGATAGAATCTAGATATTCTCGAATAGTAAAATAATTTGTATGCTTTCCTGGTAGTTTATAAACTTATCAAATATAAAAACACTCCGTAGCGAAGCACGGGTATCCAGCTAGTTTAACTTATAAACAAAAAAATCTGTTATTCTTATCAAAATATCTCTATTTTTATCAAAATATAAAAAAAAATTTAAGGAAGATTTTATCGATCGCATATTATGCTTCAGAGCTTACCGAAGATAGCGGAAGCGATTTCAAAAATTTTAAGACAGAAATCCGTTTCAGACATCAGGTAACTGTTTTGATTCAGTGTCTGGCTGTCTGTCTTTCTGTCTGTCGGTCTGTCCCTCAATTTTTGTGAAGCTACATATCTTAAAAACTACCCGTTCGATTTTAATTAAATTTGTTTGGGAGGTCGTAATTTGCTCATTGTTGGTCCCATATAAGTTTCAATCTTCTGCGCCCATTTGTTTTTCCAAAACAAATTTTCCACATGCGCACATCCCATTTTTTCCACATGCGCACAAACATACAAAGAAAAACTTTTTCATACTCTGATTTGTATGAAACTTTTATAGTTTATCGAAAGTAACCCGCTGATAGCCCCAGCATAATTTGAACCGTCTGCGTCCTTTAATTTTTGCTTAATTGATACTTTAAATCATTTAAAAAATCAAAATAATTTTGACAGATTAAATAAACGGGGGAATCAATTACAGCTTTTAAAATCATTAAATCAATTAAGTACGTAAAAGGATGCGAGGAAGCTATGTGCGACACCAATTTATTGGTAGTCTATTTAAGAAGAAATTACCCCTTCCATAAAAAACTTTAAAATAATTTAATATCTTATGAACAATTACGGAATAGATTCATTGCATTTGTACGATAAAAATGCTTTTAAAGGCGTCCTCTCTCATATATAAACGGTTTTAAAGTTGAACGTAAGTTACAAAAAAAAACTTTTAAATGACCATTTTGAAACTGCGTGGCCGATTATGATGGGTAAAGAACTCGTCTGATTTGTTAAATTGCCTTCAGACTCTGTGTGTGAACTGAAATCACGACTTGACAACTTTATATAATATATACGTAACTGCCTGGACAGAAATTCGTACATAGTGTATAGCATTGTACTATATAAGGAAAGAAGAATAAAATAAAATTATGTTTATAACTATTGCGAAGAAAGGAAATAATTAAATATTTATTAGTATAAATTTACGAACCTGTTACATTTCCAATTACTGCTATATATGAGGTATTTATTTCCAAAAATTTCTCTGACTAAATTTTATATGCCGAGTTATTTAAAACAAATGTGGCTTGTTTACAGTAAATATAAAGTTTATTTCCACACAGTGTTCATATTTGTCGTAATATTAAATGTTAATTTAACCCTGCTCTCTGTATATAAGTTGATTTTTAAACCATAGCTTGTTTTGAAGGCGGTGTTTTCACTATTAAACAACCGGGACTTGGGGCCCTCTACAGACTCGGCTCGTATAAAACTTGAAATTTATTCCTTATAAAAAGATATCATAAAAGTCTTCCACACTGACTCCAAGACTTCTAACATCTTCTAGTCTCTTACCTTTTAGATTGCCTGATGAGATAAAATAAAAATATACTGTGACCAGATCATATAAAAACAAACTTTTTGCCATTTTTATTTTTTTGAAAAATAGCTGAGTTATAAGACAAAGCAATAAACTTTTTGAAAGTAAGTAAATCATCTGGTATAATGTAATATCTTTATTTTGTAATTTATTTTACTGTTATAAATTTTTAATAATTAGGTATCTTAATTTATAATTTCTAAGTAACCGGAATTTTTTCAAAGATAAAATTAATAGACTGCGCCAATTAGTGTGGCACATAGCTTCCTCGAGTCCTATAGCACTATAGCGGATACTTAAATGATTTTATGCTTTTACAATCCATCATTGAAAAATTGTAATCTTTTATTTTGATCAGTAATTTTTTTAAATTATTTGTATAAATTAAAATAACAATGAAGCAATATTTAATTAACGCAGGCAGTTCAAATTAATCTAGGGCTATCTACGAGGTACTTTCGACAAACCAACCAAATTTATTAAAAATCAGATGTCTACTTTTGAAGATATAGGTGCAAATAAATATATGTTTGTGTGTATGTGGAAGAGAAAAAATAAACAAATGTGATGTCGTGGAACACCCGGTAGGAACGAATTTTTTTTATTTGGAGGAAATAAATATTATTATTACTACACAAAAACTTTTTCTTGTATAAGGTTGAAATTTAACATGCCAGTTTCAATTGAACCTTAGAACGTATGATATCAGTAAAAATGTCTTTTTCTCTTTTTTAAACGTTTAGATCCGCTTTAATAGTTTTAGCGATCTTCAGCACTTCTAAGCGGCGACAGTGTTGGTTTACTAAAAAAAAAAAAAAAAAAAAAAAAAAAAAAATTATAAAAGTTATTTGTCTCATTGAATACGTGAAGTTATAATTTTTGCCGTCCTAAAATTTCAACTTTACATTTGAATTTTACGTTTACGCGATTTTTTTTCTAACAACATCGCCCTGGGCAATGGTAAAATGAGCCTGCGAACCAAATTTCAACTAAATCGGTAATCTTGCTTATTAATTATTAAACACTAATTGCTCATTAGTTAAGGATATCTACCAAATAAAAATAAAAAAATTACAAAATATACCATCAATGAAATAAAGAATTGTTTTTATGGTTTATCCTAATGCTTATATTTTGAATCAAATTGCAGGAAACATAACTTGGTTATTACAGGGTATCATGCTTCGTCGAGCCTATACCCTAAATATATTTTGGTTATTACCCTCTGTCTTTAAAAAAAAAAAAAAAAATTACTCACTCTTCAAAAAGAATATCTGACTTTGATGTAATCCGACTTCAAAAACATATTTCCACCGCATTTATTTCATACATGCACCAATTTATAAGAGATCTTTTGAAGAATTTTTTTTAGTTGAAGGAAGTTTATGTGTATATAATACTCTTTAATATATTATATATAATTCGTTTTTCTACACATGACTAATCCATTTTTTAGGATTTATAAAGTAATACGATACAGTTCCACCTGATGGATAAGAATCGAAAAGCGAATTTAACCATACATATCGTTTTTCCAGGATACTTAGCTCAAAGTAGAGAACGAAATGCAAACAGCAATCCTATCAATCACTTTATAAATATGTTTAGATGTCCATTTACACATCGATTAGTGCAAGTGCTTAGTGAAAATTTGCTTAAAAATTACTTAAAACTTACACTGAACACATGGTGTCCAAATGGGTTTAGTGTTTTTACTAACATTTGCACTTGCACGTAAATGGGCCTTAATAAGTTAATTATATTAGATATTACGAGAATAAAATGTATTATCACCGCAAAGTTTTAGTTTGTCGTATCTACGTACTAAGTATTATATATAGAGAGAAAATTGTGATAGAACAAAAATTTCAATGTCCATGGAGTCCTAAAAATTGGTTATTGAAATGTCCGTCAGTAGTCGTCAGATTGTCATCTGTCGTCTGTGCAGACACGAGGAGTCAAATAACTATTCGGTAAATTTCTAGTACATTTTTGTTTCCCAAATAAACACTCCGAGGTGATATCGAGAAATAAATTTTAGTTCTAAAGTTTTAGGTTGCCTCCAAAAACCCTGAAAAATAATTTGTTATCCAAAAAATGGTTTCGGCATTTAGATTAAAACAATTTAAAATGAACTCCATGAAAATAAGAATTTAAGTAGTTTTTCTGGGAAAATTTTGTTTTAAAGTAAATATGGTTAAGAAAATCTAAAACAGAAAATCTAAAACGATTTGTAAGTAATCACCTTTGTAGGATCCGCAGTCAAGAACGTGGAATTCATTCCTGCGCTTGTCGTCCGTCTGTCTGTAACAAGTACGTTACAGACAGACGGACGACAAGCGTAACGTACTTGATCTTCTTCTAAAGCACCCAACACAAACGTATCAATTTATTTTAGCAGTTTAATATTTATATTAGGGTGTGGTTCCCTTTTAGTACTAATGTTGAATGGGTCAGTTAGGGTTGAAATAAATGTGTAGAACTACTTCATAAATTGGCAATCATGCTAAAATGGCTTACTTCTATACCGTTAATTAATAAAACATTATTAATTAATAATTTAACATATTTTGTTTAATGATTAAGTATATGTGTAATAATATTTATGAATACTAAAAAAACATTAAATTCCTAGCTTACAGGCATTCATTTGCATAATATTACTAATTACTGTCAGAATTCTTCACATATTTTATTATTAACGTTATTTTCTACATTTTATGAAAATTATTTTTATCCTTTTTGTACTGGGTTACTATTACATTATTTTCTAAGCCGGATTAGAGGTCAGTCGTTTAATCTATAGAAATATATTTGTCAACACTTTTAGCAATTGTAATTTATAGATTAATTTGATTTTTTAATCTAATTATTACACTTTCTTTGTCTTAAGTATAAAATATTGAGAAAAAAATAACAAAAGAAAGAAACAAGAATATATATAATTCATGTATAATGCAGATTTATTATGCGCATAAGTCTACATTTAATTAATTACATATCATGTGTTTGAATATTAGAAAAATACATTATTACCTTGTCTATATCAACTTAATGTGATTTTTAAAATTATTAATAAGCATTACAAACAAAGGTATACGATAAATAATATTAAAACAAATAAAGCAGTTTTAATTATGCTAACATTATTTTCTCTTAACTATAAATTAGTGTTCTTGATATCTTCAAGGCTTTACATTTTTATTCAAACAAATAAAAAAAAATGTTTATAGATTTGAGTGAAAATATAATATATATTTTTTTTATTGAGTTGCTCACACAATCTAAATCAAATATCAAATATAGTGTTATTTGAATAATAATAATAACTAACCGAGAATAATGATTTGAACACATTATTACACATTTTTAATCATTTTACAGTTACAGCAATCAGCAATGAAATGAAAAATTTCATTTCAATAAAAACAATCCTATACATATACATTAAGCTTAGAGTTGAGAAACTCGGTATTAGGTTTTTATAAACGTTTTATTAACAACTTAATGATTATTTCAATATTCACAAAAATTTGAATGTCATATTATGACCCTTCTGTCACACTCCCCGCCGACACAGGCTTGGTCCCAGCCTTTCATAGTTCTAATGGGACTAATAGTTGTACTGGTTTGTATAATAAATATTCCTTGTACCATCTTTTCCAGAACTGGCTTCTAATTTCTTCTCTCTTTTTAAATAGTTTGACTAGTTCGTTTCCAGTTAGGTTGCGTTGTTCAGGTGGTAATGAGTTTATTTTCTGTCCAGACAAAAAGAGTTGTGGAGTTCTTTATTTCATAAGGAACTGATTCATATTCTTTGTACTCATTATTTGATTCGAGAGCTTGGATGTTAATGGACATGTTGTTATACAAACTTACTAGTTTGAATTCTCTGATATTTCTTTTCTTTCTACTACTTTTGCTTTCAAATGATTTTACGTTACATATTTCTTCTTCTGTTATTTTCATGTCTAACTCTGCAGCCATATTTTCGTTTACGAAGCTCACTTCACTTCCTGTATCTAGTAAGCATCTTGTTAAGCGTTTTTTCCCATTTTGCCCGACAACCCATACTTTGATTGTCTGCAGTCTTGATCCCTTCCACTTCAGTCCTACGTGGTTGTTGGTCACATCCTTATGTTTCCATTCATCTTTTTCGCAGAGGGCTGTGTTGTGTTTATGGTTTTCCTTACATTGGAAACAATGTAAATTCTTCAATTTAGGGCAGTTTCTAGCTAGGTGATCGCTACTAAATAAGCATATAAAACATTTGCGTTTGTTTATAAGACATTGTTTTCTTTTTTCAACAGAGGGGTATTTTTTACAGTCTTGAGCCCAATGTGAGTCTCTCTCTTCACAAAATGCACATATTTTTCTGATTTTGTCATACTTTACAAAGGTTGGTGATTTTTTTTCTTTAGTTCTTATATTCAATGCTTCGATTGTAGATCTTATCTGATTTTCTGGTTCGACCGTTTTTTCAATTTTTAGTTCATCTATTTTCAATCTCTTTTCAAAATATTTGTCCATAAAGTTCATTAGTTCTAAGAGATTACTCTCATCAATTTCTCTATCTTCCACAAACTCTAACCATCTAATACCTAGTTCCTCAGGAAAAAGTCTTAAAATTTTCTTGTTAAGTATATGTCCGTATGCGTCAAATTGTCCTCCTAAAGATTTTAAACTGTCTACTCGAGATTGAATTTTGATATAAAGTTTATTTTGTTCAACAATGCTAGCACCTATTATAGCTGTCAGTCCCTCAATAAAGTCGATGTGATTGTTTATAATTTTCTTTTTGTCACCGTATTTTCTTTTTAATTTTTCTTTTATGAATTCATAATTTTCTTTTGACAGTTCCAAACCTTCTATTATGTCAAATGGTTCTCCTTTCAATAAATTTCGGAGGTAAACTTGTTTATTTGTCGGGTCAATTCTAGGGTTGCTGTCCACTGACGACTCAAACTGCTCCCAAAACAAAGATCATTTTTCAATCTGTCCATCAAATGGCTCTAGCTGAAGTCTTGGGAGTTTTGGTCTAACAGTGTCTTCTCTATTTTGATACCTATCTTGACTACATGGTTGATTTGGTTGTAATTTAGAATTGATTAGCTCTAAAATGTTATTCAAAAAGTGTACTTGCCTTTGGTCTTCTTTAATTTCCCGGCTCTTCTGTGTCGATTCTTGTATGTTAAGTTGTTGCAGTTGCACCAATATCTCTTTTTTGTTGGTCGAGTCCTTAATGTCTAAACCTCTTTTCTTTATTTCCGCGACTATTTCTTCTTTCGTTAATTTGTTTAGAACATTTTCATCTGTTGATAGAAATAAATCGTTCATGCAGTTTGCCATCTTCTTTTCTTTTCTTAGGTTTTATTATTCGGGTTTCGGCACCACTTGAGAAACTCGGTATTAGGTTTTTATAATCTTTTTATTAACAGATAAACTAATTTAACACAACTTAATGATTATTTCAATATTCACAAAAATTTGAATGTCATATTATAATCCTTCTGTCACAAGAGTCAGATAATCCTTTAAGTTTGAAGCCAGTCTCAGCCTTACTCTCTCAGAGTTATTATGATGTATTATTTTGTTTGGCCTTCAGTTTAAATGTGTTTATGTTTTATGAATTTACACTATTTTTCTTGTTTTTTTTTTTACGTCCTGCTCATTAAGGGTGGTGACACACTTGAGCATTCACCCCGAATGAGCATGCGTTTCCATTCGGCTCGCCCTGTCCCTTTCTAAGCAATTCGGGGGCGAACGGATGCTCATTCGGGGCGAATGCTCAAGTGTGTCGCCACCTTAAGTTTGTACTCGACGAAACGATGCAGCGCATAGCGTAATGCCGAGCCAACATCTTTTTTACGTATAGTCTGATGTTAGAGCAGTTCCTACGTGGCATATCCCTTGGTGTCTCTCATTAGCACAGATTTATGTAATATATATATATACACACACCCGATCAGTAAACAGGAACTTACAGCAGTATAGAAATATGCACACTTCGGAAAAAGATAAGCTATCAGAAAGCAGATAAATGCAATATTAGTCTATTTTTTGTAAAAAGACTAGGATAAAAATATTTTAATAAATTGTCAAACTAACATCGATTAGATAATGGAGATGACATTGTCCTTGTAAATGTGGTTAAAAGTATTCTAGATGTAGTGATAATAAATATTAAAACAAGGTTCAAACAGGGTAAAATACATGCCAAACTTATTTTCATTCATGCTCCCAGCAAAATTAATAGCATGTAGTTAGACAGAAAGTTTTAAACCTGCAAAGAGAAACTTCAATCGAAATTACCTAGAATATTTAACAAAACATTGTCCTGGTAAATGTGTTTACAAGGGGTCTAGACTTGATGTAGTGATTATAAATATTTTTTAAAAAAAAGATTAAATTGGGTAAAGTATATGCCAAACTTATTTTCATTCATGCTCCCAGCAAAATTAATAGAATGAAGTAAGGCAGAAAGTTTTAAACCTGCAAAGAAACTTCAATCAAAATTACCCAGAATATTTGACACAAAAATTGCTAAAGGTATATATTTCCAATACAATTTTAGGTATTTAAACCGATGGAATTAGTTTTGATACGGAATATTTTATTCACCAAATCCAGGACTTAATGTAAAGGAGGATTTTTTATTATTTTAAATTATTACATCGTAACTAAGCTGATATGCTACAGCAATATTAAATAATTTCTAAAGGCCTTTGAGTACATTCAACATTCAAACAATTATGTTTGAGAAGGTTCAGAATTTGTCTAATTTTACTTTTTTATGGTTTTATTATGGTATACAGATCAGTATTAAAAAATCTCTAATATAATAACTGTAGTACAACGAAGTTTTAGCGTTGAAAAAATTGTGTTCATATTTAATAACCACCTGACTGATATAAAATACATATTTACGTTTCATTAACAATCCCCACACTGTGTAAATAAACATAAAAATATAATTATACAAAAAATTCCCTTGTTTGATCCCAGATACACTGTTTCTTAAAAGATAGCAAAGATACATTTTTTAAGAAAAGAAATCGCAATCCACACATAAAAATAATTATAATTATATATTAATTAGAGCTATTATATTATAGATTTTAAAAAGTTTATTCAGTTTTAGAATACTACATTTTTATTATACTTATTTTTCACAAAGTTATTCAAATAATTAACCAATTTATTTTAAGGATTTGAAACACTTCCGCTAAGTATTAACCAATGATTTTTATTGTATTTTTTGAAAAATAATGTTTAAACAGACTTGTATATTTGTCCTGATAACATATTTTTGTTATCTGTTCATCTGAAGAGTACCTTGACTTTTTTAATTATTGAGAAATACAGTGTTTTGTACTCTCGAAAGATACACATTCTTATCTTGAATACAAAGAAAAACGTATAATTTTCCCTTATTTTACCGAAATCTAATAGCGTATAATTTGTTTTTCTTTATTTCATTCAGATAGAAAAATGTTACAGTTGCACTGTTTTTACTCCTTTTTTGAGGGTAGTAATTAGATGCAATTTAAAAATTATATGTAATGAAAGGGCATTTTGTTAATTCTTTTTTTTAAAAAAAAAATGTTGCATTTTATAATTTTTAGAAAAGAGCATAGAATTGTCTATTTACTTATCTATTGAATCTTCTCCACCTAGTTAAACATTTTAAATGTGTGAGAGTTAATTATACATGTTTTTACTCAAAAATTATTGTATGACTTCCTCCCAAAAAAAAAATCCCAGGAAATATTACTTTTTTTAGAGGTATTTTAAGATTAAAATCAATTTTAATTCGTTGAACATTAAAACTCTAAATCTATAAAAATAAATTATTTATTACAATCTATTGTCTTTGGGCAACTTAAGTGCATTGTATAGATTTGTAGTCACCCACAAAATAAAAAAAACGGGTACGGGGCACCTCGGAACTTTTCCTCACTTCGGAACTTTTCCTCACTTAGTTATACATTATTTTTCATTTATTTTATTTCATTTATTTAATTATTTCAATTATGGTGGTATTTTGACAGGTGTCAACAAACTTAAGTATCGCACTAATTTATAATTATGTTCGCTTATAGAGTAACTTTAAAACTAATTAATGGAATTTCATCGAGGTTTTTTATATTTGTTTCTTATTTTTCACCGGTTCCAACGATGTGCTATATGTTAAAATAGTACATTACGCGTCGTGTGCGGAAAGTAGCATTTTGCATGCGAGTGTGCGGAGTTTGCACCCGAGCGATAGCGAGGGTAGTGAAACTACACGAGCAATGCGAAATGCCGTTTTGGCACGAGTTGCGTACCGAACTTTATCTACGACTGTTAGATTTTAATAATAAATACAGAAAAAATAACTTCATGTAGGTGTAAGTTCGTGTTCTCTTTTGATAAAGATGACATTAATTCATTCTTACATACAAGCATGTAAAGAATCACTTTCTATGCATCTAGACAGTGATACAATCATACAATGTTTATATTTTGTATCAATCGTTGGTAAACATATTTATACTTTTGGTATATTTAAACCCTTCACATTTTTAAAAGTCAAAAATCAATTACTTCAAAACGGGGACCAATATCAAAATGAAATTTTGTGGGTTTGTTTGTCATACAGAGAGGATTCGTGCCAAATTCCGAACAACTCGATCGGACCACTTTTCAATTTTAACAATTTTATTAAATTTTTGCTGATTCAGCAAACTGGGTTCAAGATGGCAGAAAATTTAATTTTCTGGGCTACACAACTGCGTGGAAGGGCTGATTTTTGAACTCTCTAGCTTAAAAACTATGGGAGTTATGCGTGACACAGACAGACGCACAGACACTTAGAGAAACTGACACCCCTTTAAAAGCCACTCAAATCGTCTTAAAACCACCCATAACGGACAATTCCGTTGAAATCTGGGTTTCGGATTTTATGGGTGAAAACAATACTTTTCTTTATACCTAGGAAAAGTAAAAAATCAGTAATTTAGCTTACCTTTTTAACACTTAAGATAGTCTTTAGAAGTTACAAGCAACTTTTTTCTAAACAAATTTAAAAATAAGTAAAGAATCGTCATTCTTTATTTCTCATTAAGAAGAAATTTAGTTCATAAGTTTAAATCAGCAAATATTTTCAATAAATAAATTGTAATTTTAATAACTGGATGCAATGTATAGATACAACTTGAACTCTTGATATACTCCAAAAAAAAAATTAAAAACATACAATTAAAATTACAGAAATTGCCTGAAGTAACTTTTAAAACATCTATGCACAAGGTAGCCTCAATATGATTTTATAAAAAAATAAAAGAATTAAAAGTAAATGTTAGAAGGAAGTATAGTATGTTGTTATTTGATTTAAACTTTTAAATATATATTCACATTCTTTCTTTTTCATTCACACAATCTAGAAATGAAACGGGGATACAAGAAAAATTACCTTGAAGACAACGGACTTTTAAAAAATTATGAATAATAACATACTTCACTATGCATAACTTAATTTCAATAGGAAATTGGAAAACGTTATTGAATAAAAGAGTAGGCGTCGATTTCGGTAACGGTTAAATAAGAAAACAACTCGGAATATTAACATAACTGCCAAAAAACAAAATAATAATTTGCACTCCAATTGTCCTGTCTTTTGTAGTAAATTGAAAAATTATGTAAAATAAAATCTTAACAGCAATAAACATCTTCACTAAGCTTCTATTTTTTTGAAAGGTAATACTTCTTATACTGCTTCTATCTTTAAAGATAATACTGCTGAAACAATTTTTATACAAGATACTAAATATTTATTGTCATTTGATTAAACTTATAGAACTATTCTATTCATGGTTAAATTCTTATTTAAATGGAATGCATTTAGTATTTTTTAAATGAAAATTTTCTGAAACTTTTTTCTGATTTTTCAGAGGTGGTACCTCTAAATTTAAAGCTAAAACTCATTTTGTGTTGTCATTGTGTTTTTTCGTCGAAATCGGTCCAGCAGTTTAAGCTCCTGTACGCCTTTGCTTAGACAGCTATATTTTAACTTTATTGCTAATACTTCTAATACATTGTGTATTTTATTGCCAATACTTCTTATGCAGTTTCTATTATTATATAGGCGTATTATGTCGTAATAATTTTCTATCTGCCTTGTTTAATATTTGCAAATGGAATACAATTCTTGCGTTACTGAAAGTTGGATATTTTAAAAAGGAAATTAATTTTCTTTAAATAGAAAAAGTTGGCATTAATTATGGATCTGGTTTCCTCTTTTAATCACAGTGTGAACGATTAAAAAAAAAGCCAAATAATAAAAAACGAATTTTAATGAAAAGTAAGAGGTAAGATCTTAAGCTCGATAGATGAATAGGTGTCTCTAAAGGCAGCCTAAGTGGTCTCCTTCCATTTATAATATATATAAATTTCAAAAATGGATTTTTAAATAGACGATGATAATCTTTTTAACAACCGATCTCATCTAAGGTAGGGAAAAAAGTCGATTAAAAGGCCTTTTATAAAATTATTTATTATATTTAATAATAATGATATATATATTGTTTTCATTTTCATTTAGGGCACTGATTCATTTCGTGAGTAATGTGTCTTTGATCGATATCATTGTTTTTTTTTTTAACTTTTAATGGATATTCTCAAGCTCTTTCTACATTTTTACACTTAATAATCTACCTTCCTGGTTTTTATTTTTTTTTAGAGATAAAATAAAAAAAACATTAATTATAAGTTTCATACCTGAGGGATGAGGAAAAAAGGTAGCCAGTAACGTTATCGTGCGTTTTTCTCTATGCGAAAAAAATACTTCACGCGAGATACAGACTACACTTGAGTTGTAATTGAGTCTAGGGTCAATATATTTTTTTATATATATATACTTCCACTGCGTATATACCTGAAAAAATAAAAAAGCTCTAGAATTCACCTTGCTTTATTCTAATTAAGTTGTTAGAGAATCAACTTTAGGGAGGAGGTACATTTTTCCTCTCTCTTGCAGACTTCTTTCACTGGGAAAAATAAATGCTAAGTGCGCTTTATCACGCTGTTAAAAAAAAAAAAAAAAAAATTGTAAAACACGATATAATATATGAGTTAATCAGTGGTGCTAGTTATTTTTACTTGCATGGTGTATAAGTTAGAAGATGCAAATGAATATGGAATGTATTTTTGATGAATGACTATGATGGGTCTATCATAATATTTAATTTCATACGATTTTCTTTATTTTGTAGGAACCCATTTTTCTTGTTGTTTTTTTTAAAAAATATTTGTAATTTTCTGAAATGATAAATTTTTAGCTGCCAACTTGGCCTTCCTACACTTTATGAATCGCCATTTGCCAAAACATAAAAATAAAAAGTCGATGTGAAGAAGTCTAACGCAACTTTCTCACATGCAAAGTTATTCTGTCTACAAATCCTATCTGATTTTATTAATTTGTTATAAAAAGTGTTTTATCGGTGATTGTTTACTCTAAGTTTTCTAATGTATATATATATTTATACTAAGTAATCCTCTCTCTATATATATACCTATATATATGTATAAATATACTGTACAAATGGGAAAGTAAATATAGTAGGCACACTGTTCTCTAAAGTTTATTGGGAAAACTGGGTCCTGCTTGCAACCGATTACTAGCAATATGTAAATAAAAAGGTAAAAATTACATAGTCTCATTTATCTTATATGCAAGATTGTGGTTAAAAAAAAGGTTTTGGAGTAAAATTGCATCCTTTAATAGAGAATCTAAGCATTATCTGTAATCAGTAATGAAAACTCTCAATTACATGCAGTGGCAACGTTTCGGCTCAGCAAGCTATTTTCAAGCCTTTAATAATTACGTGAGGGTCCTAATGGTTAAACATTAGTTGTCAATATCATGGAACCGTGCATCGTTCCTTCGTCAAAACTTAATTTATTAATTCAATTAATTAACAATTGTTAATTAATTGTCTGTTTTTTTGTTTTTTATGTTAATAGTTATTTCTAGTCATTTTCAATTTAATTTTAGTTAATGAATATGTATTACGTACATTCATGTTAGGTCGTGATTGAGGAGATGTTGAATGTTTTCATTTTAATTTATTTAGTTTTGACGAAGGAACGATGTATGGTTCCATGATATTGACAACTAATTTTTAACCATTAGGACCCTCACGTAATTATTAAAGGCTTGAAAATGGCTTGCTGAGCCGAAACGTTGCCACTGATGTAATTGAGAGTTTTTATTTCATATTACCCTTAAGGATCCACATTACACACTAAATTAATTAAAAGAATACAAGCACAGACTAATGGTAATCAGTAAAATTTAACGAACGCAGAAGTAGTATAGTAATAGTATTGATAGTGCTTGAAATATGCAGAAACAATCTCTGTACAGCATTGAAACAATGTATATAATTATTAATTGGACATTGATCCAGGAGTGAGTAAGAAATATAATTGGAACAATTGGTATTCTTTTTTTATTCTAATTCATGTAGAGTAGATATTACTAGATATTATTAATGTAAAGTATATATTTTACCGCTGAAATGCAAAGCAATTGACTAAAAAAAAATGTCCTCCTTTAATATGGATGAAGGCCAAGCTGTGGAAATAAAAAAAAAACCTTTTCTTTTCGTTAATTTCTCTTCAAAAGAAAATCTTGAAGAATTCAAACCGATATCGTTATGGATAAGTTTGAGGTTTTCCGAAATCAGGACACGAACAATATAGAAATATTCTGGTTTGTTGTGATTAGACGCCTAAGTCTATTAAGGGTTATATCTGCGGTCGGCTAACCACACATGCAAATCCACCTGCTTTCTAATGGTGTGCAATTGCACAGCGTCTTGGCTTTTGGTCACCTCCAAACCCAGTGTTCTAGAACAGTAGAAATCACTTCCTCCTCTCGGTCCGATCACTGTCTGCTCGTAACTCGTAACGGTCCTATGGTTAAGTTGTCCATGCGAGGAATCGTGCTTGATTCGATCTGCCTCAACGAATCCAAGTAACCTTTAGTCTTAATTTATGTTTTAAGAGGAATTTTCTCATTTATCCGATTCGTGTACGATATTTATGTAACTGTCGAAGGAATATATATATATATATATATATATATATATNGATATTTAAACATTTACTTTTAACTGTAAACTTAATGTTTTCCTGTGTACATAAAAGAACATGTTATTTGAAGAAGATATATATAATTTATATATATGTGTCCCCTGTTCATAGCAACCAATACGATGATGTAAACAAATACATATGTACTAGATCAGTGGCTAAATGTCCGAATGGTTAAAATATTGCATTGTCCTATAAATATAGGCCAAGCCATTAAATGAAAATGCATAAGAGATTATTGTACGCCATCATTTTTTTTATTTGAAATACACGATATGGAGGGTTATCGCAGTTTTTTAAAAATAATATTATGTTTTGAATGCAAATATGTTTCTGTTTTATTATTACATCTAAATAACTGATTAAGATAAACATTAACATCTTTAATATGTTAAACAAAATGCGGATAATTAATTGTTAAATTTAATCATTTACATTTTATATATTTATTCCTGCTAATTACGCAAATGTATTTAACCTTGAACATAAAGACAAACAATATTTTGATCTTCATTTTATGACAAATATTTGGTTAGGTTATTCTGCCTTACTTCATTCATTTGTAATTATTAAATTTTAATGAGTTATTAAAGTAAAATCACTCGTTGTTAGAGTAAAATTCCCTTCACATAATTTCAAATGTTAATTAAATACATACTATACGGAATATACTCTCACACTTAATGTCATAGCTTTTAAGTAAAGTTGAGAAAGTTTGATATTTAAACATTTACTTTTAACTGTAAACTTAATGTTTTCCTGTGTACATAAAAGAACATGTTATTTGAAGAAGTGAATATTTTAATTTAATTACATTTACTTGCATCTTGGGAGGTAGAAGGCAATAACTAACTATACATAGTTTTTAACATAATAAGCTGTATTTGCATAAAATATCTTACAAAATGGATATATGTAATGGTTTTTTTGTGTACCTTTGTAGAAGTCCTTTGATTTTATTTTGTTATTTTTACCATTAATTTAAATTTATGTGTGTGCATATAAATATCTAAAGACTACTGTCTCATTTTGGGAAAAAAAATCATCTAAAGGTAGTCACAACTTTAGGTTGAGGATATGTATGTATAATACATACATTATATTTATAAATTATAAAAATATATATATATATATATAAAGGACCTAAATTCATCGTTTGATACACCTCGGGGTAATCTTTTAGTGTAATCGAGTAGTGTCCCGACGATGGTCGACGGCGACTCACCTTTAAATTATTATAACGTTAAAAATTGATGTGCCAATAGCTTGTTTTGAACCAGTGACCCCCAGCACATAAAGCTATCACTCTACCGTTACCGTTGAGCCATCCCACTGTAATGAATCTCCTAGCATAAAACTTACTATTTAAACAGTAAATATTTTAATTATAACTAATTATCTCTCAGCTCTTTTTTTTCAACCATATTCATTCTGCCCGTAGCCACGGGCTTAACGGCTAGTTACCTTATAAAACAAACGAAAAAAAAGTTTAAAATAATTGGTAAATAATGTTTTCTACCTGTTCTCAGATCCTTTAAATTTAAAGCTATAAAATAAAAAAAAATAAGGACATAAAAATGGCTTCCTGGTTTTGATTTGGGCTTATTGTTTTAGCCAGGAGGAATACTTCGAGTGAAATGCCTCCCTAATACTCGTATTTCCCTCTCTGTATATTCCATGTAGTATTTTACGCTACTCTGATTTTCTGACAGTTAAGAAAATTTTCCGTATATGTTTCGTTGCGGTTATACCTTGCAATATGATAATTAACTCGTTGATAAGCTTGTATATTTTTCATTTTTCGTGAAATTTTATTAAATATATTAATTTATTAACAAAAAAGTTAGATTCTTCTTTGAAATAAACCCGGATTAATTCTTCATTTTGGTTTTATCATTGAGATAATCACAAACTTTTCAAACACAATATATTTTACTTATATTTATGTTCATATACTTACATTATAATGAAAATTATCAGAAGTTTGATTCAATTAGAACCATGATTATATTTGAGTCTACTTTTATACTATGTTGGACATCTATAGAAAAAAAGACCGAAGAGCAACCTGGACTTAAGCTTGTTTGCGTAACAATTATTTTTACTTATTGTCCGAATGATTTATTGAATGATGATCTATCAGAGTGTTAAATAACCTATTTAGGAAGATAACCTAGTTTTTTAATAGAAGAATCTATATATCCTATCAAAAATATACACTCCAGATTAAAATTTTAAAGTTAGGCGACCTGGGGGGAAAAAAGTGGGTGGTTGCCCTTGCGCGGTTGCATGAAAACAAACTTCCCCTTACATGGTACCGGGGTCCCCTAAGTTTCTTTAATTTATCTCTTACCGTTTAGATATTACAAGGTATTATCGGAAGGGTTATTTTGCTATCTCTGCCCCCATATAGGGGGCAAAACATTTTAAATAGAAAAAAAAGTTACAAGTAAAAGTTATTATTTTTCACCGTAGAATCCAAATATTCTATTAAAAATATACACTCCAATTTGAAATTTTGAAGTTGTGTGGCCTAGGAGCAAAGAGGGTGGTTGCCCCTAGAGGGGGATGGCATGAAAACAAACATCCCTTTGCATGGTAGAGATCCCCTAGTTTCATTAATTTATCTCAAACCGTTCAAAAGTTAAGAGGGGGTGGAGACTTTTGGACCACCCTATATATAATGTACATATATTTGTACTTTTAAAACTTCTGTACACATGTTTTATACTTTTAATTTATTTTTCAAATACTTTAATTACATTTTAGAGAAGATATGCTATTTTCCGCTGAAAACTGTCACCGTGTTGATGTAAAAACTTGACATATGTCCAAACCTTCTGCAAAAGTAAGGGGGGGGGGGAATAAAATAAATAACCACAGAGCATTTATTCTGGGGTTTTAAACACCCCTAAGCTTTGTTAATGTGAAAAAAAAAACATTCTTGAATAAAAAAAAAATAAAATAAATAAAGGGGCTGCTGTCCGAAATCCCTTTATGCCCTCTTTCTGTTTAGGAAGCCTGCATAAGAACTTAGAGAGAGGCTAATCTGGATCTCCTTCTTCCCTTCGGATGAAACTAGCGAAACGGAAAATCTAGAAAGCCCGTGGAGTAGGAAACATCCCCTTGCTTGAATATTAAATTCGGGTGGAATCCGGGTGCCGGAATCCGTAGCTGCAGGGGTTGGGCGGGGGTGCCCTTGCTCTGTTCGCTACTGGATATTACAGCACTATTGGATTCGCCCGTGCTTTCCTTTCCCTTTGCCTACGTCTTGGTGCCTTTACCAGTGTAAACTTGTAACTTCCAACACTCCTCAGTATTATATTATATTCAAATATTCCTATAGCTAAAACTCATATCAAAAAGTATTTCTCTTTTATCAGAAACCCACAGTGTTGAAGTGGAGTAATGATTAAAAATTGTTTTTCTACCTTAAGCAAGAACAGACCTCTATAACGTTAGTATGTATTTCTTCAATTAAAAATAAATAAATAGTTGATTAATAATAATTATTGTTTAAAGGTATAAATTTGGTTTTAAAAGTTGAGTTTAATTTATGGTAAGACGTTTGCTTTTGGCTAATTTTTATTATTATCTTAGCTCCTGAAGAATCAATGTCCCTTTGAAAATTTATATTTTTGAGACAACTTCATTGCATTCTTACATAAATAGCCTGCCAATTGGTGTGGCACATTGCTTTCTCGCATCCTATCATATTGATTTTATGCGTTTATAAATCATTATTGTCTAGTTTGTTTAATTGTTCCCTCCGTTTTTTAATCCGCCAAAATTGTTTTGATTTTTTTCATGAATAAAAGTGTCAATGTAGCAAAAGTTAAAGAGCGCAGACGGTTTTAAATTATGCTGGGATAACTGCGGGTTACTTTCGATAAACTATAAAAGTTTTATACAAATCAGATAAGTATGTACTTTTAAAGCTATAGGTATAAATAATTTTATGTTTGTGCCCATGTAGAAGAGAGGGTTGAAGGTTGAAACTTATATAGGACTAGCAAAAAGCTAATTATGACCTACCATACATATTTAATTAAAATTGGACGTGTAGTTTTTAAGATATGTTGGTTCGCAAAAATTCAGCGACAGACCGACAGTCAGACTCGGAACTAATGTTGTCTGAAACTGATTTTCGTCTTGGAATTTTTGAAGTCGGAGACATATTATACTATTTTTGTTCTTTAGAATTTCACATAGCTTCCATTACCTTTGGTAAGCTCGGAAGCAATGAATATTATAAATTATATGAATCTATTTTCCGACTTGTTTAATGATAATGACAATGCTTTCACTCTAATATACTTTGTAAATCAAACAATAAATACCGATGCCGATTTTATGTACTGTAGTTTCCTTTAAAAATGTAAGAAAAATATACAACTGTATCAGTGTTAGTGCAGTGCAAATGATAAAGTAAAAAGTCAATAAAAATATTTAAGAAGGTCTTGCATGATATGTAAATCCGAAAGAATTTCGAAAGCCCAATACCTCACTGTAGGGGAGATAGATTGAAAAAGATAGATAATTTGTCGTTTACTGAACTAAATTAAAAGCTCGTTTACATTCGGAATTGATAGTGGCTTAAAGAGTGACATAATTGACGTTGGTATTTATTTCAAAAGCAATGTGTCTAGGATTTGTAACTACACAATACCTTTAAAACTTTATCACTGTATCTCTGAATGTATACAATGCCATTTAATTTTAAATGTGAGAGGTTGATATATTTTTTTCTCGTCCGAAAGAATTCCAATAATCCACCATATCGTGTCGAATCTTAACTGCTACATCCATAACCTTGTCCTTGGCTTCTTGACTCAAATGGACCTTTTTAATATTTATTGCATTTGGCATTTTCCTGTTTCTTAGAAGTTGATCCCGATAAATTGGTTGCAGATAAAGATCGGGAGTCAATTTGTGTCGATTAATTTGGACAAAAATTATAAAAAAAAGAAAGTTTTATTCACTACATTGAAACCAATTTGGAAATAATGAGCTTCTGTTATAAATTCTATAATATTAATTAATTTATAAAAAAATAAATAAATAAAATAAAAAAATGTGTAGTACTAATCTAGTTAATATTTAGTTATTGTTTTGTCTAAATATTAAATAATATTATTTAAAGTTTATTCAGTAAACATTTTTTAGAATACGTTGACTAATTAATTTTCAATAGCATTAGCTTATATAAACATAAGACATGTAATGTAACTGACTATTTTGTCATTTTAAAATAAATACCTTATGGTAACCTTATAATTACAGGCCGAAACGTCTCTTAATCAATATGGATTAATTTTATAATGTATGGGCATAATAATATTTATAGAATTTAGTGGTTCGTGAAATTTTGAACGACAAATGTAGAAAGAAAAACTCACTTCACGTGAATTAATTTTCTAAATTGGTTCCCTTTCTGTCTGTCTGTTGATCAATTTTTTGTCTGTCTTTAATGAACTAATGTATCAATTCAGAAATTCTAAAGAGCGCAGACGGTTGAAATTAAGTTGGGGCGATCTGTGGGCTACTTTCGACCAACCATCCAAATTTCATATTAATCAGATAAGTACTTTTGAAGATATAGGCCTAAATAAATGTATGTTTGTGCGCGTGTGCAAGATAAAATAATGGGCGCAGAATATTGAAATTTATATGGGATCAACAATAGGCTAAGTATGGCCTACCATCCAAAACCCAAATCGGAAGTGTTGTTACATATTTTGGTACGCAAAAATGAAAAATTGGTTTTTTTATCAACAATATCTCGAAAACTTTGTCTCACTTCAAACATGCATAGGACCTTTTTTGTGCAGAATTAAATGAGAAATATTTTTGTTAATAACCCTTCTCTTAAAAAAAATAAACAGTTTTTAAAAAAAAAATATATAAAAATAAAAAGTGAAAAATAAGTAAATTTTGAACTTTAAGAGGGGGTAGGGGNCAGGGGCAGCATGACACCAGAGGCTTAACTGTTCCTACCACCCAAATTTCATTAAAATTGGACGTGTAGTTTTTAAGATATGTTGGTTCGCAAAAATTCAGCGACAGACCGACAGTCAGACTCGGAACTAATGTTGTCTGAAACTGATTTTCGTCTTGGAATTTTTGAAGTCGGAGACATATTATACTATTTTTGTTCTTTAGAATTTCACATAGCTTCCATTACCTTTGGTAAGCTCGGAAGCAATGAATATTATAAATTATATGAATCTATTTTCCGACTTGTTTAATGATAATGACAATGCTTTCACTCTAATATACTTTGTAAATCAAACAATAAATACCGATGCCGATTTTATGTACTGTAGTTTCCTTTAAAAATGTAAGAAAAATATACAACTGTATCAGTGTTAGTGCAGTGCAAATGATAAAGTAAAAAGTCAATAAAAATATTTAAGAAGGTCTTGCATGATATGTAAATCCGAAAGAATTTCGAAAGCCCAATACCTCACTGTAGGGGAGATAGATTGAAAAAGATAGATGATTTGTCGTTTACTGAACTAAATTAAAAGCTCGTTTACATTCGGAATTGATAGTGGCTTAAAGAGTGACATAATTGACGTTGGTATTTATTTCAAAAGCAATGTGTCTAGGATTTGTAACTACACAATACCTTTAAAACTTTATCACTGTATCTCTGAATGTATACAATGCCATTTAATTTTAAATGTGAGAGGTTGATATATTTTTTTCTCGTCCGAAAGAATTCCAATAATCCACCATATCGTGTCGAATCTTAACTGCTACATCCATAACCTTGTCCTTGGCTTCTTGACTCAAATGGACCTTTTTAATATTTATTGCATTTGGCATTTTCCTGTTTCTTAGAAGTTGATCCCGATAAATTGGTTGCAGATAAAGATCGGGAGTCAATTTGTGTCGATTAATTTGGACAAAAATTATAAAAAAAAGAAAGTTTTATTCACTACATAAACTTACTATTTAAACAGTAAATATTTTAATTATAACTAATTATCTCTCAGCTCTTTTTTTTCAACCATATTCATTCTGCCCGTAGCCACGGGCTTAACGGCTAGTTACCTTATAAAACAAACGAAAAAAAAGTTTAAAATAATTGGTAAATAATGTTTTCTACCTGTTCTCAGATCCTTTAAATTTAAAGCTATAAAATAAAAAAAAATAAGGACATAAAAATGGCTTCCTGGTTTTGATTTGGGCTTATTGTTTTAGCCAGGAGGAATACTTCGAGTGAAATGCCTCCCTAATACTCGTATTTCTCTCTCTGTATATTCCATGTAGTATTTTACGCTACTCTGATTTTCTGACAGTTAAGAAAATTTTCCGTATATGTTTCGTTGCGGTTATACCTTGCAATATGATAATTAACTCGTTGATAAGCTTGTATATTTTTCATTTTTCGTGAAATTTTATTAAATATATTAATTTATTAACAAAAAAGTTAGATTCTTCTTTGAAATAAACCCGGATTAATTCTTCATTTTGGTTTTATCATTGAGATAATCACAAACTTTTCAAACACAATATATTTTACTTATATTTATGTTCATATACTTACATTATAATGAAAATTATCAGAAGTTTGATTCAATTAGAACCATGATTATATTTGAGTCTACTTTTATACTATGTTGGACATCTATAGAAAAAAAGACCGAAGAGCAACCTGGACTTAAGCTTGTTTGCGTAACAATTATTTTTACTTATTGTCCGAATGATTTATTGAATGATGATCTATCAGAGTGTTAAATAACCTATTTAGGAAGATAACCTAGTTTTTTAATAGAAGAATCTATATAT
This sequence comes from Gerris buenoi, assembly GCA_001010745.2. Lineage (NCBI taxonomy): Eukaryota > Metazoa > Arthropoda > Insecta > Hemiptera > Gerridae > Gerris > Gerris buenoi. Next base: position 845,725 of record KZ651274.1, read on the forward strand.
CCTATCAAAAATATACACTCCAGATTAAAATTTTAAAGTTAGGCGACCTGGGGGGAAAAAAGTGGGTGGTTGCCCTTGCGCGGTTGCATGAAAACAAACTTCCCCTTACATGGTACCGGGGTCCCCTAAGTTTCTTTAATTTATCTCTTACCGTTTAGATATTACAAGGTATTATCGGAAGGGTTATTTTGCTATCTCTGCCCCCATATAGGGGGCAAAACATTTTAAATAGAAAAAAAAGTTACAAGTAAAAGTTATTATTTTTCACCGTAGAATCCAAATATTCTATTAAAAATATACACTCCAATTTGAAATTTTGAAGTTGTGTGGCCTAGGAGCAAAGAGGGTGGTTGCCCCTAGAGGGGGATGGCATGAAAACAAACATCCCTTTGCATGGTAGAGATCCCCTAGTTTCATTAATTTATCTCAAACCGTTCAAAAGTTAAGAGGGGGTGGAGACTTTTGGACNTATATATATATTATGGAAAGGAAAACTATTTTTGATCGTTATTTATTTTTAAGACTTAAAAAAACCTTGATGTTTTATTTTTTCTTTTTTTTAGAAAGTTTATTTTATGTATCATTACACAAGAAGTGTATTATTTATTTTTCATGAACATTTATGTATTTTTACGACTTTGTCATGAAATAAAAAATGATTAAAAAAAAAAAAGAAGAGTTTTAATAAAAATGTGTCGATGTTCGGAACTTTAAGGAGGTCGAAAGCAAACTCTCTTCTCTTATTCGAACAAAATAAACTATTTATTGTATCCTTTAGTATAAAATATACTCGGGATATATACACCCCCGAGAGTCTTGTCTTCCTAGCTTGGTATAAGACGGTGCGATGCGGCTTCAAGTCGTAAATAAACTGGAAAAAGAACCCTTTAAAATAAAATAAAAACAACTATTTGAACAACGGATTTGAACTGATTGTATTTAATGGTAGATATAAACAGGATATAAAAAAAGGAAAAGAGAAAAGAAATGGTGCCTCATAATAAATTAGTGAATAATAAATAAGGAGAAGGTGATTTTTATTTTTTAATAAATGATGCATAAAAACAGTGGAAGAATAAAAAGTCCTATTCTTAAAGGTTTTAAAATATAAAAATAAGCATTCACAAAATAGATTTTCCTAAAATAAAACTAGTATCTGAAATATATTATAGAATTATTTTAATATGTTTACAATTATATATAGATATTTCTTCTTTTATTATGACAAGACTAGGATAAGGCGTGGATAATTACCTATGATTATTTGCTTGCAAATAAGAATTAAAATTTGCTCTGACAGCCTGGGAAAAATCGAAAAAAATAGAGAGTAGGAGTTACTAATAACTCGAGATTTTTTTAGTTCAGAAGGTTGGTAGGACCAACAAACAAAAATGTCACTGACGGAGATGCCTCCTAAAGGCCTAGTGGCCTTATTTTTTCCCCTCGCAAATTCTCGGCCAATCTGAGCTGTCAGAATAAACACTATTATAATAGGTATCGAAAAAAGGTTCTTTCTACTTTCTAATAGACAAATTTCTACTTCCCATGGTAATTATTCACCTAGTGGCTCACCACTCCTCTCAGTCTCAAATCATGTTATTCTCACAGAACTTGCCAGGCGTCAGAAAATTCCTTTCTGTAACTTCATCAACTCAAACTATGTTCAACACATATTTTGTAGTAAAATGTTACAAACATATTTTGGTTATTTTTTATTCCATTTAAACATTTTACACTTGATTAACTTGAATAGAATCAAGCCGTCATGATATCCGTCAAACCCACTGTTTGTGGTCACAAATTTCACTTCTAAAATAACGATTTTTCTTTCCCTTTTTAAAATACAGATTTTTCTTTCCCTTTCTAAAATACTGATTTTTCTTTCCCTTTCTAAAACACTGATTTTTCTTTCCCTTTCTAAAATACTGATTTTTCTTTCCCTTTCTAAAATACTGATTTTTCTTTCCCTTTCTAAAATATAGATTTTTCTTTCCCTTTCTAAAATA
>KZ651274.1:859681-893540 GCA_001010745.2 Gerris buenoi
TCAGGAACTAGATTTTCCTCTAGTTATATATATATATATATAATTGCATTTTTGTTATGCGGATAAATTATTAAATAAATATCTATTAACTGAGTTAAACTATTTATAGGAGAAAAGTATTGATAAAATTAGTAATGAAATATCAATATTATGTTGTTGGGTTTTTGTTTTTTAAAGAATCTTTTAATTTCATTGTGGATATTACTATTTAAGAGATTATCTTGGTGTCTATCAACCAAGTTTAATTGTGAAGAATGTCTTTAAAATTTCAATATCATTGAAAAGGTTTTTCTTTTAAATTGAATTTAATGTAGATAACATTTTAAAAAAAACATATTTTATGACTTAATACTACTTTCGATGCAGATAGAAAAGAAAGATCTATCAAAGTTAAAGGAAAAAATATTATAACAGAACTACTAGATTTTAATTACAATGTTCCTTCAACTCGCATGCGTTCCGTGAAATTCTTAAATTTTTGGTGGGTAAACAGTGAATATGGTGGATATAGATTTTCGCGTTTATCCTCCGATATTGAAGCGCGTATGATGTACAATGTACTGTACTGTACATCTTGCCTTATGCGGAAGGGTATGATTTTTTTTACTGGTCCTATGGCTTCTTGTTATTAACTTCTTGTTAAGTAATTTCGTTTAATTCCTAGCGTTTCGGTCAAGTTCGGTTAAATTTGCCTCGTGCCGAAAAACAACATTCGAATATAATTATTTATTGATTTATTAATTTAAGTATTTTCAATAAATATATTATAATACTTATTCTTTACTTAAAAAATAGATTTCTTTTTTTATTAATATCCATCATTGAGTGGAATAAATAAAATGTATAATATTAAATAAAATGTAACATTACAAAAAAATAAAAACCCAACACAATACAATGTTTTTAATATATTAGGGTAACATACCTATGTAATCCAAATATATTTAAATATTGTGTTATGTATTTTATTTTAAATTTTAACAAATTAATTATAAATTCAGTTGACGCTCTCTTATAGAGACAGTTTTTAATTTAATTTATTCGATTCAATGATGCATTGTAATACAAAAGCCATAAACAGAAGATGTCCTTATAAAAAGGTCGAAACGTCTTAAATAAAATATTGAGTACATCTTATTATACCTCTTCAGCTATATATCACTTGTATACGGGAATTATATTTATTACATTAAATTAATATTAACAATTTAATTGTTATTTAAAAAAAGGCAGTAAAATTAAGTAGTATTAAAATACATTGTTAATATAGAAGTAATAATAATCCGTACTAGAGAAGTCATACTTGTTTAGAAATTATATTACTGTATAATTATTTATGAAATTAGTATAAATTAATTCTTAATATACATTATTTAAATTATAGCTATTAAAGGTTTTTTGTATGGTTTAAAAATATCTTTCTAACTCACGAAGGATGTGAATGAAGGAATTCTTCATTGATATTTTCAAAAACACAATATAAAAGTAGGTAATGAGTTATAAATTGTTGAATAATAATATATTTTCATGTCTAGACTATGGCATATAAACTCGAATTATTTTATATACTTAGTATAAATACATTTTAACTTTTAACATAGATAATTTAGGGGGGGGGTTATAATTACAAAAGGAAGATAAAACAGAGAAAAGTATTCTCTGCCGTCGGGATTTGAACCAGGGACCTGAATCCATGTAAAATAATGCTCTACCAAAGCTACATTACTTTGATGGACTAGCCTCTTTTCATAGTGAACTTATTTGTATTTTGCCTTGAGGACTAATTTATACCATTAGAACTAGACAAAGGACATGTTTGCTAGAATATCGCACAGACCATAAAATTCAACTTTTGGAAACAGTTTATTAATTAAATTAGAAATATGCTAAAAATATAGACAGATTTATAGAAATATATTCTATAAAAGGTAGACGGAAAAGAAAAAAATACACTGCGCCGCCGGGATGTGAACCAGGTATTTGTTTTGTCGATTCGGACAATGTTTCTACTAGCTGGATACCTGTGTTCTCTAAGGAGGGTTATTTTAATTTGATAAGTTTATAAACTATCCTCAAGAAAAATTTAAATTATTTTGATATACGATAATATCTAGATTCTATCCCTCCCATCTCCCTCTTACTTCTATATCCTCATCCCTTCTATATTATTTCCCTCCTCTTTGATAATATAATTTGCAAATATTCCATATTTACCCCTCTCCTAAATGAAAATATTATAAAACTGTACATAACTTCAATTACTGTACTCTTAAAGAGTTTGTCAACAGTATGCATCAAGAAGGATATTCATTACTTTGACCCCGTATTCATTAATTGTACCCCATACCCCTGTGTACCAAAAATTAAAATTTCGAAAATTCACGTAGACAGTGATTTTTCCTTGGTTTGAAGGTCAAGCGTGCAAATTGTCATCTAGATCGGACTATTGTAGATTTGTATGAAGAACATAAACACATACGTTGACTTTTATGTATATAGATAAGGATTAAATATTTCAACAAAGATTCTAGTGAAACTACTCTCGGTCAATACAATTTAAATTAGCAAAATTTGTCTGTTAATTGTTCAATTTTAAACGTAAAATCTTAATAGTTATTTCATCAAATAATTTTTCATCTTTCATCTAAGATCATTGTGTAAAATATATTTTTAGAATGTGTTTTAAAAGTTATTCAATTGGTTAAAATGTTCCGTAATGCTTACTGAACGTAAAAAAGGTCACCGGTTCACTCATCTTTTGCATCAAAGTTCATTTTTGATTAATCCAAAACCATTTTCCACTTGGCTCTTTTTTCAAACGAAGAGAGAGACAAGTCCCTTCAAATTTTCTTTAAACCAAATTTACATTATATAAGACATCTTCCGGGAAGGAGAATCGTGGCCCTTTTTCAAGCTTTTCTGGACTTAATTGAGTTTTGCTTTTAACCCTTAAAAGGGAAAGGTTTTTCCATTATATTTTCAGACGTAGCCGGTCCTGAGGTCCTCTTTCACTTGGCCCTTCCTACAGATTCTTACCCCCCCCCCCTGCCTCTTCATTTTTTTCTTCTCCACCAACTCTTACCTTAGGAGGCATCTTCAAAGATTTTCCTGCCTCTTTTCGTAGAAATTTCTCTTTCCCCTTATTTTGGTGAACTTATAATTATTTTCAAAGGGATCGAGGATTCTCGTAATTGCTTAAATAAGCTTACTATACTTTTTTTTAATTTTAATTTTAATTCTTTTTTCTCGTTTACTTAATTCTTATTTTGGTTTAGGATCATAATAGATATACTGCAATAAACTCTATCTAATTCTAAATTAATTTTATATTTGCTTTAAGATTACCGAAGATAACGGAAGCTATGTGATCACTCTGATTCTGATGTCCCCCATTTCAAAAATTCCAAGACAGAAATCCGTTTCAGACATCGTGTAACATTTTTGGCTCCGTGTCTGTCTGTCTGTCACTCAATTTTTGCGAATCAAGATATCTTAAAAACTACACGTCCGATTGTTGAAAAAAAAAGTATAGATATGTATGAAAACAAAAATCTGTTCGAGGTAACATGTACTAAACTTTTTCATAATGATAACATAATTACTTAATTCAGTTTTTTCCATTTGTTAGATAATTTAAGTTGTTCGTTGTTCCATTTAAACAGTTTTATTGAGCATTTTATCAAAATTTTCCCAAATTATATTTCCTTCCCGGTGGAGCATCGAATCCTACCTATCCTCTTGGTGGTTTTAGCTTTTTTTCTCAGGAACTAGATTTTCCTCTAGTTAGATTTGATTTTAGAAATATTTAATAAAAATGGACGACAAAGTTTCCAAGGTTTTTGGGGGGTAGCTAACCAAAATTTAGAGCTAAAATTCATTAATCGATTTCGCCTCGGGTTAGGTATTATTTTTCTGATCATGTGCCAAATTTGATTAAAATCGGTCAAGTAGTTTAGTCTGAACGCGTCTGCAGAGGTAGCATACAAACAGACATTTGTTTTTAAGAAAAACACTTTTTTTGGACTCAGGGGACCTTAAAACGTCAGAATACTTTATATCTATGTATACTATGTGAATAAGGGGGAAAATCGGTGTAATACATTCATAAAATTATTTACTAAATCTTTATTTTATCCTGATGATTACTAGTGGAGTCAAATTTATTTATTTAATAGCAAAACGACAGACAACGCTCTAGATAGATAAATAAAATATTTTATTGCAATATTGAACACGTTATGTATTTCAGTTCAGAGTTGATAGTAGCCGGGACTTTATCTTTCACTTAATTATATTTACATATAGATTTATTTACAGTGCATAATTAGTAGAATAAATTATAATAAAAAAAAAAAAAAACCCTACTAGGTATAATAACATAAAATTTGCATTTATAACTATAAATTAATAATGTATTCTAAAGCCTTTTTCACTAAGCGAATTATTAAATAAGTTATTTTTAAAAAGCTAAACTTAATTTCCAAACCAACCCTCAGAATAATATTATAAAGATATTAGAAGTTTCTTGGGACTAAAATAAACATTTTCTTATTTTATTTTTCATTATCTAGTTTCTTTTAAATGACATGGGAAATAGTCTTTTTTATTTTATTAATTTATATAATATTTTTTAATCTATTATATGCATACGAAATTCAGTGTTGCCCTTTCCATACTGACATGATAAATATATAGATACATATATAAAAAAATTTCCTGTTTCAACTAAGTGTTGCCAACTTTTTTTTAAATCAAATAAATATCCCTGTAGGTTCGTGCTCTCTCTTTCTCTCCCCTCAGTGGTAATTCATTAACCCAAACTTGAATGCTACGGAATACTTTAGGGATACTTTTTTTATTTTTGATATATTAACCGGTCTATATTTTCATTTTTTATAGTTAATTTTATTATTTATTTGACCTCTCTTATATACATATATTACTATGTATATATGTTATCCCCACTTTTGTATTAAATTACATAAGTTATTTCTGGTCGTAAAGTATACAAGCAAGAGGAAGAAGAAAAAAATTGTTTTGCCGCCGTGTCCTTGTTTAAAAAATATATAAAATAAAATTGATGCTTTTTAAAAAAAAAAAATAAAATAAAAGAAATTTAAACATTATTTCCTTTACAATACTTCATAAATTGTTATAATTTATATTCAAGTAGGTGAAATAAGTTGAGGGTAATGTGTTATTATAATACAGGTATAAGTCGAACAAACAAACAAAATTATTATTTCATACCCTTTATATCATCTGCCTTTTATTTTATTATGCCCAAGAGTTATGTGTATATAATATATATATTATGTGTGTGTGTATGCAGCATACTGAAAGAGTTATGTATGAGTCTATACATACATAAATGTTCGTAACAACTGACACAAGCATATTTTATAGTATAATTATAAAGTTGACATATTTTATTTACGTAGGAATAAGTTTAAAGAATGTTAAAGGGTATTTTATTTATGATTTTTCATTAATTGCTAATTACGTCTGGGATAATATTTTATTAATCTAATGTCTAAAAATAATTTAAATTTAATCAAAACAAGTTCAGAGAAATATTTAATAATTCCTTAAAAAGAAAATATTCTTATTTACTTAGTGATGCTGTAATTAAATTTTAAAACAGCATATTTATGTATTTTATTTTTCAATAATGTTTAATATTTATAATGTGAATCCCTAGGAATTGAGTTGTAAATTGTTGAAAGTAAACAAACATTAATCTATCAGTAGTTAGGCACTATGTGTCGACAGATAGTCAGGCATTTATTAAAAACAACTTTTTTTTATTTTATCCCAACTTTACGACTGTTAATCTGTTTAATTTTGCGCAAATAATTGGTTAACATGTTCATTTTAACAATGCTCAGGACGAGTTCTTTGGACAACGTTATTCGGTCTAGCGTTCGTGCTCAACGCTCGCGCGAACTTTTTTAATCAGACTTTAATAACAAGAACCCCATGATGCCTTATATATTTGTATTGTCTATCACAAGATAGAGTATCCAAGAGTTAACATTTTCATATTTTGGGGATTTCCATATAAAGTCAATCTTTATAAAAACTCCAACTTGTTCTTAAACCACAAAAAATGTAATATTTGGTTAAAAAATGTTATCACCCGTTGGACATATTATTTTTAAAAGTGGATTAGAATTATAAAATCATGTAAACATTATTTTATTTTTTGTTTTCTGAAAATAGTTTCTGAAAACGAATAGTTTACACTGTTTGTTAATAATGAACAAAAAAAAATGTATACCGATCGCCTGGTTATTAGCGTAGATGAGCTAAAAGAAATAATATCGCAGTTCGTTGCCAATATTCCACTTGAGTACGTTCATAATTATTGTAGAGAATTTTTAAATAGAATCGAAATTCGCGCAGACGTAGGTAATACTATTATGAAGCAATATTTTCTTTTATTTTTTTAACATTGTTAGAGTTTTTGTGCTAGCTGTTTTCTAATAAATCTAAATCAGGTGAAGATATTAGAATTATAAATCATAGGCTAATGAGCTACTACCTAAATTATATTAAATTTGGGCAAGTTATGACCTTCGGTAAGCTCGGAAACAATACTTTATAATTTTAGGATAAACATTAATTATATTACTACTTAATTTAAATATTCATAAATTATAAAATTGTTTGCTTTCACACCTAACTTAACTATTAAATATTAACTGACCAATTTTACTTTTTATAATACATGCTATTATTTAGTATGCTTAGTTCAGCTGTATGTATTAAAATTATTCAAGTACCTAACAAGTGTAGTTATTTAATTTCATCATTAAAGTTAATTAATTTTAGTACCTGTTGTTTTACATGCACTAATGTTATGTTACACTCACGCAAGATAAAATGTGTTCGTTATACTTAATTATGTTATTATAAGTAATTTCCTCAACTACATCAATTTAATTGCTGTTCATGTTTTGCCTGGGTTTGTAATTGAAGAGAAATTACTTGCTATAGTTACTAGTAAATAATTATCCTCTAATTACATCTTGTAAATATGATCTTTTAGTGACTAATTCATTATATGCTGTGAAATTTAAATAAATAGTTTTAAATTATTGCCTTTCTTATTTTTTTAAAATGGAAAATTATGCGATTTAAAAGTAGTAGCATTAAAGTAATGAGTAATATGTATAAATAATAGTTATTATGACAGTTGTGTCCATATTTGGTTGTGGTTAATTTTTTGTCTTTTCTTGAAATGTCTTGTAGTTCTTATCGTTAAGGATGTTTAAAAAAACATATTTTATTCTGTTAAAGAATGGAAGAGAATATAAATGAGGGTTCTTTTAGATGAAAGAATAAGACATTGGAATTATAAATGTCCGTGAAAATATACTTAATATTTATTGCTTCTGAGCTTACCGAAGGTAAACAATTAGTCAATTTGTAGGGTATTTTTTTTTACTCCAAATTTAAAAATTCCTACTAAGAAAACCGTTCTAATCCATCAGAAAACATTTATAGTCTAGTTTCTGCCTGTGAATCTGTCGTTCCGCATTTTTGGTGCATTCATTTTTCTTTCACATTATACATTTTATTTATAAAAAATAATTATGAATATCTTTTAAAGTTCTAAGATTTTGAAAAAATTTGGAGTGTTCGTCGAAAGTAGTCTACAGATAGTAATAATAATAACGTGTGTGAAAATTTAGTATTGAATACAAATAAATTTGACCCTATTGGGGATCGAAATAGGTATCTAAATATGTTAACATTCGTCCAAGTATATGACGTACCTATATGTGCTACCCCTATTGGCACTTAAGTTTATAATTAGTGGCATTTTTACTAAGCAGTTTAAGCACTTAGGCACTACAAAACAAAAAATCTGTGATTATATCCTATAAATTCCATTAAACTAACATTTAAAATATATATTCTTGACAAAAATAAAAGTATTGCCAAAAAAAAAAAAAAAAAAAAAAAAAAAAACGCGAGCCGCGGAATCGCGACACTGACGGTGACTCACATAATCGAATGTGACTCACTGGCAGATCTGAGGACGGAGTGCTCGGTTCCATTGAACCTGGCCATAGCCTTAGCTGAGAAGTCGAAGATTCCAGCAGTCCTGACCTTTATGTGAATAGCAGGACTCATTATATTTAATCCCTCGGCAGTGTTCAAGTAGATAGGTTTGTTTGTCCATCTTTCGTTTTAATTTAGTTTAGGATAAGATTTGCTACTACCGTCCTTGGCTATACAAGTGTCTAATAGGGAAGTGCTCATGCTTGACGACGCATTCTCGGGTAGTCTATCTTCTGAAAAACCAGGAGTGGCCATGCTTCTGCACTGTTGGCTTCTAGGGTCCTTTAGGGGTGGGTGCCGGAAGCAAAGGTGAACTACAGTCTATAAGATTAGAGTTGGCACAATCGAAGACGGGAAACAACAAATGTGGAGGTAGTTTTGGGGTTATAAAAAGGGAAAATCGGTGTTGCGATGTTATTTTTTTTTTTGTGGAACAGGGGTAGAGTAGAGCATTTTTTTCTGAAGTTGCATTCAACATGGGGGACCAATAAAATCGTTTTCCTCAAAATTTCCCGCCTTTTGATTGTGCCAACTCTAATCTTATAGACTGTAGATGGAGGCGGGTGAGCTGGGTCTTCGAAAAGGCTGAGGTCCTCTAAGTGGAAGGTTTTTAGTGGGTGAGAGTCCCTCAAACCGAAGAATGGTTTCTTGACGGTGCATTATGCATTTTATCGCGTAACCCCCACCGGTTTTAATCTACGAGGGACGTCCAGAAAGTAAGGTTACTAGGGCTGTGTAGGACATAAGGATTTAAAAAAAAAAATCATAATAAAAAAAATAAAAAGTTGGCACCTGGGCGTGTAGAGGGGTTCCTCGTGGTCAAATTAAGCCATCGAGAGCCTCAGACGATTGCGAAATGTCGTTACAGCAACCTAACACGCAAAATAGTTTGTCCTCAGTTCGCTCCACCTACTGCAGGTGTGAGATTCTCTATCATTCGGTTCTTCAATTTGCGTAACGAATCCGCGGCCGGTACCCATCACCACCTTGTAGAAAACTATGGTGCTGAGCTAATGACACGTCGGCATGTTACCAAGTTGGTTAAGTTATTAAAGGAAGGTCGTACTAACACTCGCAACGAAGAAAGGAGTGGAAACCCTCTATCATTTCAGAAGAGATTGGTGCAGCACGTTGAAGATAAAGTTCGCAATGATCTTGTTAATCAATTTTACGCTCAAAGGGACCACTATCAATGCTGCAGCATACTGTGAGATCCTTAAGAAGTTGGGAAAAGAAATCAAAGACAAAATGAGGGGAATTCTGACTCGTGGTGGGTCACTCCTTCACGACAACGCAGTTCCCATACCGCCCTGCTCACTCAGGACCTGCTCGTTTCATTTTGATGGGATATTGTGACTTGCCCACCCTTGGATTACCATCTTTTTACTAAATTGAAGGAGTTTTTGGGTGGATAGCGCTTTTCTAACGACCATGAGGTCAAGGAGGCAGTGGCAGTGGCAAAGTGGCTTCAAGAGGTGGAGCGGAAGGTATAGGAGGAGGGCATACAAAAGCTGGTGCCCAGGCTTAAGAAATGTATTGATCTTGACAGCGATTATTTGGATAAATAATAACATATTTAGGCATATATCCTGTGAATTACATCAAAATATATTCATTTTTCGATTTGTAACGCGTGTTCTAACCTTACTTTCTGGATGACCATCGTAGATTTGAAACTTGGTACAAAAAACAGTCCTTATGTGTACTTGTACAGCCCGGAAAATTATAAATTTGTGAGGTCATTAACGCATTTTGCTGAGTCAGCAATTATTTCAAAAAATTGTAACATTTTTCCGATAACGCGGAAATATGCTACAATATTACTTTTTTAATGAATCTTTTTATGATAAATAATTTCCGCGGATTTTGTTTTTAAATCTGACGTCATTTAATATCAACTTTTGAACTTTGAAACTTAAACCCTAAATAATTTTTGGAAATATTTCGCCGATCGAGGTTAAATTCGTACCAAGTATACCTCCCTATATTAAAAGTAAGATAAGATTAAAACTTTCCTCTACATTTTAACTAAATATCTGCCACACTTTTGGTATTATTTGGTAAGGGAAGGTTTCGAGATGCCGGCATTCGATTCTTATTACATGAAAAATCCTATATATGAAAACTCTTAAGCCGTAGATTAAGATTTTTTTATTGGTTAAATCATGCAAAGTGAGGATTTTTTTTTATCTAATAAATAGTCTCTATAGTGAGATTCACGGGGTATTTTATATTGAATATTAGAACAAATGATGTATAATACATTATAGTCCTGATTCTTTTCTATGAATGCTTTAGAAACGAAACTTAGGGGGATTCATTTAATCGCTTGGCCAACATAGTATGTAATAGGAAACCACACCCCCTAACATGGGGTTCATGTTAGGAATCATGAACCCCACATGGAGCGTGGAACGCGTGGTGAGGTGAAGGCTGGTTCCTAAGGTAATGGAAGGATTTTGATCTTTCATCTTTCTGAAAAACAATTTTTTTTGTATTAAATATAAACTTTCCTTGACTGAAATCCGTATCAGACAAAAGGGAACATTTTATTATATTGTATTATTATTTTATTTTATTTTTTTGGAACACTACCTTTATGTCTTGAATCAAAATGTTTCGACATAGAAATATGTTAATTAATAAATAAATAAATACGTAATCGGGAGTGGCTACAATAAATGCTGTAGTTTGTCACATTTATCCTCTTACAGTAATAAAATTATTTTCAAAAAGTCAATAGGGTCTTAAATCTATATAATATATATTAATAATATATAGTTTAAAAGTTGAAAGTCTCGTGTATAATTTTTTGTCTTTAATAATACATCTCGGAGTAAAGAATGCCTTTAAGAATCCATTATAAGTATTGAATGGAATAAGAGTAAAAAAAAAAAAAAAATCTTCGCAGACGGAAGAAATCAAATATTTGGAGTAAGGTATATGAAGTTATTAAACCGGTATATATTCGTTCTGTACAGGTATTGAAGCTCATATAAAGAGATTCCATACTTGAAGTGTTTTATTAGCTTTAGGAAGAAACGAAAAAAAAAAACTTGTTCTGAGAGGGAAAATTTGCATTTTGCTCATTGCTAAATCGTGACGGCAAGATTTGGAAGCTTTAACAAGTATACGCTTGATCTTTTAGACCCCTGGGTCTGGGCCTCTTTGAAAAATTAAACAAACTCCGCTACGGCTTGTAGCTTTTTTTTTCGATGTACGAATTTTCAAGTTCATTACCGAATGAAACGTGAATGCGAGAAAATTATAATCTCAAAATGTTACAGGTCTTTAAGATTAATACCGGTTCCTTTTTTTTCTTCTTCTTTTAAAATGCAATGTTTTATAGTTAAATACAACATTATGGTTCGATTTAAAATATAAATTATGTAACTTACAAATTGTTTTTCAAAATTTTTGTTGAATTTTAATGGTTCTTTATAAAGTTCTGAGAGGTTAAAACTAGTTATAATTTTGTGGGATTATTTTTTCTTTTACTTTATGGTAAAGTAAAAAGAACGAAATTAGTGACGTCAATTAAAAATCGATTACTTGCCTAAATGATATTAGAAATTAATTTCAATTATTTTTGTTGCCTTATATAGAACCTACAACCTAATTTAAAGGGCTGTTAAACTTCGAACCCGTGTGGAAGCTAAAGTAACTCTATGGAACCTAAGAAAACTTACCCATGAAATTAGCCCTGTCTTAGTCGAGTAAGCATGTATACTAGGAAGTCTATACAACTTATTAAAAAGCCGCTACAATCTAAACATGGAACTTCAGCTAGCTTAAGAACCTAAGGAGACCTAACAAAACATGTAATCTTGACGGGTCCTAAGAAAAAATATAGTTAACTCCATAATTAGCTGTAATTAAAACTTGAGAACGCCTAAAAATCGTACTGAAGACTAAGCTTGCGGAAGAGGTATAAAAATCTATAGACACGTAATTTTAGCAGACTTATCTATCTTAGAAATTTTTGATTTAGCACAGTAGTAGTTAGTATTCGTGGAAGTTAAGGAATCCAAAATTTGAAAACTATGACAATGTAGACGTGAAAGCATTAAGTATTTTTGAAATTCATTTTAAAGAGCGCTAAACTGAAAATATAGAGGCCCGTGGTTCGAGTCCCGGCGCTGGAGTGTATTTTTCTCTGACTATCTCCCATTATTAATAATAATTATAATTTGATTATGTAAGCAAACTCATCCTTAATTCCTTGACAATCTATACACTAAAAACATAGATACCAAATAATTTCGTTTTTATTAGACCTAATAAGGTGTGTATTATTTCCAGTTATATCCCATCAAATAATTCTAATTATCATTTCTCAGTTTTTTTAATTATTAAATGAAATTTTAATTTATTTATATACCTCATCAGTAATAAAACGGGAACAACATGTTACATATTTAATATAGAAAATGTTACAATCTTCGTTCAAGTAAAAGAAAAAAAGTTTCATCCTTATTTTTTTAATTAAAGATTAAAATAAATGTTTAAATATTTACAAAAGCAAGTCTTGAATCATTGACCCTTCACAGGTTTTCTGATAAGGGATCTATTTAAAATGCTTCATGTTAGTTTCCTTTTTAAATCTTAACTGCAAATGAAGCGTTAAATAAGCTTAGATTGAAAAAAAACGAAATACTCCTTTCAATCTTAATAAAAATCTATTTGAAAATAGTAAAAAAATATATATATATATTATTAGAATTTTGCTTCTATATATTATATTTATTTTTTTATAATATAAATTAATAAAATTATGTATACATTCCTTTGCCTAAATATCTATCAAGACAAAGGGATGTTTCGGATGTTTAGTCCAATGTACTTCGCAACAAAAGAATATCACACTCTTAATTTAATAAAGGGAGTAAAAGTCGAAAGTAGAACATAGTGCAAACCTTTTTGTTGTTCCCTTGATTGTTACTCCCTTCTTTTTTTATAAGAAAAGTTGCAGTCTAAAGAAGTTCCACTTTTAATCGCATTTACGATTTTTTTTTTCCACGAAGTAAACCCTGCTTACCGTGATATTTGTTTTTGTTTTTCCATAAAATTAAATTTATTTCCTTAATTTAGATATAAAATGTCGACACCTCGAATCCCGGAAGCGTAGACTCAAAGAAATTCAAAATGAATAGATCTTAAACAACACAGTGAATATCCACTAAACATTGTGATATTGGATTAAGGTTTAGACGCAAGGTAGATTAAAAGCAAATTTGTATATTTTTTATCAAAAGATTGAATTATTATGGACGCGCTTGAGGAGCATGACAGCTCTATCACTCTTATTATTGATTTAACTATCACAAGTAAATTGTTTCATATTGATATTTATTATCGGTAAATGTTCAGTATTCATTGACGTGATCAATGTTTATAATATCTATATTATATTGGCACTGAGATACACTGAAGTATATAATAGCAGTATTTCCATTCCATGAATTTCATTGCATTTCAACGTTTGCTTTATTCCCATAATTTATTTTTTCCACTGTTGTTCTTCATTGAGATAATTTTATTACAGTTTTTATTTTATAGTGTTTCCCTAAACTGTAATCAGTGTAATTGTACCACTATGTTTTTTTTTAATCCGATACTATAAAAGTTTAAAAATCCATTTTTCAATTCATTGTTGGTTGTATATCATTCTACTTACTCTGATTGACCATCTTAATTGAAAGGAAAATAAAAGTTTTTTTTCTTTGTGACCATATTGTATCATTATGGTTAATTTACAGCATGAGATATGATCTGAATGATANGGAAAGATGCAATAAGTTATTTAAAAAAAAAATTTATTAAAAAAAAAAAAAAAAATCTTTAGAAACAAGGCCTTTCTTCTTCTAAAAAGGGTTTCAAACTGATAAAGATCGAGCGCAGGTGCAGATCAGATAAATAATAAGTTGCACTGGAACCGTGTTTTGCATAGTAAATTAAGGCATAAACACGATTGCATCTGAAAGTTGCATCTCGGTAGAAATGAAATACTGCTAGTTTTAAAAAAGAGGAGGAGATGTGAAATAGTTTTTTTACCTAAGTACCGATGCGGTTAAAGGAACACGTTGTCTTATGTTGCGAAGATTTATTAACATGTTATTGGTAGAAAAGAAAAGATCTATATTATTGTAATATAACATATGTAGATTTTTTTAAAAAACACGACGTTATAAGAATGATGTGGAATTGAAAAGAAAAAAAATGAAGTTTGTTAACAGAAAAAAAATATAAATGCATATAAATCATAACTAGTTGCACTTGTATTTTTTTTTTACTCTTTAATATATTATTTAAAATATAAAATAGTTGATTTTCAGAATATAATTATGTCACATCTGACATGTAAAAATGTCTTTCCTAATAATGAATGATACAATGTCTTCGTTACCTCCGGTAAGCTTTGGATGAAATAAATATTTACTCAACCCTAAGGCAATTTTTGTAAAGAACTATGTATTTGTATTATGTCTGTAAAGTTCATGAAAATTATGTTTTATGAATGCTGATAGTTTATTTATAATAAAAGTTATCTTTTTCCTCGGAAATAATTTAGTGAATTAAATTTTTTATTTCTATTTTTAACTTATGTATGATCGCGCTTATCTCTGCAGGTCTATTATCAAACTTACTATATTGAAATAATAACTTAATCATAAGAATTAATAAGGGTTTAAGAATGTGTAACAATATTTAAAAAGCTCTTTCTAAAATTAAAATACAAATACAAATAATATTCTCGGTTTGACAGACGGTTAAGTTAATACTCCAAAATTTTATTAGGCAATGAAAAACTATTTAACTCAATCCAGCTATTATTGCTGAATTTTTAGCCTAATTAAAACCCGGTTGAAACCGAAGTCCAAATACCCAGATATCTGGTGAGTTCGAATCCCAGATATAGGTCCTACTTTTTACCATGAACTCATAAGACGTCGAGATAGAAATACAAAATGGCCAATCCCCCACTTTGAAGTTACTAAATGGTTTGTTGATCGAGACGTAAAAGAAATTTCTTTAGATTATTACTTCCCTATATTTTTTTATAATATAAATTAATAAAATTATGTATACATTCCTTTGCCTAAATATCTATCAAGACAAAGGGATGTTTCGGATGTTTAGTCCAATGTACTTCGCAACAAAAGAATATCACACTCTTAATTTAATAAAGGGAGTAAAAGTCGAAAGTAGAACATAGTGCAAACCTTTTTGTTGTTCCCTTGATTGTTACTCCCTTCTTTTTTTATAAGAAAAGTTGCAGTCTAAAGAAGTTCCACTTTTAATCGCATTTACGATTTTTTTTTTCCACGAAGTAAACCCTGCTTACCGTGATATTTGTTTTTGTTTTTCCATAAAATTAAATTTATTTCCTTAATTTAGATATAAAATGTCGACACCTCGAATCCCGGAAGCGTAGACTCAAAGAAATTCAAAATGAATAGATCTTAAACAACACAGTGAATATCCACTAAACATTGTGATATTGGATTAAGGTTTAGACGCAAGGTAGATTAAAAGCAAATTTGTATATTTTTTATCAAAAGATTGAATTATTATGGACGCGCTTGAGGAGCATGACAGCTCTATCACTCTTATTATTGATTTAACTATCACAAGTAAATTGTTTCATATTGATATTTATTATCGGTAAATGTTCAGTATTCATTGACGTGATCAATGTTTATAATATCTATATTATATTGGCACTGAGATACACTGAAGTATATAATAGCAGTATTTCCATTCCATGAATTTCATTGCATTTCAACGTTTGCTTTATTCCCATAATTTATTTTTTCCACTGTTGTTCTTCATTGAGATAATTTTATTACAGTTTTTATTTTATAGTGTTTCCCTAAACTGTAATCAGTGTAATTGTACCACTATGTTTTTTTTTAATCCGATACTATAAAAGTTTAAAAATCCATTTTTCAATTCATTGTTGGTTGTATATCATTCTACTTACTCTGATTGACCATCTTAATTGAAAGGAAAATAAAAGTTTTTTTTCTTTGTGACCATATTGTATCATTATGGTTAATTTACAGCATGAGATATGATCTGAATGATATCTCTTTAGAAGTTCTTCCTTCCCTTTCACCTGTTGTACCTTTTTTTAAAGATTTGATTTTGGACCCTTTTTACTTTGAAAAGCGTTTCTACGTACAATGAATAGAATAGAGGTCTAGCCCTAACCAAGGGAAGAAGTAAGTCCTTTTTCCACTCTCTCTTTCTTTCTTTTTTTCATCAGGGTCCGAGTGAAGCCAATTTCGTCGCTTCCCCATGCCTCCCTCGTCATCTTTCTCCTTCTTTATACCGAAGACTTGTCATAAGAAGATTAACGATCATACCCCTTCTATCCATTCTTCTTTTCCTGCCGCGACTTCTTCACCCAAAATGAAGATGTAAATAAGTGCTTCCATCAATCCATTCTTCCCTTCCTTTAAGATCTTACTTTATTCATAATTTAACTCATCCTTCTTTCTAAACCTCCTCCAATTTTTTCTCCTTTACATTTCCCTTCTCGACTTTCTCGGTATAACGTCATTTTCACTATCCCCCCCGTGGAGCTGCCTTAAAAAAAAAGTCTTGAATTTTTACCCCTCGGAAATTCAACCCCTCACTTTACATCTTCTATGATAATTGGCAATTGTCACAAAGATGAAGGGGAGAAATCGTGGAAATTGTAATTTAATTTCATCGAGTCAGACTTATTCCCTGTTTCCACTCTTAACCAAAAAAAGGATAACTTAATTAAAATTATATTGGATCATCGCTTAATTTATTATTTTTAAAAATCATATTTTTTCTTCCTCCTTTGTTTAAATAATTGTTTATTTAAATTATAGTGTTATTGGACTGAAAATAAAATAACCAATATTCTTTCTTAACAGGCTCAGGAGAAATATGGGGAGAATAATCACCTTCCAGGTTCATATCAGCATTTTTCACTTTTAAATATCCGATTTTTCTTTGCATTAAACTATTCATGAGCATTGCCCCAAGCTTGCTGTTATTTGTGTCATTGTCATTCCACAATTTTATAGGAATGTGGTGTATTCTACAACATTGTGTGTCCGGCTTACCCAGGATTACTTTTCATCATTTTCTTTTCACCGATCAACTCAACATAAGTAGATAGGGAATCTTAATAAGATAAATACAATACACTTATTTAACAAGCAAGCACGATGCGTATGTGCCCAGTGCCCAAGAACTTAAGAACATTGGGGGAGCAAAAGGCTGCGTTGGCTAAACTCATTTTTTTTAAAAAAGGTGGGGAGGGTAATCGTCTTGGCTGCCCAGGGTGCAGTGAATGTTTAAAACGGACCTGAAAAGACAGCTCGCTTTCGCTTCCAATATTTGAAAATACCAATATTTGACTTACCAATGTATACATTTTACAAGCTATCATTTGTGATTAGGGAGGCATCGTCGAAGGTGGCAATTTTGATCCTAGGACTTATTATCTAATCATTTCTATTTCTATTTAAAGTTTGTGGCTGTGTTAGATTTTTATCCAATTATCTTACCTTAGACATTTTTGATCCGGGTGTCGAAGCCTTGAATTCTAATGGCTCTATTCCACAGGAAAGCGTTTTTCTTGACAAGATGATTACTGGTGATTATGTGTCGAAGTTATGTTAGACCTATTTCGTAAAAGAATATCCTTGATCTTCTTAGAGAATATTATGGTATTATTAGGTACTGAGTAAATAATAACGCACATCTAAGGAATAATCAGTATTGTCTGTCCACAAGAATAATTAAAAATTTAGAAAAAAGAAAACGGTTTTGGTTGATTATATTTCCCCTCAAGCAACTGATAAAAACCGGTAAAGTCGAAACCGGGTTTTTTTTAATTTTAAATTATTCTTGTGGTCAGACAATACACTGATTATTCCTTAGATTTGCGTTATTATTCATTTAGTACCTAATAATACCATAATGTTATCTAGGTAGGTACCATAAAATCTCCGTCAAATCTACTAATGAATTATTAGAGAATGAATTCTTAAATTTATGAGAATTCTTAATGAGAATGAATTCTTAAATTTATTCTTTTTTCATATCATGAACATAACATAACCGTTTCACTAATAAATTAATAGTAAGTGTCATCTGGTGCTAGCATGAAAATAAATATTATTTCTAACAGCTCTATTTGTTTCAACTTATACGATGCGTATACTTAGTTCTAACAAATTTCCCTGATCAGTTTTTGATAATTAGTTTATGTAGATTTAAAGCCCACTGGCAGGTTAAAGATAATAATTCAGGAAGATAATGTTCACTATTAATTTTTAGTGCAGAGTTCTTGATCAAACCCAGACCTTCTTCAGATTCTTGTTCTAAATTTGCTTCATATGGCTCTTCTTTGTTTATTTGGATAAAAAAGTGTTAATGATTAACTTCTAGATGAAGAAGAAAGGAAAGTAAATTAGTGATAAGGGTTGACACGGGATTAAACCCTTGTAAACTATGTTTAGAAGCCAATAAAGCACCGAGGTCTAAGGAAGAAGTAAGAAAACCCTGGGGTGATGGGATAGAGGCTTGGCATCTACATCAATCTAGCCTCGCAACTAATTAGCCAACTGTCCAAAGACTTAGACCTCGACACAATAACTCCCGTCCTCCTGCTTTACAAACTGCATACAAACTACCCTATCCCCGATATTACAACATTAATCAACCATCTTCTTGTCTTACTTTGTATTAAATCTCCTTCTTGATTTTGCCTCCTGGAAAATTCATTCGATCTGACAATTGACGTATAACTTCACCTAGAACTATATCATCCGTGAAGACAAGTTTCTAACGCGGAAACTCCCTTTTCATCGTTTCCAAAACTTTACTACAGTAATCAAACTTTACTATAATGAAAAATCTGCCAATTAGTGTGGCACATAACTTCCTCGCGTCCTATTTCGTATACTTTAATAATTTTATACTCCAGCCAATACTACAGCCTACAGCCAATTATTGCCAATTTTAATTAATTTATTAAAGTCAAAATTGTTTTGTTTTTTTAGACAGTTGCAATTAATTTGGGGCAGTCTGCGGGCTGCTTTTGACAACCCATCAAAATTTCATAAAAATCAGATGAGAACCTTTAAAGATAAGGGTGTTACTAAATGCATGTTAGAGCGCATGTGGAAGAGAGACATAAATATAAGCGCAGAAGGCTGAAACTTATATGGAACCAACGATGGGCTAATTATGACCTACCATCCAAATTTCATTAAAATCAGAAGAGTAGTTTGTGGATATAGGTTCGCAAAAATTAAGCGACAGAAACACACGGAACTAAAAATGTTCCCTGACGTCTAAAACGGATTTCTGTCTTCAAATTTTTTAAATCGGAGACTAAAAAAATTTTCATTCTTCAGAACGATCACGTAGCTTCCGAGCTTACCGAATAATTTCTTAAAAATTCAGGCAACGTAAAACTCAGAAGTCGGCTTAACATAGATCAAAAAATTATTAAAACAAGAAAATACCCTATGATAATATAAGTCCTCTGGACATTTAATGTTAAAACAGTTTCCTAAGAAAGCAATACAGTACATATTACTTATTTATACAAAAGAATAACAGAATGTTAATTACCGGTTACTTCCCTAAATGCTCAAAAAGAAAAAAAAAAAAAAAAAAACCAATAACTATTTCCCAAAAAGCTTGCTCCACGGCTTGAATAAAATATTTCAAAAAATCTTACAAGCCAGAATAAACAATATCATTATTACCAATAATCTATTGCCGAACGAGCAATTTAGCTTCAGAAGTGGCCAGTCGACCTACGGTCAACTTGCTGGAGTAGTACAGAATGGCACAAGGGCTAATATACAAACTTATGAAGTGTAAATTCCTCTTCTACAGTATTAAATTAAGTAACTTAATCTCAAAAACAGGAAATTTGAAGTACACAGTACATTTAAATAACTCCAAATCCCAGGTAATTAAATAATATTAATTACTCGCAGGAATACCCCAGGGTTCTATCCTAGAGCTTGTATTGTACAGTATTTATACAAGCGACATTCCCCGTTTTAAACTAGGTAACTTGGTTATATTTGCCGATGGCGTTGCCTTATTCAGTTCCCCATGGTGAACCGACACAACAGTAAACATATTAAATGAAGCCCTGATAAAACTAGGTAACTATTTCTTAAATTGGCGATTAAAACCCAATATTGATAAATTTGAGACAATTTATTTTCAAAAAGGCGCCCTATATTACCGGATAAAGGCCTCTCAGGCCTAGTTCTACCCTGATGTAACTCTGTCAAGTACTTAAGTGTTCATGTCTCTTGTTGATAAGGATAAGAAACTAAATTTACTTTGTACATTCGACATTCACCAAATTGTAGATAAATGCAAAGAATTAATTAAAGTACTTTTTCCGATTCCGTCTATAGATTCTAAGCTTTCAGTTCAAAATATATTAATTATGTATATAAAAAGTTGCCATAAGGCCGATATTAGTATACGCCAATGCTTACTCGTGGAGTTTCACCTCCAACACAAATCTGAAAAAGCTTAAGTTATCCAAAATCAATGTTTTGACTTGTAACCAATTCGCCTAGAAATGTTAAAATATCGCCAAAGAAAAGATAACTTTGTTTCTAGGCTAAATCACAAACAAGAACAGGCCTGTTTGTACTTTGACCGAATTCTAGTTCCTCCGCATGCACACTTCCCTTCAGAACTAATGATGTCTACAGTTGAAAGCTAGTGTTTTGCCCTTTTAAATCTTTTGTTAACAATTTTTTTTTCTTCACGCTACAAATCTTGTCTTACTCTAAATACATATCTTACCTCAATCTTAATATGTATACATCTTACCTCACACTTTAATGACCCAGCTTCTTTTTGGAATGTTTATTTAAATATTTCTTCTTGAAAATGCATTTGCTGAGTGAGTTATAGTCCACTAGAATAATAGACTGCCAATTAGTGTGGCACATACCTCCGTCCTATCTCGTACTTTATTGATGGAATTCTTTTAAACCCCCATTACTGCCTAATTTAATTTAATTTTCTCCCTTTTTTTTAAATTTTCCCAAATAAATTTGTCTTTTAAATTAATAAGATTATCAATTATCCAAAACAAAATTACACAAAATAAAATTATCAATTTATCCAATATTTAATATGCGCGGGTTGTAGAAATTAATCTGTGAAACTTTATAAAATCCATTCAAATTTCTTAAAAATCAGATACTTTTAAAGATAAAGGTGTAAATAAATGTATGTTTCTGCACATATGAAGGGGGATCTAATGGGCATAGAAAGTTGAAACACTCCCACGTGCCCAAAATTATTTTCTTATGCCTAAAACGGATTTCTGTGTTGGAATTTTTTAATACGGAGACTTAAAAAAAAATCTTTACCTTCGGTAAGCTCGGAAAAGAAAAATATAAAATTAATCTAAATTTCCTACGGCAATGAAAGCCAAACCGTTTAATAAATCGACTTATAATTCCCATAATCCATCTACATAAATTAGTAGTGTCCAGCACATTATTTATTTTAGATTACAAATTGAGTTTGATTACCTGGACGCAATGTTAAACTAGAGTTTACACAATTACCCTCCAATATACCTGACACGAGTCGTAGTTTGATATTGATTTGAATATTTGGCTCTATGTATCGGGGTCAAATTTCAGCCATCGATATAACACCTCTTTTGTAGTAGGTTCGGGATTAAATTTCTACCCCTTACCTTAAATCTATTCTATAAAATCTTTATTAAATACCTCTAAAAATAATTATTTATATTAAATATATGATTCTGATATTGAAGCTACGGAGTGAGCTTTTTATATTCATCAAACACGTACCCTTTCTGTCTGTCAGTAACGATTATAATGATTATACTTGCGACGATAACTTGAATAAAGTTTGAGCGATTTAGTTGATAGATATGTGCAATGTGCATGCCCCTTTATCCAATGCTCAGACTCAAAAGATTGGTCAGGGATCTGTTCAAGCGTCAGTGCGAAACGTTCGCGTAAATGTTTCAAATTTAAAATTAGAATTTTAGGACGGAAAAAAATGTAACCTTCATCCATTCGATAAGATATTCATTTTTTGTGATCGATATAGTCCAGAAGATCGATATAGTCCAGAAGCGTGCAAAAAAGTGTCTGACTCTAACACCAAGCTAGAATTTTGTATATATGTCAATCTTTTAGCGCCTTTTAAGGATATGTGGTTGGCTAAGTTCGTCTGCGGGACATAGCGCGGCAATAGGCGTTTGAAAAAAACAAAATGGTGGAGAGCGACCATGTCCCGCCAATTATGGTGGACAGTGTGATTTTCATGATGCTGAGTACAGAATTAGTTAGTAGACCAAAAATCAAGTCGATGTTATTTTCACACTTCATAGGTTAGTTATTTAAATATTACTAAAAATCAACGTGGTCACCTGTCAAGGGACAAACAACTTGATTCTCGGTCTACTAAATAATTCTATACTCAGAATCATGAAAATCATACTGCCCACCATAATTGGGAGGACATGGCCGCTTTCCACCATTTTATTTTTTTTCAAAAGCCTATTGCCGAGCTATGTCCCGCAGACGAACTTAGCCGACCACATATTCTTAAAAGGCGCTAAAAGATTGACTTGTATACAAAATTCTAGCTTGATGTTAGTTTGACACGTTTTTGCACGCTATCTCCTGGACTAATATGGTAACAATTTACAATTGGATCGGAACCGAACCTGAAACATTAAATTCGGGTTATACCTTACTTCTAAGGGAATAATTATAGTGAGTTAATCTTAAGCTTTAGGGGTAAAATGCTTAGGGGTCAAATTATTTGTAACATTTAATTTTTATTTCAAATGGCTTACTTCGTGATAAGATTTTTTATAATGAATGCACTTTAAATTTCTCTAAAATATATCAAAGTAGAAACATTACCCATATAATACGTATCATGCATATTATATAATTTTCATTCGTGTTCCCCTTAAGTTAAAATACCTTCTAGTTGCCATGGATATAATCCGACTTTAAGCCAAGTAAAAGAGGAAGAGAAAATGTTTTTTAGGGTTATGTAGGGAAACGCTTTCCCTTAATGATGGTTTCCGTCCTTTGATATAACTCATCTGGAAATGGAAGCAAAGGAAAAAATTAAATTTCGTACCATTATCCCACCCTTTAATACAAAGAAAAAAATTAAATGAGAGCCAACATTTAAAAAAATGAAACAGTATATAGTATTTACTGAAGAACACAGTAAAGAGTTTGAGCTTGACTTCTGACTTTTTTTGAGGCCTTATCAATTTTTATCCTCTTTGAGGCTCATGCTTGAAAGAGGGTGAAAAGACTTTTTGACTTCTCCGATTTTTTTCTTCTTCATCTGGCTTTATATTTTTTTATTGTGACCAATTTATTTGTCAGAAGGGGGAGATTGGAGGAAAACATAATATATATTTTTTCTGAGCGTTGATGTTAATCCTTAGCTATATAACAGGTAACTTGTCATCATATAACCTTGCTACCCTTCATACAAACAAACGATACTCTCCCTCCGATACTCTCTCTTCTATACCTTTTTTTTACCACCTCTTCCTGAACGAAAAAAGAGAATGGGAGGCCCAGTAGGAAACAAATACAAATTCCCAGCGATTTTTCTATGCTACAGAGTTTGATATTACTTTAGGCTCCGTTTCCTTTTTCCCCATCTAGTCTGCTCAGATATTGCTCTTATATATTCCGCAACTCTTTTCTCATGTTTTGTGACGTTTTATTTCTTTTTTCTCTACACTAAGGTTTCCTCTATTTTTTATATTTGCTTGGCGTTTAGCGATACGCTGTTCTCATTTTTGTTTCGGTTGCGTCGTATGAAAAGCGCATGCGTTCTCTCCCCTTTTAACAGCTCCTGTGAGGATAAATACCGTTCTTTTGTTCTTTATACTTGTGTAAACGAAGCGTTTCCTTGCAGCGTTAACCTTTCAAAGTTCACCATATTTTCCTCCTTCCTTTTTCCCTTACCCTTCTTGTTTGTCATTTTATTGAGCCGACTCAACGGATTTTAACTTCTTTCTTATTTCTTTTTTATTTTCTGTCCTAAAAGTTTTGAATAACGGAGATATTTTTGAACACTTAGTTCTCTTTTGTTGAAACAATGAAACGGAACATTATGAAAAGCCATTTTTACAGCTTTTAACCACTCTTATTCACAAGGATTTTTTTTTTTTTTTTTTTTTTTTTTTTTTTTGTAAGCACTGTGTTTCTGTTTTTGTTTTATTTTGTCTTTATAAATAAAGTCCACTGATAACCCCCCAAAAAGCAATCAGTAAAAGACAAAAAGAATGGTGGAACAATAGGAGACGTGCTTCAAAGTTAACAAATATCCAAAATGAGTTTGAAAATTATATCATAGAAGGTAAGGTGTTTTGACAACACTCCAACAGATGGCTGTTCATGTTCAAGTTTTTAATATGCGGATCTGCTGGCATATTAAATCGCCAATATTATAAAATACTCTTGATAAAATACAATTTGGACGTCAAGCTCATTATAAAAGAAATAGATTATCGATTTTCCCGAGCTCAGTCAAAAAAAAATAAAATAAAATAATAATAATAATAATTCGTTAAAAAGATATAATATAAAAGACATAATGAGGATACTGTTTTGTGAAATGAACTATGGGGATATCGATTGTGAATTTAATATAAATTGAGAAAATTGTGGATGAGACAAAAGTAAAAATTAAAGTAATGAATTTACCGACGTTTCGGGAAAATGTTCCCTTTTACAAGAACTTGTCCTCCGCTATGACTTACTGAATGTTTTACGGAACTTTATTAAATATAATTTATCTTGTATTAGTATTATTCTTGGCCACAAACTATTTCAACTTTTTTCCGGTTTCTAAAAGTACTGTAATTTCTATTGTGTGTGGTATATTTTTTAATTATTCAGCTCATAATCTAGACCTCTTCAACATTCGTTCAGTACACATTCACATTCAAACATTCTTCTGCTTTTGATTCTTGACATACTAATTTACATCCATCTCCGTATAATTATCTCTATCCCTCCAGATTTTCTACTAAACATCTAATGGCCTTATTTGTTATTGTTTATACATATTTTCCGAAGAAGCTGCACTTTTCATGCATAAGTATTCATAAATTATTTCGCTATTTGAGAAATTGAAGGAGGATATTTACCACGTGTATATCATAAATTACATGAACAAACAACTTAAATCAAAAAGTAAAAAAGCAACAATGGAGGCCATCAATAATAGTATGAAAAATAAGAAAATATATATTTTTGCTTTCGGAGACATTTTCTTGAAATCGGTCGTAGGATAATATAAGAGAAATCATTCATCACACGATCTACTCATGAAACCAAATATATTAAATTATATAGAAATCTAAGCCTCGTGCCGTAATATCATCTTCAATTGTATAAGAAAATAAATCAGACTGTATCAATATATATTATGCAATAGAAATAGATCGTTGCATTTATATAATTTGAGATCACGAATGTAAAAGCTTAGCCAGATAGATTTAGTTATTGTAGGATATTTATTCCATGTGTACATTTGCTTCCTTAGTAATAGGGTTCTTGCGGTGATTGAATGTTCTCGTGCCTATACACAAATACTTACTTTGCATTTTATGTAATATTAAATGTACATTGGTACAATAAATATCAGTGAATACTGCTTATTTTTAAGTAAAATGTCTTAGATTATGTATGTTAGCTGTTTTGACTGGGAAAATGTTGGTTTCTTATATATGCATTTATTAGATATATTCTTATGTTAAGAGTAATCATTGGTCAGTTTATAGTCTAACCAAATAAGGTAATGTTTAATTCAGGTATGCCTGTAGGTCTCGTAAACTAGATAGCCGCCAAGTAAGTGATAATCATATCAAGTTCACGTGTTAAGTGATTCCTTCTTGCCCAGAAGACAGAGTAAGTGAAAAATTGAAAAAAATGGAAAATTAAAAAAAAAAAATGGAGGTAAAGTTGAAAAAGCAAGCAGAGTCTAAGCGATTTATTTTATTTTTTTAATTGTTTGCCTCTCTACAGCCAAACACAGGCCACAAGTGAGAGGCACAAAACAGATTACATTTAGTATTGCAACAACAAGCAACAAATAAATATAAAATTAATACAAGTAATTACTATAATGGTAAACAATGTAGGGTAGAAGTAAACATGAGGAAAAGGATTGACGGCGTATTAATGAACAATAGGGGGAATATTACGGCTAAATTAATAAAAATAATAACTGCTTTAATGGTACTGGTTCAAAAAGAAAGACAAGCTTATATTGACAAGAGAGAAAATGGTAACATGAACTCTCCATCAATAAAATCAACATATTGAAATAAAAATAAAAATGTAAAATTAACATACACCATGTGCAGTGACGTAATTTATCCGCAAAATAACATTTAAATTTAAACCAGCTGAGTACCATTAAACTTATGTGATGACTAGACGAATTAAAATTGTTAATTTTTTTTTGTACTTTTTGAAATGAATGACTTGAGCAAGTAACACCCAGACAATTTTAAGTTTGACACCGATTCGCGAGAACTTAACGAAGAAGGTGTTGGAGGACAGAGATAAGAGAAGTTTTCCTTATCTAGCTTGTCTAGTAGGGTATTAATTCGTATACAATAGTAACACCCTACGAGTAAAGAGGGTTCAAACTCTAAACACCTTCTTACACCACCGTAGTTTATATTTTTATTCAATTTGTTGTAACTTAATATTGTGTTGAATCACATAACACAATATCATCGTCCTTACTGAGCGCGTTAATCTTACTTTTTTTATCGATAACATAATTGTTCATAATTATAAACAACTAATTTTATTGATAAAGATAGTGTCCTAAAAAAGTAAAATTCCTTTAGGTTTTGCTTCCGAGTTTAACGAAAGTATCAGAATCAGAAGCTATGTGATTGTTCTGAAGAACGAAAATTATGACAGAAATCCGATTCAAATATAAAAAATTCCATATGGGTGGGGCTGGCGAAATGGACCTCCTATTTGGTTGTCTCGCAGGGTATTAATGCAAAACACCCTACGAGTGAAGGGGGTTTAAACTTAAACACTTTTTTACACCACCAATAATAAAAAATATGTCTGTACACTCAATTTTTGCGAACCAACATATCTTTAAAATTTGGATGTTAGATCATAATTAGCCCATTGTTGGACCCATGTAAGATTCAACCTTCTATACCCAATGGCTTCTCTTCTATGAGCCATAAGGAGGATTTGTAAGGAGAGATGTAGGAGTACATTTATGTACTCCTACATCTTCAAAAGTAATCATGGTTTTTATGAAATTTGAATGGACTGTCGAAATTAGCCTGAAGATAACCCCAGATTAATTTTAAACTTCTGCGCTCATTAAATTTTGCTAAATCGATACTTTAATTCATGTTAAAAATCAAAACACTTTATCAAAAATAAAACGGAGGGTAAATTAAATAAATTTAACTGAATAATAGGTGGTAAAAGGACGGAAGGAAGGTATAGCATGTGCCACACTAATTGGCCGATAGTTTTATATACTTTTAAAGATCTTTTTTATGTTCATCTTTAAAAAAAATAAGTCTTATCGAAACAAGTTAATATTTTAATTAGTTCAGTCAAGCTTAATTCCTATATGAGCAAGGTTAGAAAAGATCATTAGATAAGCGTTGTACTGTATAGTTTAGATTAAACATAAAAATCTTAGATGTACTTGCTATAAACTGTATGAACTAGGAACTCATCAGTGAAGTATAATAGTGAACCGATTTAACTCGGAGGTTAAAACAAGTACAATTAGATTAAAGAATATTACTTGCATGAAGAAAATGCACTAAGATAGAAGCTTCACTTAAATCTAAGGTCACTTAATCCATTAGAAATCATCTAATAATTTAAATCAAGGTGTTTCCTGTTACATTTAATTAAAAACTAATAATAATTATAATATAGCTAATTTAATGAACTTAAATTACAAATGAATTACCAGTTAAAATTAACATTAAAAGAATTTTAAGAGACTAGCCACTTAAATTTAATTAAATTTTGCTGCTTGTAAAAAGTTTGATCTTTTAATTTTTTTTTTAAAGCAATATTTTTATATATTATGGTGGATTAATTGTATATAATAGCTATTGTTTGAAATTATTAGTCTTTAAAAAATTATTAATCCATAAAGTATGAAATTGTATATCAAGCCATCCTTGTTCTATGGAAAAAAGAATATTTTTACGTATTTCTTTTACTTTTAATTATAACTTATTATATTTTACTACTATTATTATTATTAAATTTAATTTCTATTGACTCTTTATAATTTAAAAGAATGTAGAACTAATAATTATAAAAAATCAACTATCAGAAGAAAAAAAACGTATTTCAGAATGATCACAGTGCTGTTATTATAACCTTTGGTAAGCAAAAGCATAAGTTGCAATAGCAAGAGTGTATTATTTGCTGTCACAACTGATATGATAAGTAACAAAAAAAAAATATTTTTCACTCTTTTTAAAGAAATTTGTGCATAATATAATCATTGTGAATATATCAAGCCATAACCTCTCAGTTAAGACGTGACGGAGAAAGGTTAAACAATTTCTTCGTTACACGGAGGTCCTTGGCTCGAGACTCAGCGGCGGGATTGTATTTAATTATTATTTGATTCCTTAGGCCAGGCAAAGGTATGGATTGTAATTAATCTCAATTTTCTTGTTAATTCTTTTTTTTTTATTATTATTATAAAACATTGCAGAGAAAGTAGTTGTTGAATTAAATTGTAAAAGTGATTTAAATAATTTAGATTTATATTTTGAGCAAAAAGAATTGCTTAGATTATGAACCAGCCCGACTAAATTATCATTCCAATTAAAAATATTCATCTCCATTTCCTCTTTTCCGCGCATTTAAAGAAAGAAAAGGTTTTAGCTGTGTTTTATTCCTTTAATAAACTAAAGTAAAGAAATATGTCTGATAAAATAAATTAATAAATAAAAGTTTTTTGTTATTTCGAGATTCAGAATTAGATGAAGTTTACACGACTATCGGTGATAAGTGTCTAAGAGAATGAATGTCCTTGCTTTGTCTGTTTTATCTCTGTCGATGTTTTCATATTTTGAAATCATCTTAATATTCCGAATTTGTTTACAAAACACAACCAGTCGTATCTGTTTTAAATTAAATATATCTCTGAGAAAACTATAATTTCAACAATGAATCGCATCTATGTTTTACAATGCTAACTAACAAGTTATCAGTTCTTTATATTCGCACGGTATATAAGTTTTGTTTTGATTTTATAGTTATAAATATTTATATTATTCTATTTCTTTTATAAAACACTTTTGTATACGTTTTTGTCACAACAATGAGTTTTATTTACTAGGAGCTTTATTCCACCAGTATTATAAGTAATTTTTTATGAAATCTTAGTCGAAAAACGATTTAATAATAATAATACAGGTCAATGTGTTAATCTACGGGTTTTATCTACAATAATGTCAAATATTATTGTTGTGGCCAAGAAAATTCCAAAGTTATCGTTTTTTTTACCATCCACAGTAGGTGTCGTAAATCTTTATAAGCACAAGCGCGTGCAATAATTACATTAAAATTGTTCTTAATTTTTTTTTTTTTATAACCGTGAATCATCCTAGAGTTCTAAGCTATCCCCAGAACTCAATGTAAATAAAAAAAAAAAAATAATTGCTGCTACAATATCTAAACCCTAAAATTATAATAGACTGTAATATAACTTTTGAAGACATAAATCTAGTGAATTAAATATTATTTAATGATATGGTTCAAGATTTTGAAATAAATAAAATAATGTTTTTCTTGTTTTTGCCAAGCGGACCTACTCAGAAGTAATTTAATTAATTGTTTTAAAACCAAGAAATTTAATCTCGAAGACTACTGAGAAGTGGCAGCGCCGCATAGATCAAAATTAGTAATAAAATATTTTATTCTTAAAAATAAAAAGCAATCTTGAAAAAAAAAAAAAAAAAAAAAAAAAAAAAAAAAAAAATGCACACACACAGAGAACTACTAGAAAACTAATGTGACTAATTAAAAAAATTAATAAAAAATCACAGGGAAGTACTTAGTCCAAGTACTTTTTAGGGTTTTGTAGATGAGTAAGCATACCCATTATGTAAATTATGATTTCTTGTCTTCAATCTAAAAGTCCCNAAAAAACTTTTGGTAGGCACCTTATTAAGTTAACTTTAATTTGTATTAAAGTATTTTTATTAGTTAGTTATTGCCCATTAAAATTATGTTAACTTTAATAGGTTATGGGCCCAGCACTAGGTTGATTTAGCGTATCTGGAGCATCAAGTATAGAAATATAATTGATCAAAACTGCACCAATTATGAATTCTTCTTCCTTTCATAAGTTTTCTCTTAATATATTTTCAGTTCTCTATTTTGAGGCACAGCTGTATACATGTCGGTTTCACGAATCTTGGGCGTATGTATCTGTCGTAGATTAACTGGGTATCGATGTAGATGTAGAGTATCAGGTTTCAGATTTTTTGAGAGAAAATGAAATGAAACAGTACCATAAATAATGAAATTTTTATCAATATAACGGAAAAACTTTAATTGTCAGTTTTTCCATTTCTATACTCTATACGTCATGCCCCAGATATACTACATCAACCCAGCACTATATCTTATTGTTACTTCAATGATTACTGAAATGCTATTTTTTCATGTATAAAACCTATCCAATATGGTGCATGTGCTTCAATTCCATCTTCTCAAATTAAATAAAATTCAGAGTCACGTAATGTTGAGTCAGAAGTAATGTTTTTTTTTTTTTTTTTTTTTTTTTTTGACAAACGAACTTTTTAGAACAAATATCTAATTTTCAAAGTGAAATATCTTGGAAAGTACTGACCTCGGCGAGATCTCACATTTTAGCAAATTTAATCTACTTTAAAAAGGAAGCCCATTTCTGCCGACTTTAGAAGATAGCAAAAAGGGAAATAATTGAGAAAATTTTATAATTTTTAGAGTATTATGCAGCTTGCACAAGCCTTACAAAAATGCAAAAATTATTTCCTTCCTGGCTTAGATCCTAACAACATATAAAATAATTAGAACTACTTGACCTTTTGCAAGGTCGGGTGTCACTAGTATGATCAAGTCAAAATCCATTAAGAAATAAATGCCAAAAGTTCTAGACTTAGGACTAGACCTATTTCCTAGTTTAAAAAAGGTTTAATTTAATCAATTACTTTTACTGCATTTTTATGCAACTAGTACATTGTATATTCTTATCCATCTCCGAAATTATGACTCACTTAACACATTTATATTTCTTATTTTATTTTATGATATTTATATATACGACTTGTTATTTTTATTTATTTATTTATTTTTAAATGACACTAGGAAACAATAATATTGCTTTTAATCTTATTTTTAACTTAAGCATGATTTGTTTATTGTAAGTAAAAGATAAAAATATACATTAAAACTCATGTGGTAAAGGAAATGAGAGATCACGTCATAAGTGGTAAACAGTCATTTTAAAAATTACATCAGGCTAGCTTAACAGTTTCTTCGTAATTACATATTTATATGTAATTTAGTTGCGTCATGAACTGCAAGTGTAAGGTACAAATAAATCTTCCAATCTTGACTTTAATATTACCTTATAATATACATTTATATTCAATGCTTAAAATATTACATTAAATTACTTTAAAGTTCTGAGATTATCATAGACAAACAATAGTTTTATTTTACAGGTTTTAGTCTAAGTGACCAATTTTATGGATATTTATAATAGAGATATAGATTGGAGTGTAAACAATTTAAAGATTTAGAAATCAGGTCAAAAATAAATCGATAGAATTGTAATGAATAAATAATATGTGTATTGCTATTCAAATTTCATAAGTTGAAATATTTTATTTAAATAAAATAAATGTTATTAGAGTTAAAAAAATAAATAAAAATCTATTATCGGAAAATTATAATGAAAAACTAATGTTATCTTTTTCTACTCCCAGTGTTATAATTATTCTATTAATAAAAAATATTGTACATATTTATTTATTCTTATAATTATGGTTATTACGGATATTTGCACTATTTTTGTTTTGTATTTATACATGATTATTTAAGAATACCTACTCTTCGTTTACAGCTTTTTCATTCATTATGTTTGTGTCTATTTTTATTTTAAGTTTCTCATTCTTATCAGGAAACATTTTTTTTTTACGGAAACGCGTTATGTGTGTTGTTAAATGATGTTAAAATATTATAATAGATATAAGATAATATTATAATACTTATAACATAATATTATAATAGGTTAGTCGATGAGTTAGTTTCAACTATTCAATTCTTGTTAATATGTCTCTCTTGTAAACTTATAGATAAAAATATACATTTTAAAATATATTTTTGAACTATTTAGTGTCGTAGCATAACTTCCGTCTCATTGTTGTAGAAAAGCGAAAAATTATTTTTTATTTCTCAAAATATTGTCAAAAAGAAAATAAATTTCAACTCTTCTATAAAGACTTTAGTTGTTGAATAATTAACTAAAATACTAAAAACATTTAAAATAATATTTTTGAGGACGACTTTAATGTTTAAATATGTATAAATAATAACCCCTATATTTCTTTTTAAAAAACTTATGCAGCTTTGGATTTCTCATTAATGACCGAAAAAATGTATTTTTATTCTTTTAAAAGTAATTGTTATTCGTAAAATTATTATGATTATTAAGAAGCCGTCGTTCTTTTTTTAAAGCCATTTTATTTCTAGTTTTTTTTTTTTTTCTATTTCAAGACTGTGTAAAACAATTTAAATAAAATACAGTCGGACCTCCATATAACGAACTTGATTGTTCAGTAAAAAAAATTCGTTTTATAGAAATTTCGTAGAATTTTTCTTAATGACATATTTTTATGCATAAGAATTGTAGAAATGGCAACTAAATACTTATTTTATTTTGATAAAAATTTGTATAATTGCATTCATGCAATTATACATAGATTCATACTATAGATTCATACTATATTCATACTATAGATACATGTAAGGAAAATAACCCAACACATTTTATCAAGCAATACAAGTAAATAACAATAACAATTATTATTGTTTAAAAAATTATCTTATATCTCCTTTAACTACACGGTGTAGGTATACTGACAATTCCTCGTAGAAATTGAAATTCAAAGACAAGAGCTTTATACAGGTCCAAAACGAATTCTAAACTGAGAATAGTTAACCTATACGCGTCTGCAGAGACGACAGACTGTCAGTTTTTAAAAACCACTTATTTTGGTCTCAGGGAACCTCAAAACTTGTAAATTCATAAAAATCAAATTTTCGTGCCATCACAATACTTTCTCTTTATTTAAGAAAGTAAAACGATTAAAAGCACTTCAAAATTCTTTTTAGCTCGCTATCAATTTTAAAATACATGGGCAGGGTTGAAGCTCTTGGCTCTTGGTAATTGTTTAAAAAAAAATATAAAAGTACGAATTTCCAATAATAAAATAAAATATAACATATTTAATCAATTAAACATATTTGTTGTTGTTTTATTATTTTTCTAATTATATTTAGGATGATATTTATCATTATTTTACCGATTTTAATATTTCAATTTGATTATTTTTGTACACATATGAAGGTTGTTTTGAAATGAGTATTACTTAATAATTGTTATTTTACTTAAAATTTAAGGGGGGGGGGGGCGG
>KZ651274.1:896835-927897 GCA_001010745.2 Gerris buenoi
TCTACTCTGTTCCTTTTGCTTTGTTTTTGTATTATAGTCATCTTTTACTTCAAAAATTGTTTTTCTTTTTTTTTTTTTTTAGCAAAATTGCATTATGGAGGGTGAGAAAAATCTATTTTAACAAGTTTATTGTAAAAATGTCTTTGTTTTAGACTTGGTAGAATGCATAGATAAAACATACTAGAGACAAACTTTTTCTATTATTCAGTTTGTTGATATTATCCAACATTTTATTTTATTTACAAATTATTTATCTGACTAATGCATTTAAGTTAGATTAATATAAAATGTGAACTTACTCATACTACGTCAAACTCAGAGTGAACTTGATCAGTTGTTAAATAGTTTAATATAGGCCTGTGTTGGTATAGAAAAATTAAATACATCTCGAAATCAAGGACAGGATCAATGCTGGAAACCGGTACTTTTTTAGCCTAAAAAAAGCCTAATTGCGCCTACTGACCAGGAAAACTAAGAAGACCCCAAAACCGTGATTAGGCAAATGGTTTTTTTTTACAGAAGCGAGAGCTGGGTAATGACGGCTAAGATGAACATCTTTTAATTACTTGGGAGCGGAAGATTCTCAGGGAGAATGGTGAATCCGCATTAACACGGAACTATATCAGCTTCATGAGGGTCCCAGCACTGTCTTAGTCTTAACTGTGAAATGCTCAAGACTTATGGGGGAAGGCCACCTACAAGTAATGAATGAAAGAGGGAGAACAAAAAAGATCTCCCGACAAAGTCCAGACAACTTGACGGCTGCCTAGAAAACTTGGATCGACGATGTAGAAGATTCCCTATGAAACCTAAGGTTGCGGAATTGACGCCGAAATTTCTATTTAAGCCACATTTGATATCTACTAATTTAAAGTAATACATATTTGTTTTTATATGATAAGAAATACTAGTTAATAATTTATAAGTGTGAACAAATTAAACTAGTGATGATTTCTTTTTTTTCAATGCACAATAAGTAAAAATTATTTTGAAAACTGTTTTTATTGAATAAAAAACTCTTTTTCTGGATAATACTAAACCCTATAAAAAGGTATTTTAAAGAAAAATATAGTTCTTTTCAGTATTTTAGACAGTTACTAATAATAATTAGTGGGAATCAATATTAGAATACATATAAATTAAATATGTATAGATTTATCTTTTAGGTGTAGTTCGTATTTAATTGGTAGATTAGTTGATAAAAAAATAGTGTTTTTTTTACTTAGTTCATTTTATTCGATTGTGGTACATACCCTTGTATATATATAACATAATTTTCTAGGCAAATAAAACCTAAATATAATGAAATAGGTTACACTTTTTTATTTTTTTAACCTTATTAAGTGAACCGCTTACGTTGGCCAATTTTTTCAAAAAAAAAGTCTTCTAAATAAATAAATTTTTAAAATGATTATTCATATGAAAAGACCTATTGAATGAACTTACGATAATGATCTCAGCGGTCAAATGCCCATAACGATAATCAAATAATAAAAATAATATCTTAATAAATTATATTGTTAGTTTAAGCTAAATATTTAGTAGTGTTTGTCCATGAAAATTAGCACCGGTTTCGACTTAATAAACAGTATATGAACTAGTGTATATTATGTTAATGCTATAGACTGTAGATAAACCAATGATAATATAAAAAATAGTATATTTTAATGCTACATTTAAACCATAATAGTAGAATGTATGATATCTACATTCATCATTTTTAGTTAAAAGGTTTGCATTCCTTGCTTAAATTTAATAATGTATTTTATAAAAGACCCTTATTTTATTCAAAACATCAATTGGATTTAAATATGTATATAGTAGTATGGTATAGTTTTACTCTGCTCCATAACCAAAAAAAAAAAAAAAAAAAAAAAAAAAAGTATTTTTATATATATACCTAGTTAGATTAGTTAGATTTCATTTCGTATTAATCCCATTGAAAATTCATAAATTTAGTAGTTTAATTTATGATTTCTTGCAGCTTTTCTTTCGATGATTAAAANAAAGAGTTTATTAAAAAACAGTATTTAAAAATATTGAATAATAAAGAAAAAGGTTAGTTAAAAAAAAGAACCTTTGAACTCCCTATGTTCACAGAGGTTGTATTTACATTTAAGTTTTGAAAAAAAATATTCATTACTAGATGTCGCCCTGTAGTGGGGATGGTTTAAGTCTGGGGTAGATAGAGAAGGGTGGTGGGGTGCCAACTCAGGTAGCTTCTGCATCCCCCCTCCAGAATTCAGTCTGCCTCTAGCCGCCGTTCATGTCGTGTCGTGGTTAGTCCGTATTTTCGCTCTTCAAATTTTTATTCCGCTGTTGCATTAGAAAAAAAAAAACTACTGAATTAAATTCGCACTTAAACCTAAGTTAGTTATTTATCCAAAAAAAAGTGCCGCGTTTTAAAATTAACCGGGGAAAAAATAACTACCTCTCGTAAAAAAAACAAAGCTACTTTAGTGTTGTTTTTTTTTTTAAATTATTTATTTAAATCTATTTGCAACTGAACAGGATATTAAATTATAATAAAAGTGTTTTATTTTTTAAAAAATACGTGGATTTTTTTTTATTTATCCGAAGTTTTTTTTTTTGGTTATATATTTGGATGGTTTTATAAAAACAAATTAATGTGCCATAAATAATTATGTTTTTCTATTTAAAGAGTTTATTAAAAAACAGTATTTAAAAATATTGAATAATAAAGAAAAAGGTTAGTATTATGATTATTAAGAAGCCGTCGTTCTTTTTTTAAAGCCATTTTATTTCTAGTTTTTTTTTTTTTTCTATTTCAAGACTGTGTAAAACAATTTAAATAAAATACAGTCGGACCTCCATATAACGAACTTGATTGTTCAGTAAAAAAAATTCGTTTTATAGAAATTTCGTAGAATTTTTCTTAATGACATATTTTTATGCATAAGAATTGTAGAAATGGCAACTAAATACTTATTTTATTTTGATAAAAATTTGTATAATTGCATTCATGCAATTATACATAGATTCATACTATAGATTCATACTATATTCATACTATAGATACATGTAAGGAAAATAACCCAACACATTTTATCAAGCAATACAAGTAAATAACAATAACAATTATTATTGTTTAAAAAATTATCTTATATCTCCTTTAACTACACGGTGTAGGTATACTGACAATTCCTCGTAGAAATTGAAATTCAAAGACAAGAGCTTTATACAGGTCCAAAACGAATTCTAAACTGAGAATAGTTAACCTATACGCGTCTGCAGAGACGACAGACTGTCAGTTTTTAAAAACCACTTATTTTGGTCTCAGGGAACCTCAAAACTTGTAAATTCATAAAAATCAAATTTTCGTGCCATCACAATACTTTCTCTTTATTTAAGAAAGTAAAACGATTAAAAGCACTTCAAAATTCTTTTTAGCTCGCTATCAATTTTAAAATACATGGGCAGGGTTGAAGCTCTTGGCTCTTGGTAATTGTTTAAAAAAAAATATAAAAGTACGAATTTCCAATAATAAAATAAAATATAACATATTTAATCAATTAAACATATTTGTTGTTGTTTTATTATTTTTCTAATTATATTTAGGATGATATTTATCATTATTNAAACATAAAATATAAATAATTTCTCCATAACCAAAAAAAAAAAAAAAAAAAAAAAATAAATAGTATTTTTATATATATACCTAGTTAGATTTCATTTCGTATTAATCCCATTGAAAATTCATAAATTTAGTAGTTTAATTTATGATTTCTTGCAGCTTTTCTTTCGATGATTAAAAAATTGAGTTTTTTATATTAACATTTCTTGTATTTAAAAAAAATAAATAAATAAAAAAAAATAAAATTACAATTGGCAGTTTTATAGTGAATATATATTAAACTTTCTGTAAGTAATGTGTGATATAATAGGTCTATAGGGTTAATAATGTAGTACATATTATAATAGTTAAAAGAATACATAAAATTAAAATGACAATTAAAAACAGTTAAATATAATATAATTATTTCTTTATGTACAAATAAACAAGTTAACAAATAATCTAATTAATACACCTCTCTTTAATTTTTTTTTTTAAACTATACAACAGACTTATTTACTAGTGTACTAAATAAACAAATAAATTAAGAATTAACAAGTGCATTTTTTAACAAGTGTACTTACATCTTTAACATGTGTGTATAATTTATTCTAACACTAACAAACCGTTATTAACAAATTTACTTATTATTCCTTAATACATGGATGAAGAATTTACAAGTGTGTTACGATGTATCTTAACAAAACAATTAACAAGTGCACATACTTACAATCTCTAAATAAATAAAGAATTAACAAGAGTTCATAATAAATACAAATAAAAGATTAACAAGAGTATTATTTCTCAAATTGTGTAGAATAACAAACTAGAAATAATGTCAAAATTGTGCATTTTTTTCATTTTTTTACTTTTCCTCACTACCTATAGGAGGAAAAGTATTGTTTCTTTTTAATTAACAAACTAAGTGGAGAAAAAATTAACATCACCTTAATTATAAAATATACATATCCTATGCTCATAATTAACTATTTTAAAAAAAAATAACAAATACACACCCACATTAAAACTAATTATTAATATCAGATCAATTAACGTCAATCAAATAAGAAATAGTATAAGTAAATTTGTTTCAATAATTATTAATTTTGTTGAAACTTTAAAAAAAAAGTTCAAATCTATTTAATAACTTAAGTATGATTAAATGTATATTTATGAATATTCTATTCTCGTGTGCGTTCAACTTTTATTACTAATTACTAAAAATTACCTGTAGAGGTTTAGCCTATTTGCTCATTAGCATTAATGACTTTCTACGGCATTAAAGTCGATTTTATTTTCTAACATAAACATCTCTTTCTTTTCTTTACATATTTATATTTTTCTTTGGGTAAACTAATTTAAACTAATTTGTAAATAACTAAAATTTACAAAACCTTAATCGTATTGAATTCAGAGAGGCTTATGCTACTAATATGTAGATTTTATATAAGGCTTATTATAATTTTAATGAATAATGATAATTATTTACAAATAATTAACCCCTAATCTAATTAACGGATATGTTAATATAAGTACCTACTTGGACAAAATAATACTAGTTATTAATTTACTAAAATAATAGTGATAAATAACGCTTTTAGATGTGATATTACTGATAGTGAGTGCTTTTTTATTTTATATTGCTTATAACATTAAATTTGGATCAGTAGATAGTATATGTAAATGAAATTTAACTACATACATGTACATGTACAGTACTTATTAAGAAAGAATTCTATAACTTTTTTTTTAAATGCTCAAAAAATTACATTCTTTTCTGTGAATAGTTGTCGGTGTAAATTACTAATATTTTTAATTATTTTTATTTAATAGCTACAATATATTCATATTAAGATATTAGTGAAATTTACTTGTTTAAATATGATTAATTACGACACATATGGAAAAAAAACCTCTTAAATTAGTCAATCATCTTTATGTATTCTACAGTAACGATTTATTTTTGTCTTTTTTTTTTATTTGTATAGTAATATTTATGATTTAACTTAAAATATACAGATTATAAAATAAAAATATATTCATGAGGTAAAAATTTAAGCTCTTTAATTAAATCAACATAGACTGTTAATAAAAAGAATAGTCCAGATTTTAAAATAAAAAAAATATTATTTCGTCTATTTAAAATTGGAATTGTGTTTTATTTTAATTGCCATAAATATTTTACTTTAACATTTATTTGTACTATTATTATTTCTTTTTTTTTTATCATTTTTATTTTTTAATTGCATGTCCTCTATTTGTATTTGTTTTTCTAATAATATTATGCCTCTTATAGTATAAAATGAAAGCGCTATAAATGAATCTAAACCAAACTTTTAAGTATTAGATAACCGAGGTGAAAAAAAGAAGAAATTCCCGAGAGAGTTAGACCTGTAGTTATATCATATTAAGTATCAAGCTAAGATTGAAATCTAATACTACTGTTTCACTTCTTAAACATTCCCAAGTGATTTCTTTAAACTATATCTGTTATTTTACAGGTAACAAAGAAAGAAACTAAATATATATAAATCAAACCTGTCTATTATGGTTACACAAGCTCTAAAAAGATATATAACTTTTAACTCATGCTACCTTTAAAACCTACCGACGGAATAGACGTACTAAGTTATAATTGTGAAGTCACATGGCGAAGATAAAAGGAAAATTTCTCCACCAAAAGTAACTTTATTGTAAAAAGTAGAATTTCAATAATTAGTGCCCATTTTTCGGTCTTCGGTGTCTATGAGACGACTTGAAAAAATTGGGGAGATAAAGAGTAATTTTAGAGTAGCTGTAAAGTTTAATCTGTCACATTTAACCCTGTCTCTATTCAGAATCTTCATTCACATTTATTTCGTCTCGCCAGAATAGAAGATGACCCCCTAGTGATTAAAAGCCGACTTTGAACTCCTAATCATTAGCGTAGAGACCACTTTCTAGTAGATAGATAACGTAAAAATTATTTAACATTCTAGAACTTAGATTGGAAGATGTATAATAAACATCATTAGGAGTATTTTTTTTATGCGATAAAGCTTTTTGGCAGGCATGAGCCTTCCAAAGGTTGTTTTGACACGTATTATCAGCTCATTAATGCATTCCAAAAATATTTGGAATGTATTAATTCGAGTTTTGGAATGTATTAATCCGAGCTTACCCGAAAGTAACGGTAGC
Source organism: Gerris buenoi (assembly GCA_001010745.2). Classification (NCBI taxonomy): domain Eukaryota; kingdom Metazoa; phylum Arthropoda; class Insecta; order Hemiptera; family Gerridae; genus Gerris; species Gerris buenoi. The sequence continues at coordinate 903,587 of KZ651274.1, forward strand.
AATGTTATCGTCATCTAAAACGAAAACCTTTTTGTGTCTCCGATTCAAAAAATTCCAAAATAGAAATCCGTTTCATATATCAGAAAACATTTTTGGTTCCTCGTCTGTCAGTTGGCTTGTCGCTAAATTTTTGCGAACTAACATATCTTAAAAACTACTCTTCCGATTTAAATGAAATTTGGGTGGTAGGTCATAATTAGACCATTGTTGGTCCCATATAAGTCTCAAGTTTCTACGCTCTTTTGATTCTTGTCCACATGCTCACAAACATACATTTATTTACTCCTATATTTTGAAAAGTACTCATCATTTGATGAGTATACGGTTTCGATTAATCTACTCTAGAATGTATGCAGTAAGTCTGATGAGTAAAATATCTTAGAAATAGAAGTTGATAGTATTTATTTTTATACTATACCTACTATAAATAACTAATTACAAAATAAATATTTATTAATTTATGTACGTAAATTTATATGTATAGAGGATTTATCAAATACATAAAAATCAGTATTACAATTATTAAAGAAAAAGATTAATAACTATAATATATTACCGTGTAACTTTAAAAGCGGATGTAAGAACAATAAAAATGTGCATTTTTGTTGAACGTACGCTTGTTATTATGTATAAATTTTTATTTCTTACTGATTCTTTTTTTTCATGCTGTTTGTAAATTGATCTACTTATTTATATGATTAGTGATTTATTTGTTTTATATGTAAACTATGTGAAATAATACAATTAAATTAGTTACGTGTATTTCTCCGCTCACGTTTTACCTTTAAAATCAATTTACTACACAATCGCTTTATTCTTTTTACAAACGCATGCACAAAGTTATTTGCTATTTTACAATCAATAAATCATACAAGGTGCAATATTCAAATAGATTATTAAATAAATAAATTAGTTGAATGTTTAAAAAGGGAAAATTGATTCTGTATTCTAAAATTCTATAAACGAGATCATTAGAATTATTATTTTTTAAAAGTATTATACATTATTTTTAAATCTTTCTTCTTGTTCGATCTTTATCTCTATGCATTTATTAATATTTATATAAATAATATTTTCATGTGGGTGGTCTCTTTCTTGTATTATTTAAATATAATGAAAAAATAACAAGAAAATAAATATATAATTTTTAATATCCTTATTCATACATGCCCATCTGGTATGTAGATTTAAAATGTTTAATATGTATTCTTTATTCATTCAATCTTAGCATATGTACTGTAAATATTAAGAACACAAATAGCTCATGTTTACACTAAACAATGTGTACATATTTTAGCAGAATATAGATTTCATTTTTCCTATAATTTAACAATATAAATAAAATTTTATTTTTATTATTTTTAAATGGTGTATAATTAGTTTATTTTATTTTGCGTTACCATTTGTATAGGTAAAAGAAGCATTTGGATCATTCTGATAATAAATATATATATATTTTTTTATGTTCTCGAATTAAAATATTCCTCGACAGAAATCTGCTCCCGACATTAGGGAACATTTTTGATATTCAGCTTGTATAGTTTTTGTCGTTTAACATTTTTGCGAAACACCATACCTCAGAAACTTTTTAACAGATTTTAATGTTATTTAGATGATAGGTCATAGGTGATAGCCCAATATTGATTCATGACTAAAACCTATTTTATTTTTATGTATTAAACCTATTTATTTATTATGTATTCATAACCTCGAAGGTAAGTCATAAATGAAACTTTTGATATTAATTCCATATAAATTTTAACCTTATGTGCCTTTTGCTTCTTCTGCATTCTGCATGTGCAAAAACTATATAACATCTATTGCCTATATTAATCAAAGCTCTTCCAATTTTAAACAAATTTATACGGTTTGTCGAAAGTTACTTACAGATAGTCCTAATATAAGTTTCAACCCTCTACGCGCATTTAGAATTCAATAAAAATAAATGTTAACCCGCTAAAAATTGAAACAACCACGTTTACGATTCCCAGTGTGATTACATAATTTTATACTCATGTGATCATTTTGTTCAATAGTATGTTAGGAAGTTTTGCGCAAGAATAATTAGAAGACTATTTTTATTTATTTCATAATAATAATAATAAAAATATTAATTTTATTAAAATATGTGTTACTAATAATAATTAGTGGGAATCAATATTAGATCATGTATTGATTGCTTTTAAACGATTAGGTTTTTTTTTAAAACTTTAATTGTTAGTTGTAAATCGTGAATATATTATATTTATTTATTAATATGTATTAGCGTATAAAGAATAATTATTTGCATTATCTATTTTTTTTTTTTTTTTTTTTTAATCTTATTTAAGGATCTCTGATAAACTCGAATTGTGTAAAATTCCATATTAATAAATAGATTTAAAAGGAAACCCAATGATAATAGTATTATCAGTGATTTTTTTATCTGATTTACTTTGACCCTATACCTATTAGATAATATTTTGATCTCTTTTGATACCTCTAACAGTCGTCTGTCGGTTTTCTATATCAAAATATAAATATATAAATAGACTTTTAAAAATCCCCCTTTTTTCAACATCTGAAGCATCTAATCTTCTAGTTTCGAAGAAATAGGATTTAACTTATATTGACTTTTTTTAGTACTCCATCAAACGAAGGATTTTTCTGTTCCCTTTCTATGTATTCAGGAGTTAGAGGAGATCATGAAAAAAGATCTGATGTAACGATATGTCCAATAACATCATTCAATCACTGACACCTTGTTTTTCTAGCAAGAGGATTAAATAGGTTTTTTTACATTTTTATCTTAATCCGTTATAGAAAATATTAATACTGTTATAAAGAATAACTAATAATTTATTCCTTAAAAGTTGAATGTACTTATAATTCTTCAATAATAATATTAAAAAAAAATCACGTAATTTTAATTTTGGTTGTATTTTGTTGTGATAAGTAGTAGTAAGGTACTAGAAATAGATATAACAGAATACGGAATAGTACCTATATTAGCAATTATAAATCATGATATTAAAATTATTGGTCGTATTTAAAAACATAGTAATACCACTTTTTCAAAAAGAAATTACAAAGTATTATTCATAAGTTTGTTATAGCAGAACTATATTAATTGTTTATTAGTAAAGAATTTATTTGGTTTTGTTTACGATTTCTACAATTAATAAAAGTTTTTCGTTCGAACCATAGCTAAACAAAACCATAGCTTTGATAATGCACCTGTTCCAATTATATGTTACACAATTTTACAGCAGTGTTCTTTTGAAAAAAATATTGCTTAAATAAATAAAATAATAAATTCTTAGCTTAATCTTTGCCCTGGTAGATTTTGTTTTGTCCTAAATTAATAGATGCTTACTCTAGACACAATTAAATTAATTAAGAAACCAGTCCTAATCTCTTTCCCCTCCAGAAAAAGAACTATCTTTCTCCATGTTAGTTGATATTTCAGACGTACATACCCCACATTTTAGCCTAAAATATCACTCTTAACATCCAACCTCTTATTTTTATGGAATCTAAGATGCTTTTCTTGTATTAAAGAAAACCTAAGCTATTATTACCATTAGCGAATTTAGTTTACTTAACTCTAAATTACTTTCTTATGTGGTTAATTTATTTGCCTATTTTCTCTAGTTCTGTATCTACTTTAGGGTTTTTAAACTCGTAAAAATTTAGAATTGAAAGTTTTTCTTCCTCTTTTTAGCGATTATCCTGACAGATAAAACGATGGTATCTGTTTTTCTTTTGGAAGCACGGCGAACAAATAGGGCTCCACCTACGACCTTATAGGGAGGTACTTTCTAGGGATATACCTTTGGTAGTTTTATAGTATACCAAGGTTTTTACTTGCCCTACGTGCACCATGCTAAGGCTTTACTTGTGCTAGTATAGCCGTTTTTTTTTCTCTCTCTTCTTCAGTTCCCCCTTAATGCCGTTCTTTTCCCAAACTACCCCGGCCGCCATTTTTATTGCCTTTACGTGAATTGTCCCCCTTCTACTCTGTTCCTTTTGCTTTGTTTTTGTATTATAGTCATCTTTTACTTCAAAAATTGTTTTTCTTTTTTTTTTTTTTTAGCAAAATTGCATTATGGAGGGTGAGAAAAATCTATTTTAACAAGTTTATTGTAAAAATGTCTTTGTTTTAGACTTGGTAGAATGCATAGATAAAACATACTAGAGACAAACTTTTTCTATTATTCAGTTTGTTGATATTATCCAACATTTTATTTTATTTACAAATTATTTATCTGACTAATGCATTTAAGTTAGATTAATATAAAATGTGAACTTACTCATACTACGTCAAACTCAGAGTGAACTTGATCAGTTGTTAAATAGTTTAATATAGGCCTGTGTTGGTATAGAAAAATTAAATACATCTCGAAATCAAGGACAGGATCAATGCTGGAAACCGGTACTTTTTTAGCCTAAAAAAAGCCTAATTGCGCTTACTGACCAGGAAAACTAAGAAGACCCCAAAACCGTGATTAGGCAAATGGTTTTTTTTTACAGAAGCGAGAGCTGGGTAATGACGGCTAAGATGAACATCTTTTAATTACTTGGGAGCGGAAGATTCTCAGGGAGAATGGTGAATCCGCATTAACACGGAACTATATCAGCTTCATGAGGGTCCCAGCACTGTCTTAGTCTTAACTGTGAAATGCTCAAGACTTATGGGGGAAGGCCACCTACAAGTAATGAATGAAAGAGGGAGAACAAAAAAGATCTCCCGACAAAGTCCAGACAACTTGACGGCTGCCTAGAAAACTTGGATCGACGATGTAGAAGATTCCCTATGAAACCTAAGGTTGCGGAATTGACGCCGAAATTTCTATTTAAGCCACATTTGATATCTACTAATTTAAAGTAATACATATTTGTTTTTATATGATAAGAAATACTAGTTAATAATTTATAAGTGTGAACAAATTAAACTAGTGATGATTTCTTTTTTTTCAATGCACAATAAGTAAAAATTATTTTGAAAACTGTTTTTATTGAATAAAAAACTCTTTTTCTGGATAATACTAAACCCTATAAAAAGGTATTTTAAAGAAAAATATAGTTCTTTTCAGTATTTTAGACAGTTTTCGATTTATATTCTAGAAATATAGTTTAAAATATTATGATATCATTATTTCTATACCCCGTGTTATCTCTCTGTAGTATTCACTTCAAAAGAAGTGATATGTCTTATAAGTAAACTAAAAAAAAAATATAAAAAAATTAAATTAAGGTTTCTCTTTTATCAAAAATAAATTGGTTTCCCTTTGAAGCTAGTATAAAGGGCATGGCTCTTCGCTAGATGCATTTCTGCAAAAAGCAAAATAGTAAATTAGACTTAAAAAGTTCAGAAAAGGGTTTGAAATAGGTTTTGAACTTTATCTTTTCTGGGTGTATACTATCTTTACTATCTTTATCTTTTCTGGGTATTTGAAATAAGAACCCTTTTAAATGCAAAGGCGAAATAGACTATCTTTATCTTTTTCAGTCAGTCTACTTTGTCTGTTCTTTTTTATGATATAGCGTTAAAAATGTATAAAAGTTGTTATCTATATTGTTGGTAAAATGGATTCTCTTGTAGGAATCTTGATTTTACGAAATGCGAAAACCATTATGCTTCAAATTGTTTGTCCTTTTTAGCTACATTATTTTTTTCGGTACATAGACAGCTGTTTATGCTGTGTTATTTTAAATAAAAGAAGGTAGATGACACAGAAAATAATTTATATATCCGTTATTAGTTTATATAAAAATAAGTTCACGAATTAGGAACAAAACGTTATTGCTTGGAACCAACATAATAAAATAAGAATTGGAATGTTAAGAGTTCAATGTTCTTTAGGTAAACATATTAACATAATGCAGCCGAGGTACAAAAAGAATTCATCCCATGAACATATTCCTCCATCAAACTGTTTCAGAATAGCACATGCATGTGCTTTTTCTTTTTTTCAAGGCCTATTGTCTTCAAAAAACTTCTATCACCTTATCCTCACACTCTGTATATAGACAGCTCTTATCTCATCTCCCATCATTTTTTATATAAACATTCGATCCCATCGATTTTTTTTATGTCTTGGTTTGGTGCAGTTTTTATTTTTAAAGTATAACCATTATTATAATTTCTTTATTTTATTTTTTTTTTGTAAAAGGTAACATCATAATATTATTTATATCGAAAAAATACATGAGGAATATTTATTTAATAAAATATAGGAAGGATAATATTGGGATAACGTCATTATCTATTAATATTTATTTTATATCTATCATGTATTTTACACACACACACACACACACACACATATACATATATACACATACACAAACACACACACACATACATATATATATATATATATANATATATATACTAGCTAATAGTTATGTTGTATAGTTTTATGACCTATCCTTTTGGCTGAACTGAATAAAACGGTACCATCAAGATTAAAACTACAGGATTTTTATGTAGAGAAGTGATATTCCTTTGCCCTGAATTACATTGGGATAAATATCCCTTTGTTTTTATAGTTATTTTGACAAAGGAATGTAAACTCTGCTGTTAATATAGAAATGAAAACAGCACCCTCCCCGAACAGCACTAGATTCTCCACTTTTACCATACTTTCATATTTAGACGTTACAAGTACTACATAATTGATAAATAGTTCTGAGTATAAAATAATACAGATAATACAGATGTAACTTAATTAGTAGATTCTTTTTTGCTTTTTAATTATTTGCTGTTGGATCGTTATTGTTTTAAAGAAACTTCTGAAAATACTCTTATGAAGTCATATTGGTTGAGAGAAACGGTTCATTCTAAGATTCTCTAATTCAATTTTTATTGATTTTGTTACCCAGTAACTAATTAAATCGCAACCTTTGATCATATCTTATCTTCTCTGTATATCTTTTTTTTACCAAATATAATCTTGGGTCAAATATAAATCTATCTTGTTTCATATTTTTTTTTTTTTTTTTTTTTTTTTTTTTAAATTGACAGAATTTTTCGAAGCTAATTATTTTTTTTTTTTTACCAATGAATTTGTTTGATCTTATGGTTTATTACTAGTTGTGTTACCGTTTTCTCTTTTGGTATATAATTGTAGATTGATATTTTTGAATTTACTTTATTTATTACTTAAGCGTTCTTACAATTATTATTGAAGTAAATGAATTCTAGCCTCTAGTTTATCATCCTTCTTTAAAATAATGTTTTCATCAGAAGCTGAATTTTGCCACTTTATTTTATAATTTTGATGAATTTGGCTTGTAGTTTAATTAGTTTTTTTTCTTTAATTAAAACTTCTTATAATTTTAGTCCATTGCTGTTAGTTTAGAAGAAAATACTCGTTAGTAAATAAACTTCTTTTTTTTATCATAAGCATATCAAATTGAAATTAATTATAAGTACATTTTTACATCATTTAACAGCCTCTTTTCACTTTAAAATTTATTCCTGTAAATATAAGTTTATAAAAGTTGTTATTTTTACCCTATTCTAATCAAAGATTGAATTTACTCGATTTTATTTTATTTTTGATTTTTTTGATTTTTTTTTAAAATAAAACAGGAATTGACCCATCTCAATCTTAAAGCATGTCGGATTGATCAGCTCCACGATGGAAAAACAGATTGATTTTAAGCTTAAAACAAAGTTAATTGTTTATAGATGAAGGTTTTTATAAGTTCGAGGCTTGGTTAAGCTTCCTTAAGGCTATATAGGTGACCCAACCCAAAGCTCCACCTGGCCTCTCCCCCTACCTTCAGTTCAATTTTAATAACATGTTTGCTTCTTGGACACCGATTCCTTAACTCTTGCATCATCGTCTCTTCTGTCAGCCATCACCAGCCTTAAGACGATTACTAAAAAAAAATATTTTAATAATATTATATATAAACTTTTTTTTATTTACTTTCTTCATAAGCAGCTTCTATTATTCCAGCTACCTCGTTTCTTTATAAGCGATGCATTATTAAACGATTTTATATTTTAAATAGATATAAAAAAAAAAAATATTGCTCGTCAATATATATATGTATGTGTGTGTGTGCTTTAGTAAAATTATTCAATAAATTAAGTAAATTAATTTATTTTTGTATTGTTATTGCAGTCTTCAACTCATGTGGTGTAGATGTGTGTGTTTTATTTGAAATTTGAGTTAAAATTCATGCTCCTTTCTCTTGGATTATAGGTTTGTGTATTGTATTTTATTGAATTCCCTTCCTTATTCTGTTTATCCGTGCACTTAATTCCTTTTAATTTCCCAAAACACCTTGTGTTAGATAGATTTTTTTTGTTGAAACCCTTCATAATCATGGTCTCATGGTCATCCAAAATCATTTGATTGGACTACTTATTATAATTTGTGGTTTTTTAAAAAGGAATTATACCAAATTTGACGAGGTTTATAGTTATAAGTAAATTAGATTAGATCATTTTATTGAAACCCTACTTCATTTCATTGATTAGTTTCAGTCATTTATAATTGTAAATATTATTGATTATTTTATCGTTATTTTTAGAAAATCCGGTATCTGGTTTTTTTTTGTTTACATTTTTTTCTGATTAAATTAGGTCATTGTCGGAATTAATTTATTAATTAGATTGGTTGTATGGGATAGATTTTGATCTCAAATGCTGTAAGTTTTTCGGTTAATGAGAGGAGTATTGTATCATATTAAGTTTGAAGGTCTACAATGCTTGATATCATTAAGAAAAAAGATTGTGGCTGATTCAATACAACTAGAGGAGGCAAATATGGGAATGAAGGGTGATTAATTTTGAAGCAAAAAGAGCCAATTCTGTTGCGACATCAATACCTTTAATTGCGAATGCCAACTTTCTGGCGCATCTGGCCAACATCTGTCACGAGTAGATTATTCCATTTTCAGGCATTATGTTAGCTGCCAACTTCTATCTCATATTAATTTCTAAACTTTTTTTAAACTATGATATTCCGATTAAATTGTATGTGTGTATTATATATACGTTTGTTGATCTTATTAATTATCCTTAAGTAACTTTCTTCTTATAGTATACTTTACTAATTAACATGCTGTCCTCGTGTCTTCCATTAGTTTATTAATAGTTTATTTGTATATAATATTTGTAGCGTCGCAGGACACGTGGTAGGAACGAGGTACCTTAAGATTAAAATTTTAATTCTACATTGGAAGCTTACTTGTATGCGTGAGCATTGCGAGAGAACGCTTTGGCGGATAACCTTGTCCAGCAAACTCGTCCTGGGGAAAAAGTAAAATGAACATGTGTACCAAATTTCAACTAAGTGGGTCAACTTTTAACTCATTTCGTCGATTACGTGGCCTATCGGTTTTGTTACCTTGCGAATGTTCCTGAAAATTAGACATCCCTGTAAAGATTCTCACTCGTTATACATTAGTATCAATCGGAGCAATGTTTGCGTTATTAAGTTTAAGACTTTAATACTGTTATTAGGTTAAATACTGGCAAAGGTTCACCTCTTTTTTTTTTTTTTTTTTTTTTTTTTATAAAAAGCACTTTTACTATGTGATAGTTAAGTTACTATAACTTACATTAACTGTTATGCTTCGTTCTATTGACTCTTCTCTATTTCTAGAGAAAGGGGTCATGCCGTATCCTACTTGGCACTCCTTTGATTGCCCTCTAATTGATAGAAGTGATGTTTTTAAACGTTGCCCTCATGATAAAAGAGAGGTGCTCGCATTTCAATCTAACCGTACAGGCGTCGCTCCTCCTCAGCCCCTCACTTTCCGTTGTTATTTGAATGATTTTAATTAAGTGGTCCCTTATTTGCTTATAGAGTGAAGAGTCAAGTGTCGGCAGGCGATCAATTCAGGTTCTATTTCGTGTCTGCTCCGAGACCCAGGGCCCGCTATCTGCCTTTCCCTCCCCCCGTCCCGCTCTTTAGATTAACTATGATAAATTGCTTTTCGTTACCTGCTATATAGAACTGCGCAAATACATTTATCTAAGTACCCATTTTCTCCTTCGGCAATATGGCTTTTCATAATATTAACAGTAAGGAGTTAAAGAGGTAGCTTATTTATTAAACATTTTTTTTTTTTTTAAATTTGCGTTTGTTTTAATTAACTTTTTAAAAATTCCACAATATTTTTTTATAGCGATGAGAAACTGAAATTTACTACTGAGTATGATAATGAGGTGCAATCCTGAACAATATTGGAATTTTTATTTATTTCAGCTATTCATTATAATATACTAATTTTTCTTTTTGAATTAAAAAGCAGACTTTCTTTATAATTTATCTGTTATGAGTTCCTATATTTCTTTCTTTTTATCTCTAGTTATTATTAGGATTGTTCTTTAAATCCTATTTTTACTCACAAAATGAAAAAAAGCATTTTTAGTAACGTAGTTTTATGTAAAATATACAGTGCATTTTTAATTTAACTATGTATACTCTTCTAACTAGTATTCTCCCTAATTAATTTATCTTTAAATCGGTCTAGTATCGTTTGATCGATTCGATCATTTACATGGAACATGTCTTGTTACTCACACGATCCTCGTTGAGTTTGGACTTTTGTTTTTACAATGCAGATAATTTATTGATAGGTATTAATTCTATTACAAGTATAAGGTATTATAAGTAATCTATTAAAACAATATTGACTATCTCACTTAAATGTTGCATAATTTGTACTATACAATTCTACAAAATAAAGAAATAAACTACAATAAGGTTTTCTGAAGGAAATAATCTGATGGAGTTCTTTCACAATTTCTTTTGTATTTTCATGTTAAAGATAAAAGAAACAAAAAAAAATATCTCAAATTGGATAGATTGCGATGATTCTTCATCAAAAATGTTATTTCACGTTGTAAGTTTTTGTTCCGGATATTCATTATTTCGCTTGACTAGCAGTTGCTTAAAAAGATTTAATCTTTATCCGCTTGTACAACCAACAGCTGTTGTGCTTAAAAGCATTTTTTTTTTAAATGTAATCTCCGAGAAATTGCATGTCGTGGCTATTGTTATTTTTTTCGCATAAACAGAGGATGAAAAAAGATACAAGATTTGAATCCGTTTAAAATTTTGACGGTTTGTGGGCCTCGTTTCTTAATTAAGAGAACTGAAAGAAGTCGGCATCTGAGTGCGCTCGAGGCCTCTCAAGCAGCTGTTGACTGGGACCGAATGATAGCCGAGTCGTGACTGATGTTTGGCCGGATCCAGCCTAAAGTCGGCCCTCGGCCCTCATAATTAAAGGTATCGGAGAAAAAAAATATTGCTTTTTTACTCTGATTCCAATCTGCAACTTTTTATTCCCAACTTCTATAGTTTCTTTTTCTTATTCGTGAAGAGGTGTAAATTGCATGTGTTTAGTGAAAAGTGAAATTTTACTAAGAGTATGATTATTATCTTTGTGAATTCATTGTATATATTAATTAATTACTTTAGGTCGATCTTAGCTCGTTAGGAATCAGTCAAGTAGAAATGAATACGCTGCGCATTGGAATGTTACAATAAATGCTTCTGTTACAAATTGATGTCACAATACTGTAAGGAACAATGAGTTTGAGTATTGTATTAAAGGATCCTTTTTATTCCATTGTATAATAGTATAATGTGACATTATGATTTCTTATTGCTCGGCTCCTGGACCAATCATATTTGTTATTCTCCACAATGGAGTTAGAATCCTCAGCCCCTATTATTAGAAGGCTGTTTATGGGCGACGCATAAGCCTGACACTAAATCCATTCTAAATCTCTATCCCCCTTCGTAGTTCGGTACCCGGGATCCTTTAACTAGATGTAAAAGCAATTCACACCTTCCTGCCTCGACTGACGTCCCCTCCATCTACAGGACTAATATCCCTATCGTCTAGTGGACTGTCGGGGTCTAAGGGTCCCTTCCTTCGACACCTAATCCTATGTGTTATGAAGGATCAGCTTGAGGAATTTCATTGTTGGTTTAGGTGTCGGGTCTCCCTAAACCTCCGCTTTTCTTACCCGGTTGAGAAAGCAAGAAATGGACTTTTGGAAACGTATGCCAGGTGTCATACAGGTAGGTCCAGGTGGGAATTGGATCGTCAAGGGAATATACGGTTACAGAAAAAAAGGGTGTGTCCTTATTGGTGTGACATTGATTTTCAAAGTACTATAGGTGTCTCGAGAAAATAAGCCTATCGGTTTTCTCTATTTACATATCACATTTTTTTACCTGCCTGATTATTATTAATCAATGCCTTCGAGGTCATTTTAAGAAATTTTAAATTCCTGTTAATTACCAAGTGTAAGCGATCGCATTACTCAATGTAAGTCAATTTCTCTAATAGATCTTCTTTGCTTCCATTCTCGACGATAGCAGTAAAAAAATAAGTCCATAATATTATTATAATATAGGTCGCTCACTAGCGACTAGAGTTAAACGGATTAGTATTCGTTAATGAATGTGCACGTGGTTTAAACTTCTCTCGGAAATTTCTTCTTTTTTTTAAAAAAAAAAGAAGTGTGTTCTACTTTTTTATTTATATAAAAATCTATTAATTTCACCGTCGTCATTCCCTGGATATTTTCGAAAGAATATGTAAATTTTATTCAGCCAGAAACTGGAAATCACAAATCTCAAGCTTCATATTTCTTACTCGTTTATTCAGAAAATTCACAGCTTTTAACCTTCCATCAAATAATATAATGGAGAAGTGTAAACGATTTGTTTTCCTTATTATTTTTCGTGTTATTTAAAATAAGTTTGTTTCATAGAATGGTTCGAATGATAAAATGTCAGTAAATATTTATTGTATAGTTGATAGTCATGCTACTCATCGATCTATTATAGTTAAGACTTAAGACGTAAGGTATTTAATCAGTAAAAGGGCAGGTGTTGATGTTAGTAGAATTTCTGATGCTACTGTCTTACAGAATTTTAATTGCTAAAATATTTAAATGTAATATTCTATTCATACATAAACTTCTATTTTTAATTAAGGACTTATTCGTTTCAAGGTGCAGAGAATTTAGTTCTCTCTGAAGAGTCGTAAAGTCCTATAGTAAGCAGGCCAGAGTTGTATTGCGGTATAAGGATTCAAGTACGTCAGGTTCAGGGTGGTTTTTAAGCTTGCGCAAGAGGACTCTTGGAGCCCAATGCACCCAAGTTTTAGAGGATAGAAGGTTGGAGAGGGGGTTAGGGATGTACGATGTACGTGAGCCCAAGGGAATCTAATTTACAACTAGGGGTAGAAAAGGGAAGACCCTCAGAGTAGGGATGTTCTCAAATTTAGTTTCCGCATCCTACCTCCACTCGTTTCCTTGCTTCCCTTACAAAATTTCTACCTGTCAATATCATTCCTCCTAAACATTTTCCCGTGACCTCACAATTTTCCTATCTTTATTTCAACCCTGAATATTATAATGTTTAATCATATATTTTACGCCATATTTCCCTTCTAATTTCAATTTAATATTCATTTTTAAGTTTTTGGTAGTATTCATACTACGGAAAGTTTAAATTTTAATTGAAATCAAATTATTATTATTAACAAAGGGAGACAGACAGAGAAAGGTAGACTCCAGCGCCGGGACTCGAACCACGGGCCTCTATATTTCCAGTATAGCGTTCTAACCAACTGTGCTTCACTGAAGAATAATTTCCTCTGTCAATAACGATACCTAGTCCCGAATTAAGCTTTGAATTATAATGTGATTTAATTCAATTTAATGTAATTGCATTCTTTGGGTAATATTATTAGTTATATTTTTTCAATTTTGTAACATTGTCTCGAAATCAGATAGTAATGGTGTAGAAAATGAAACTAGTATTATCTTGTAATGAACACCTCAATGTTTAATTTCTTATAGGCATCGATACTACATTTGTCACTCGAAACGAAATGACAAGGCGTATCTATCATGTCACTTTTCCGTTGCCTCCTGATAGGTCCCACTATCTGCACAAATTGCCATTATTTATTTATGTCCCTGCTCATTCCATCCTCGAACTCGAATATCAGGTTTTATGTTCCTTTGGGCCGGATATAAATAATTTAATATTGGTATATCAATTAAATGCTTATAGTCCTAATGCATTTGAGCACATGTGTACCTTGTATGTATATTAGTTTATTTTACATAATATTGTAACAATATTCTTTCCGAACCAAATTACCTACTTAAAGTGTTTTAAATACTGTTTTTTTTTATATCCGTTTAGTTTTTTAACATTATTAGATAAAATTATATTCAAATAATATTACATATCATTAAAAACAAAGACATACGACAATTATTATTTTATAATGAAATTATCATGTATAATTAGGATGAAGGTTAAAAAAAATACCATCAAGCTATTGTTACTAAAAGAGTTCCGATGTCATGTTAGTCTATGAGACAGACAAGTGGAATGAACTCTATGGGATCTTATTCTCTGTCTTGGAAGATAGATTATATAAACAGAACACCATTGTTTATTTAATGGGAATTAAAGATGATTGAAAAAAAAGTTGTCCATTGTCATACAAGGTAGAACAATTAATACAATGAATAATTTACAATCTTATTATCATTTTTAACGTTGAAGTAATCGTTAAATCGTTGTGGCATCGTTTAACCATTTAACCCTATTACAATTTTAAGATCTTTTATAAAAGGCTAATGTTTTTAGGGTTCCTCTTCGATCCTGTATGAATTTCGTTTGCCTTTATAGATTAATTTATTTAGTAGATTGGTATCGATTAATTTATTTAAAAAAACTTCGTGAGTTCTCGTGAATTAAGAACCTTATTTTATATTTATCTATAATCTTATCGTAACTTTTTAATCTACTTCCTCATATTGGTTAAATTATGTCGATGTTTATTGTTTGTCACTAAGTAGTTTTTATTTTTTGACATTATTAATGCAACTATTCACCCATTGTCTCAGTTTTCTATATAATTTAGAAAGACCTTTATTGTTCTTAAGAGTATTATTTGAAAGTGGATAATTACTTTATGATTTCGAAGAGAAAGGGTAAAAATGATTATAATTATAGGGTTTTTGGTTTTTTATGAAAATTTTAATTTTAAATAAAGAATAATCAAGGGTTAATAAATATTTAAATAAGTTAATTATACGTCTGTCGCACAGTAATGATACCATGAACTGAGGTACCTTATATACATCTAAAGGCTTGTTTTAATAAACATGTTCATTTAAAAAAAAGCATGCCCACTAAAAATATTGTATTTCACAAGTATTAATAGGTTCTTGAATGCTGTATGTCAACATAATGTGGATCACAGTTAATCTTTATGAATAAAGGAGAGGTTGATATTTAAGTGGTTTGTTTAGATACAGGAAAAATAGTTCACCTCATTGCGCGCTGTTTACCTCTTGATAGGTCATCATCTACTTAAGCTGATTATGATAGAGAAATTAAAAGTGCTTTGTAGCAATTATTTATTCATTCTTTGCTAGATATGGGATTAGACTTTGAGGTCCATCTTAAGGAAATAACACAAACTGTCTCTCCGCGTGAAATAAAAAGCTGCCAAAGCATCATTTAGCCTTCAAAAGGCCATCATCAGTGCCTATCCTTGCAGAAAAAATTGCATTAATAAAAAAAAAGATTTAGTGAGAGGCTAGATCAGAGATCTCCGACAATAGTTACTGATGATGGCGTTTTGAAGGCTGAAAGCTGCTTTGCAATTAAAGTTATTTTAATTTACGTAGAGAGACAGTTATAGTGTTATTCCTTTATTCATTCTTCATTTCTTTATTAGAAAATTCTCTTTCACAACTATGCCTCGTGTTCTTTGTACTATTTATGATATATAAAAAAAAAGTTTGTTTTTAATATTATTTTAGAGAACAAATATTAATTGTTTTGCTGAAAAAAAATATATGTGCACGTAATTTTACTTTTTCCACTCAAAATAAAAATAAAAATAGGTCGGTCTTAACTTTTTATAAGTAGAACACTTTAGAAATTTTATGATTAATATTTAAAATTGCCTATTCCAGTCTTAACAATTTACGATTATAAACTAATAGAATTTCTATACCTATATCATAGAAACGACTCAGTCGTGATATTATTCGGGAATTTTGTTCACGCTTTTATATTTTCCTGTTACAAAACAAAATCTCACGCTGTTAAAACAAAAATTAAGATATTGTGTGGTATATAGTCTTTTATTTTCCAATTTTTTTTTTCTCGAAAAATGGTTTTATGTGTAAGGTTTCATTCAATAAAGAATAAAGATGGCATCATTTTCTCATTCCATCTCTTGAAATAACTCTATTAATAAAGTTTACTTTCGGATTTTTTTTTTCTTTTTCCGTTCTTTGTAAGAAATATGAAAGAAAAAGTAGAGGGGGGGATGTTCAATCTTCTTTCGTACGGAATGAAAGTGTTAATAGGACTGTGAAAACGACCTCAACAGTGATAAAGGTCAATTAGCTAGAGTAATATAAGAGAGCACAAGGAAAATACTTCCATCCTATTCCACGGGGGTGAAAGTGCCTGCAGAGATGTGTTCGTCTTAAATCAGATTAACCTTCCCCAACCTCAGACCTAAGTGTGAAAGGATACCTTCTGCGAACTCTGGAAACCTGAAAATTTGATTACTTTTCTAACACTATGTTGAAAGGGAATAAAAAGTCCAATCTTCAAGGTCTTAAAGGAATGTTCTAATATTAAATGTAATAATTACTTTTCTTCATCTTCATTATTCATTTTCAACGCTTTATTTTTTATGCTTTTTTTTCTCCCCATTTTTACTTCAATTTGAAAAACTAAATGAAGTTATTAGAAAGAAAAGGATTTAAAAAACTTTGATTTCTTTTTGAAGAGAAAGGGGATTACGTGATGAAATGAATTTAGTTTTTATAGCAAGAGTAATAGGTTTTTTTCGATATTGAGATAAAAATAAAATTTTCTTGTCACTATCAAATCGATTATAGTTCAAAATAGATTTTTTTTTTATAAAAATGTTATATCTTTAAAAGGTTAATTCTGATTGTCATCCATTTGATGTAGAAAGTAAATTTTTATGCATTTATATAAAAATAAATCAGTTATATTTGAAATAATTTAAAATGGTATGAAAGTTGCTGAGTTATTTATAAAATATAATATTTTGGAATAAGGTATTAGACATTAGTTGTAACAATCTAGGTTTGAAAATTGTGAAAATTGTTGTGATAGTTAACAATGTAGGTTTGAAGATTTTTATGATAGTTAACAATCTAGTTATGATAGTTCGCAATCTATTTAACTTAACAATCTAGTATGTTAGTTCAGTTTCAAAATCTTGACTTGGTCATTTTATTTTTTTCTTATTTTAAATTCTCGTTGAAGCTTTGTTAATGCTAACCAAAGTTCAGCCAAACAATCAGTTGTCTTATAATTGCATAATTAAATTTTCTTGCAATGCTCCGTCGTGATATCCTAGGGTTTCTACTGCTGGATTGATCTTTACTGTCAAGGTAATGATCGTGCGCATTGAAGATTTATGTGAAAGACATGTTATCCTTCCTAAACTTAAATCATAATCAACATTAAATTAATTGCATTGTTTTATAAACATTATTTGTGTATTTAAATCAAATCTTTACCTTATATTTCTATTATTTGAGGTGAGACATTTATTTAAAAGTAAGTATTTTTCATCTCTTTAACTTAGGATTATGTAATTGCTTATGGTGTATGTTGGCTGTTTTACACAATTCGAGCTAGGCCACAAGATGCAGTTTAAAACTTCAACGTCGATTATTGTTATTTTACGAGCACTTCCAGTTTCTTTAAATCAGATTTTACCGATGATTTGGTTTTTTTATAACTTTAAAAAAAAATCCTTAAACTTTCAGAAGCAGATTACAATAACAAGGAAGGTTTTACTGATGTCGAGTTTGTCTACCTATTCAATCTCACTGTATTTTCTATTTAAGTTACATCACAGTCATAGTCAGAGAATCCTATTTTTTCTTGTTGCTTTGAATCGAAAAATAAATCTCTTTATTAATTAAGAGAGTCTTTGCTCATGTTACGGATCCAAATGCTTTTTTTTTTAGTGTTATGGAGTGTCTGTCTGTTAAGGTTTGTGGTTGACCCCTGACCCTGGTTGGCTGTGGTAACATCCCGTAGATAACCGATCTGTTCTGGAGTGGAATCTCTTTTGGTCTCACGACTACCTTAACCAGCGGACCATTTCCTCCTCCTCCATCTCGAACCTCTGTCTTCCAACACTAGACCTAACACGACTAGAAGAAACTGGAGCTTTCAAGCTTTCTGAATCCGTCACACGACTTCTTCTTCTTCTTAAAAAAAGAACTAACTCCCTTTACTAATGCTTTTGATGTTGAATTCCGACACTCTTATGCAACCTAGTTTGAATTTTTAATTCCCTTCGTTTTTTCTTCCCTTTTAAAGAATTTCTTCTCGATAATTAGATTAACAGACAACAGCAGCTGACTTGTATATCCAGTTTATTGAACTGGAATATGATGGTCGCCTTCTTTTCCAAAACTCTAATAGGATGGATGCTTTGTTTGATAGAGACGCTTTTGGCATATCAATGACTTAGTCTGCTAGAATAAATTATATTTTTTACCGTCTAGTTCTTCTTCAGTGGTTCTATTAGTAGATCGAGCTTGGTTCTTCTTTTTTACTGTCGATCATTTTTCTACGACCACAAGACTCAAAACAACTTCACACAAATACAAATCGGTTCATCGGAAACTAAACTGAATACAAATGTGACATTTTTTTATAATTAACTACAGTTATATATTTACTAATTTTCAAAACTCTGCTATTATGTTTCTGTCTTCTTCTTGGTTTCTCAAATAGGCGTTTTTAGTTAGAAATGTTTTAGTTTATTTTTAAAGTTATTAAATAAATTTTAAAATTTATTTATTTTGTCTTGAATGCTGTCAATTCGTACAACTCCTTCATGCAAGAACGGTCTTATGCTGGCCTACCAATCGTTTTCTTTCCTGTTATATTTGTTGATCAAATTAACCATTTGATTAGCATTCAGGTCTAAGTATTTTTTTTTTTTTTTAATTACACTTTTAGAGAAGCTTGGTTGAAAAGTAAAAAAAGCCGTCGCTTTTCATTTAATCCATTCTAAAGTTGTAATTAAGTTAATTTTAGATGCTGACCTCCCCCCTGGCCTCTTTGCCCGTTGAGGTAGAGGTAATATAAACATGGAGCAGATATCCCGTATGCAATTAACTTTGTTTAGAGTCTGCTACAGGCTCTTTCTTCTCCTAAATTCTAGCTTCAAGCTCCTGTAAATTAAAACTCACGCTCTACATAGCACTTTTTTTCAATTTGCTCAATAAAAAAAAGAGTTCTTAGCCTTCTAGCTTTATAACCTTTTTTGCTTGAAACATATCACAATTTTATTTAATTCTCGATTTCTTTTTCTCTTTGTTAAAATCCGAAGCTCTAATTTTATTTATTTTAAAAGTTACATCCTTTTTAAATTAAATTTTTAGTCGAATAGCAATGGAAAAAGTTTTCATTTTATAGATAATTTCTGTCATTCATTTGAGTTTTTACGTTCACGGTATCCATGATGACCTCCGTTAGAAATAGGTTTTTATCTCGTGCTACGTTATACTAGGTTGGTTTTTGAAAATACCCGACTGAACCTAAAGCCCCGAGGTCGAAACCTGTTTTGCAGATAATTGAACCTCCCCCGTTCATTATCCACACCCACACAATTTCATTAGAAGCCTCGTCCTCATACCGAGCTCTGATAGGCCCACGAGACCGAGCAATTTAAAGCATTTAATTTTACGAGGAGCCAAAGCCTGTAATTTAGTTTCATTCTGGTTTAATGTGTATGGGATTTTAGTTCGGAATCAAATCTGTCGTTGTGTTTATACCTTTATGCCGTTGGATTTGATTAAAATCTAGCGAGAAGTTCCGGCTTCAGGATTCAAAGAATGTCGTATAATCAGAATTAACTAGGTTTCTGTTGCTAACAGATAGTTTTTAAAATCCTCTCCCTATATCTCATCGTTTCTCCTCAGATTTGCTCAAAAAGTTTCCGTTGACAATTATAAAGATAGTTTTGTTATCAATTATATCGATAGATTTACGTATCTTTAGTGGCGACCCTGACGTGACTGGTCTGTAGGGACAAATCATAAAATCGGAAATCTAGACACCCTAACCAGAAATCAGAAAATAATATTCATTACTGAAAATTTTATTAAATATGATCCAGAGGATACTACTATAGGTTGCACATTTAATTAATTAATATATTTATTTGGATTCTAAACTTATTTATATACAAACATCCTCTTATACTTAGATTATAACTGCCTCCCAAGTTCGTTTGGATCACAGACCTTAAACAAACAGACGCATCCAAACAGTTCACTATAGATCTCGCTGGCCAATATTCGGTCGTACAATAGGCTTGGAGCAGTATAAAGTTTATGCACCAAAAAAATTCAAAATACGTATAATTCATGTAATAGTTTAGTGTCCCGACGGCGACAACACACCTCGAAATGATTTGTTTTTGATAAGCTAAGGCAACCACATTTATTCAATAAAAATAAATGTTTGTTTACTGTCGGTGGGATCACGGACCGGTCACGGCCCTGTGCCGTCACTGTCACGTCACTAATGTGTGTAAATCGACCTTTAATTTGTTGGTCTTCAAATAGAAATAATGACTTATCTAAATTAATTTACTTAATTTTACTTTTTTTGTTAAGATAAAATTAAGCTCTTACTACGTGCTTAACGGCTCATTTCTTTATAATGGATCTATGATTTCAACGATACGTCGAACCCATAAATCACTTTTATAGAAAGAAAAAAGTAAAAACGAAAACTCATTGGAATCAATAGGTGTTGTATTGCATTCATTATCGTGTGACGGGTTCCTAAGTTCATGTTTTAGATCCTTAGTACCATGTAACCATTTTACCACCCACCCATTCTTAAGGCTAATGAAATGCATCCTCACGTTTATAATAAAACGTGTAACATCGTTATTACTAGTCCGTATTGGTTAGGGGGGTACAGGCCCCCCTCTACCCCCAGGATTCTTTTACAAGTGTCCAGGTAGTACGAGAGCGATATCTTGTGAAGAATATTTACTTATTCAAAACGCATGCACTTTGTCTCCTTTCTGTACCCGAGACTTTGAGACAACAAAAAAGGTCTAGATCACGTTTTTCACTTCATTGCTTTTTACAGCTAATTATAGATTGTATTTTTAAACCACTAACATTTCACGACATCTGAAGTAAATCAAGGTCTGTCTATGATATTTTTTTTTATTTCTTATAATATTTGAAATAAAATAAATTAATAATATATAACTATCTATTATGAAATCTTCAGTTCGAACCATTGAGACATTCATAAAATGCTCCTTTTTGTTTTTTAGAATGAAAAAAGGGGATTTTAGTATTTTATAATAGAATTATAAATAATTTTTATAATTGGAAATAATTTGTAGAATTTCCTTTATTATTATTAATTTTAACTTTATATATGTATACATTCTTTATTTTTGGTTAAAAATGATTTACTTCTTCTTTAGTCTTTCTATTTTTTATTAAAATTATTTAAATTGATGATTCATAATTTAACTTAGTATGAATATGAATAATTTACAACCTACTAAAAAAACAAGTAAGGCGCTCTTCACGTTAGTACGTGAGGCGATAATCGCCGGTTTCTGTACGACTTAGTTAAAATTATAAGGTTTAATAGTTAAAAATATTACGTGTGTTATTTTAATAGTTGCATATTCTTTTTTACACTTCAAAACCTTTAAATTGATATATAACATGCCATGGCAACTAAAAACTTTTTTTTAGTCTCCCGCAATATTGGCCGGGCCGCCATCTTGAAAATGTTAAGTGTAGAAACTCCAAAATTCGTCCACTTGCATCAAACGCCGAGATGCGCCTGTGTGCTAAATTTTATGTTTCTAGCTATAGTAGTTTATGAATTGAAACAAGCCAACGGACAATCGAAACCAACGGACAGACGGACAGACAGAACCGTTATATAAGGTTTCTTTTTGTACTTTGTACAGAAACCTAAAATGGTGTAATGCAGTTCATACCAAACCATGTCTTATAATATTGAGGCATTTTATATAGAAACAATTAATTATTTCAAGAGTACACATCTGTTTAATTTTTTTTTCTCATTTTCAAGGCAACTGGTTATATAAACAAAAAACAAATGCAATAAATAGTCAGCTCAATATTTTCTTTATTCAATTTTTAATATCCTTTCTTGTCCATTTTTGGCAGATGCTTTTTTGTGAAGACCATTCTTACATTGCCTTTAAATATATAAATATACATACCTTTTTTTTCTATACGACATTATTTTTCATCATATATTCGCTCTCTCTCTCACTATCTTTATGAATATATCTGTCGATCATTTTTCTANATATATATATTTGTAAGTCATTTGTTAGTTTTGCGTGATCCAAAGCTGTTAAGGGTCTCTAACATGGTTCTCTGCCATTCCAACCTTCTTTTCAGCATTATCACTAAATACTGGATCAAGAATATATATATATATATATTTGGTTGCTAAATATAAAAAAAAAACATAACATACTATTATTTGTTGGTGGGTCTAAACTTATAAAAAAAAAACCCGAGCTACTTTTCCCTTAAGTTATTTTTCCTCATGTTCTTGTCTTTAAAAAAAGTTAAAAACAATTTTCTTTTTAGGCATTATTTCATTTTTCACGGCAGTATTTTATTCGTTTCTTTAGAAAATTACTGCGGCTCTAATTGATGTTTATAAATGTTTAATTTCAAATCGCTCAATTAAGTTTTTAAAGTTCACAAATTATACTTCACCCCTTCATTTTTTTTTTTTGTTTTTTACTTATATATATTTTACTATTTATATGTAAATGCGTCCATTTATTTTTTTTTTTTATAATTAACTTGTAAGTAATTTGTTTAAATGTTTTATGATTACCATGCATAAATATGTTATTATAACTTCTTTACATATTTTCATGTAATAATGTTATGAATTAAATCATTTGTTGTATATTTATCGAAATCAGTATTATCTAAATTGTATCAACTTATTAATAGACGGGTCATCGAAAAAGGTGACCAAAGTAATTTTATTTTAAATCACGGATACCTGTTTCGATGACCCTTTATAATGTTTAGTATACATATTAATAATCCAAATTACAATTATCAATAACTACGGGAGACATACAGAGAAAAATACACCCCCGCACCGGGAATCGAACCACGGGATTGCAGGGGTGAATGTTTCCCTGTATGTCTCCTGTAGTTATTGATAATTGTAATTTGGATTATTTAGAATTTAATCTTTCCGTAGTAATAAAACTACCAAAAATTAAAAAAAATATACATATTAATATAAAATTAAACATATTAAGCTGCAATAGGATGTGGATTTATATTTAATGTACATATTTTTCTAATATTAAGCCTTATGACTTAACTATTCACCTATTCAAGAAGCGTTAGCTTTAGTAATTTTGGTTTGATTTTATCATAAAATTTTCGATATTACACTTATATTAACGATGCATTAAGCGTGGAATAGTTGCTAGTAATGTCACCATTTTCTTTCTATTTCTTTACGACCTTTAATTATTTCATAATATATCTTGATGTGTCAAAATGAAGAGTAATTATATTTAGAACTAAGTATATATATATGTATATATTTAGAATTATCGTCAACATTTTCTTATTTATTCCTTTATATCTTTTCATTCTCATGCCATTTATTTTGTTTTTATTCGTTTTGAAAAAGGTATTGTTAGCGATTAATTTCGTGTTCTATTTAAGGATAAAATTTAAAACTGGTCTGCATATTATTTCTTACTGACTAACTAGGTCTCGTGCAAACATAATTTGTGACTAATTTTCTACTCAAGAGTTATAAATGACTTCAAAACCAGGATTGGTGACTGGTTTAGACTACCAATTACTTGCTTTTTAGACTGAAATGGAAAAGGCATAAAGACTAACTGTAATATTTTTATTAGGTAAAAGATAATTTGTCTACTTAAGTAACCTAATAACTCAGCTTTGCTATTTTGTGTTCCCATTGCAGTAACTTATAGTGTTAAATTTACTTTAACCATTGTCGAGAAAGAAAAACAACGCAGCAAATCTTATTTAGTACTTCTAAAACTGTAATACTGAATAAAATTAGCAGAACAAACATCAATCAGTGTATTGTCTAACTTTGTTTTATGCAGATTCGTTCAATTCGGGTTATGGGTTTTTTCTATTGGTTCAAAATTCGAAATAGCTTTTTTTTCTTTTATATATATATATGTAG
>KZ651274.1:928057-940217 GCA_001010745.2 Gerris buenoi
TATATATATATAAAGATATGCTATTGTGGTTTTGTTTCTTATTAAATTAATCTAACATCTAAACTCAATTTGATAGACTTTAGAAGTTAATAATAGATAATACTAATTAAGATTACGTTCTTAACTTTACTCTTCAAAAAATACATGTAATATTTATATATACATAAACTACTCACATTATTGAATGCATAATTATTTAACAATAATTCAGCTTCTGTTTATTTCGTTTAAATTTGATCGTTGGCTTCCTTTTTTTTTAGTAATAGACTTCTTTAAGCGAAAGAAATGATAAAGCTTACTTTAAGTAGTGTCCCTTATTAAGGCAACAACTACTGGATGTGATCATTATAATAAAAATATTAATACTTGAATTATTTATAAGAAATAAATAAATACATAATTTTTATCTTGTCTAACCATCTTTTGAAATAATATAATTCTTCAAATCCGCAGACCTATTATTCTTCTCTTCTTTTTACCATGAGTTTTACTCTAAATAGATTTGATCCCATAAATTTTTATATAGTTTAAGAAAAAAAATAAAGAAAAAGCGGAATCCATCTTTCTTTATTCCTTTCCCCCCTCTTTTTCTCTTTATCAGTATTAATGTTTTTTCTTCTAAATCTTATGATAAAGGACACCGTTAACGTAATAAATATAAAAATGAATTTTCTTGGAAAATTCGTTTTTTCCCTTAGAAATTATCATTTTTCATCGAAAACTTTTTTTTCCAAACTCAAAGACTAAATAATTTTTGATAAAAAAAAAAAAAAATAAGCCTAGAGATACTGTTTTTTTTTTTGTTTTTTTTTATCATGATACATAATATATTATTTATGTTTTTCTTTTCACAAGGTTTTTTTTAAAAAAAAATGAAATGTTAAATTTCGTTTCTGCCTTAAAGTTTTTTGGAGCTTCTTCTTAATTAAAATTTATACGAGTTCATAAATTAGAACTTATCTGACTAATTTTAACTTTTGATGCAAAATGAAAAAAACATTTTTCTAATATTAGAGTATTTTATTACGTGATAAATTTGATTTTTTAATCATTTATATCTTTCGGTTGAAATATTTTACCGTAATTTACATTTAAATTTTGTAAACTTTCCTCCGTATTATAGACAGAGTAGCCAAATATCATGATTAGTTAAGTTTGGTTTATCTTGGTCGGTCCCTGATGCAGTTTTCATTATCAGTTTTGTTGGTAATTGACTCGTCAATCTGGCTTTTAATCTGGGCTGTTCTCTGCGCTTCTTTATTCCTGCTATTCCTTTTCTTGTCGGTTTGAATGTCCTATCTTTCCCTAGTCCATTAAGATAACCTGCCAATTCCTGTTTGGCCCCCTTGGCTACAGCTTCCCCATCTAGCTTTCCGTGTCCAGATCTCTATTAATTCTTATATACGCTATCCTCTATTATCACATTGCTCTGAAGAATCTGCTCAAACTCTTAAGGAAGGCCGTGAACTTCATTAGGAAAGCTAGTCAACATTCCTCTAGGGCAGAGACAACGACTAGTTATAACAAAGAAAAACACAATTCAAGTTGTCCTACCTCAAATAAATCATTTCTGGAAGCTGAGCTGAAATCCTTTTCTCTGCAACTTAAAATGCTTATTCAAGGTATATCTCGGGTTGAAATGCCGATTTAAGTATCATATATTAACTTGGATTGTGTATGGATACTCTTCAATACTATTATGTATTGATGGTTCAGTTATACCGCTTTTTATTTTAACTCATAGTTTTTTAAAAACTACTCTACCCCCTCCGCAAAAGAACTTTATGTATATACAGTTAGAGGAACTTAAGGATATAGATCGATAATATAAGTGATAAGGCATCCGCACCTTTTAACCGATATTGAGTATGTTCTTTTGTTAGAAATATGTGAATGAAATTCGAGAAAATGTTCTTAGTAATAACACTTTGTCATAGAAACTGCACGATTTTTACTCTTATGCACTATAGATGTTTCCCTGAGACCTGATAATAACACCGAATCTATAAAAACTATTAGTTTAATGTATGTCATCTACAGAACTCAGCATTCACTTCCTCTCTCACAACATTTCTAATCTTACAACCTCTGAATACTGTCGTGGAAAGAAGATAAATTTATTTCCTCTGGTCGTATTTAGTAATAGTTATATTTTAACAAGAATGTTATCTTGACTATGCATTGTCAACGTAAATGTTAACACATGACTTTGAATAAATGTAACTAAAAAGATGGTTGAAGTATGTTTTTACCTTTTATAACTTCTCCGTCTCTAGTATCTTAGATCTTATACCATTTGTCAACCCTTTCAGAATTTATCGTTCAGACTAGTGCTTTCTTCTAACTTGGAACAAAACACTTAAGTTTTTGTTTACGGCTAAAAGAAAAAAAAATAGGAAGAGGAGGAAATAACGTGTATTCTTTTCTCCTTTCACATTTTTATCCCTTCTTCTACTCTTATGCTGGAAGTAAAGAAGAACCCCCTCAAAAATAATGCTATTGTAGACTTTGTTAGGGAAACACGAGGGGGGAGTAAACTTAAAGGGGGTGACCGTAGTCTTCGGATGTTTATTTATGAAGATGTCCGGCTTTTTCGTTTACTGAATATAATAAATAAAAAAAAAGGTAAGATATTTTCAACACAAGAATAAAAAAAAGTTTTCCTACTGTGCCAAAAATAAAAGGAAACTGAGTGGAGTAAAATGGCGTATTGGTTTTTCCAAAAAAACGGACCAAGTTTTTGGAAAAAGATTTTTTTTTCTCTTTTAGGTCGGTGTTAGTGTGAAAGAGATGCGAAAAGAAAGTTTTCCAGAGGGTGTGTAAGTCTTCTGTGTAAGGGTGTAGATAGGGCTTCTTCCCTTTCTGTCCAGACCGATAACAAAGGCTAGGGCGATATAAATTCGACGGGAATGGGGCACCCTTTAGAACTCTGAAGGACCTTTTTTCTGCCGAGGAATAGGTGAGGATAGAGGACCTTGTGAGGACAGACCCTTGTATATAAGGCGCTCTCCCACACTTCAGATAAAGGGATTAGATGGAAAAGAGCTTTTTCCTTTAGACTTCAATTTCATCACATAACACAGCCTTGCGCTTTCTTTTTTTAAGTTTGGTCCCCACAAATATCTTCTTGGAGCTTTGTGATAATACTCATCCCTCGTTTTCGTTGTCGCAGGCACCGTAAATTTGCCGTGATATTTTTTTATCTATATATTTATAGAAAGCTCTTTTGTGTATGTAGATATTTTATTTTTTTTCTACTTATATAAAAATTGGACTTTCCTTGCCACTGCTACATCTTATAAGTTTAATAAAAAACACATTCTACGAATGTTCATGTTCATAATAAGACGTGTTAATAATAAGCCAATAATTTTTTAAAATTATATTTGATATTTTTTTTCGTCTCGACCAATAGATTAAATCAATCTTAGTCCTTTATTTCTAAAGGTTTATTTTACTCTTATTAACTAAAAAGTAATATTGTACTATAAAAAAAAAACTTTTATTCGAAACATATGTTTGCTTGTTTGTTGTTTGGTTCAGAATTTAAACTATTTTCTGTATGAATTGTGTTAAGGACTTTTGTAATGTAGGTTTATGTGAAATATTCACCACTTAATAGTTAACGTTGAAGAGATTTTCGTGTCTTTGATTATCACGACTGATATATTGTTTCATATTATAATATCTGGGTATTTTTTTGTTCTTCGAAGTTATTGAGTAGCTTAGCAACTATTAATGTATTTTGTTTCAAACTTTCAGAATAGTTACAAAATGACCAGGTAATAAATTTTCCAATGTACTAATGTTGAGAAAACATGAACTTTATAGTTGTTTTTGTAGTAACGACAATCAACGGTTCAAACTCTTAACCTCCCATTGGTTGATTTTTATTGTCTTTACGATTCCGTTGACGTTCTATTCTTTATTTCTAGTCCAGCGCTTGTTTTGTTGTATGAAAGTTTTAACCTTGCAGTTCTCCCCGGTGAGGAGAGCTTACAAATCACGTTGAAATATGGAAACTTTTTAAAAACGTGAATTCTTTTTCCATCGTGGACTAAGGAAGGTTCGTGCTCGGCGTTCTTTTATCGATAAATTAAGTTTGCATGCATGCCTGGGTATGCCTCGCAAATCTGCACAGTATGGGAGATTTATCAATCATGTATTTTAATGTTTTTTTTTTTTCTCTCCCATTTCTTCTACCTTATTCAACCGCTTTTTACAAAATGATACATTGCCAATTGCCTTCCGGCCGTTTTTACGTTGACCGTCGTTCTTACATAAGAAGAAAAACCTTGACTTGTTTTAAATGTCGCTTGTTTGTACGCTAACCATTCAATTTTCTTGACTTTTCCATTGTATTTTTACTTTGTTTTTCATGATAATGATTTATAGATTCAAGTATTTTTATTTCTCTTGTTATAACTTGATTTCAATAGTCATTTGAATATTTAGTCGTTTGTATAATATAAATATAGGATTACCATAATTTACTTACGGTAATTTCTTAGGATAATCTCTGTTTACATGAATAGATTAAGTAAACGTTGAAATTGTATGCTCTGCCCTACGAGTTGTTGAAGAATACACACTTACTGAATCAACTTTTCTTCCAATGTCTGTATTCCATAATTTTGGATAACACACAGGACTTTTGTCATGGATTAGGCACTGATGATGGGTGATGTTGATAGCAGCTTTTAGGATTATAATCTCGAAATGATGAACGCTCCTACTTGTTTTGTGCGTAAAATATTTTGTTAATGAAAATACTAATCTACAAAATTTAAAAACTCTCATTTCCGACTTTAACTTTCCGAACACTAGTACAGTTGATCCTCTAGTCCGTTGATCTAACCTTCGGTTATCATTTCATGTAAGAAAATTCCAAATTCAGACTAAGTTCAGATTTAAGTATAGACCCATAAAGTTAGGTACATATTTGGGTTTTTGCTGTTAGTCATCAAAAGTTTATTTAGCAATGTCGTAATTTTTTTGGCACTTTTATAGAAAAAGGCCCCCCTTTTCTTTTTAATCGAATACACTTTCTTACAACTTAATACACACTTTTTCAATATAAATGTGTGATATTCCTTTGTCCCAAAGCATATTGGACTGAATATCCCTTTGTCTTAATAGCTACTTAAACTGAGGGATATCAACTCTTTTGTATAAAAAACAAAAAGGGGGGCCCTTTTCTATAAAAGTACCATTTTTTTAACGTTCTGCTCTAATTCGAAACAGCTAAAAACTAAATCAACTCTTTATCAATTCTTATTCTTCGAGTTTGTTCTCTTATATATAACCATTTTAATGTTTAGAAATCAATAAAAGTAGATATTTCTCACGTATCCTTGGTCAAGATTTTATTGAATATGACAGCATGTCTCTCGTGATAGCTACGTGAGAAAGACCTGCTCGAGTGGTTACAACAGCTCGTGTTTTGGAGCCAGTTAATTAAGGTAGTAGTTGGGCTGAGTTTCAAGTAGGTCATCTTGTTTATATAGGGGGAGCTTGATCATTGATATTACTTTATCATGCTGGTTCTTGCTGTTCCCTTGGGAATTAGATAACGAATTGCATCTTATCATTAATTAATATTCTTTCATAATACTTAAATAGTCTTATTTATTATAATATTAATGAATAGAAAAGGTTCTTTTATTACTTTTATACTCGCTGCTTTTTCAATTGTGAATATTAATGTAGATTGAGAAATATTCTGGAAATGTGTTCTTTCGTCGATTCCCTAGTATCAAATATTATTCTTTCAAATTCTGATTCCCATATTGCGATTCCTATCATAAGTTTGGAATAACCTACTCAAAGTCTTTAAGTAAGAAGTTTGTCTTTACTATACTGACTATTTTCTTAGTTTTCATCTTATCTTAAACCTTTCACCATTGTATCAGATGAAAATATAATATATATTTAATACCCTTGTATTAAAAAATTCGAAGCACGCTACACTGTCTATTTCACCATTAAGCACGATATCGTGTCACTTTTATAGCGAATCTCTTCAAAGAGAAATCTCTTTATGACTTTTTCATATCTTGAAAAACTCTTTATAGGTTTTTGTTCTTCTTTTTATTTTTGTACCAATGTTTCTTGATTCTAGATCGGACATTAATAAAAAGTCCACAAATCAGCTTTAAAACTCCTAACATCTTATTTCCGGTGTTAATGTGTATTATTTTTTTATCTTTTATATCAATTTCTTGTTTAAAAAATTATTTTTATGACTTACATGTTTTTTTTTTTTACTTTTAAGAAGTCATGAACATTTCAAAGTATCTCCTAGTTCCGAAACACAATTTCCCATAACGAGTTTACGTAATTTTCCCCCTGTTTTTCTCTCTACCATTAAAGATAAAACCCTTCTAATCTTAGAAATTATCCATTCCAATCCACGATTCTCTCAGATCCTTTTACTAGCCGAAGTCCCTGGATAGAAGGAAACTTCTTCTTTTTCCATAATTACCATTCTTTTTCACACTTGGCTGATTCCATCCATGTTTTTATGCTATTTCACTCACCGGGGGAAGGGCATCCCGTCTCATCATCACGATTATAATATTTCCCAAAATGTTTTATTAGCTATCTGAATACAAGTTTGATTTTAGTTATTTCTCTTATAGTTTCATCACTTTAGACTAAGAAGATTTTTGCATAAACTACAAAGAATCATTTGAATGCCTCCACTCCCTTTATGCGCCGACTCTTCTACTAAAAATATACTTCTACGTATTATTAATTTCATAAAATGTGTCAAATATAATTTCTTTTGTTCTTAAGTTGAGAGAGCCGTACTTACAAAATATAAATGTAGGCAGTAATTTAAATTTGATAAACAATTTATAATTTGAAATGTAAAGTGTTTGTATGATAAAGTCATATAGTTTATTCAAATTGATAGTTTTATTTTGTAACAATTTCTGTTATTAATTAACGAATTGTGTGTCTGCGGTTTCGGTTTACTAATTTAAACCCCCTCTTTTCCTTTTCTACCTTACCCCGCCCCCCAGGCTTACTGAAATTTAGAATTCATTTTAACCATGTTTGTTTTACCCTGAGAGATTAAATTCAATTACCTCGGCTTAGCTTGGCCTGAATTTAATTTATTTATCTCTCTGATTTAATGACCACTAACTGTCCCTTTCTGTATTTTAATTAGTTATGTTAATGCTGTGGACTTGATAAAGTAAAAGAAAGACCACCATAATTTATTTCTGTTAAATATTTTAACATCGACAGTATATGACATATTTTCAAGTTAAAATGTTTAACTGTGTATTGATTATTTCTGAAAGTATATGTTATTTAAATAATGTTACAAACTTTTTACCCATTAAAAACTATAGTCAAGCCTTTTTTCTCTTTATATAGATTGCAAACCTGAGATGGTTATATCTATATATTTATTTATGTTTTAAAAAGGGGTTTAATGGTATTTATTTTGCTCTTAGCCAAGAGCAGAGAGAAAAAAATGACAATATCTACTTTGTTCTCTTTTTGTTTCCTGTTTGTTTGCCGTATTTGTTATTTTCTATTGTTAGTTTTGTTTCGATAACACATCCTGTAACTAAAATGCTAAAATCTTTTTGAGGTATAATGGTTACGTATAGATTCATCTTTTTTTAAAAGAATATTATCTTTCTTTTATAAGGCTTATTAGTTGTCTACTTTAATATTTTATGAAAGTTATACTTAACAAATTAATGTGTTATCTTTTTATTTATTAGTCAGTTGGTAAAAGTTGCTTTGGTTTATTCAGTTAAGATATTTTTTGGTTTATCTGAAAACTCAGCCATGTTTCATCGCATCTTTGATTATCACTGTGATTGTGATTAGAGAGGAACAATTCATCTATACTTCTATTAATTTGAGATCACAGTCGGCGAATACCAGCAGCAGAATCCTTAAGAATTTCAGAACAACGATTATAAAACCTCAGAACAACGTATAAATTGATTTACTGCATTTGGTCTTCATAATAATTTATTGATATGCTTTCTTTAGTTTAATCGCATTACGTATATGTTTATTATAAACTTTTAATACATATATATAGAATGAATTATTTTAATTCGTTGAATAAGGCATGTTTCATAAAAACTTACACTTGTGCGGTTGTATAAAGATAAATAATACTTTCACATTTGTTATAGGTGTCCTTGTCTATATATGTATATATACATGTAAAAAGGAAAGGGGGATGTGTTTAGGCCGGTCTGATTGTTAGCCCGAGGCAGGTTCAGCTAGTGGGTGGTAAGCGCAAGGGATATATATGTAAATTTGCGTACGTCAGTATTTCCTCCTAACCTGTACCGTTAAGGCTTTGGGGTCAAAGCGTCGCCTTAACCATGAACAAGCAAAACTCTAAACCCTTTTTTGATATCTCTTCACGTCAACCTTTAGACTTAGAACCTTTTTTTCTTAAGCAGGTTTTCGGGCCCTTTTTTTGGAGGAATTTCCTTTAGGAATTCCCGTGTCAAGCCTGATCCTTGTTTTTAACGAATGGTGAAGTTCCCCTTTTTTTCTTGTAAACCTTTAACCGTACACAGTCAAGGGTGGGGTTTTTCCTGCAGATTTCTGCCTTATCAGGAGATGTCACGCTTCCGGATTTGTACATTTGCTTTTTAGGGAATTACCATTATTATTGTTTACTTGTTTGGAGAAGGGAGAAGGGATTTCTAGATTTGTTGTTTGGTATTTTTGGGGGGAGATGAATATATTTTTATCGCCCACCACATGAAAACATTTCCTCTCCTGAACGGACAGTAAAGTTCTATTTTACAGCCCTAGGGCCTGTAAAAGTAAAGCATGCATTTTTACAGACCGCTAGTTCAAGAAGCGGCCGCGATAGTAGCTCTAATCGTCAGCTGTTCAATTCGTAACATTCAATATTTTTATAACTGCTGTTTGTTTTGGTACAGATGTAACCTAAATATGCATTTAAGGTTTTGAAGATTGCGGCAAAATAGAAGTAAAAAAATTGTCATTTTTTTATATTGTCTTATTGACGGGGGCAGGGGGGGGGNGCGCCATGACAGCCCTCGGGCGTTTAACGCACTCGTGCTTTCAAACTTCGCCCTCGGCCTGTAATAACGCCCTTACTGCTCTAGGTACATAAATAACTATTATATAACTTTGTTTCTCTTTCCGTACATTCTACTTTTATTACAACGCTGTTCTTGAAATAGTAAAGAATTCATATGACTGATATTAAAACGTCGATGGGTTTGTGTCTTAAAGTTTTTTTGTTTTTTTTTTAAAAAAAGGAAGAGTCTTATTGCATTCCATTTGCAAGACTTTTGTATTCGTACGACGAAGCTAATTCGTTTTTAAGCGGATTGGCAAGTAAGGAGAGAAGTCGTGATTAGGGTTAGCGTTCAGATTGGAGCGTATGTGGAAGGCATCTTGCAGCTTCTCAGGCGGCCTGAAGTTCTTACTACCCTACCTTCGATGGTTTTATAATAGAGATGTAGCAACACTGTTCTCTTCTCGATACAAGTTTCTCCACACCTTAGAATCTTCCGTCAAATAGATCCCACAAAAGCTGCAATCTTACTTTATTACCCTTTCTTATTTTTCTGTTGGCGATTACTATCTACTAAAAGACCTCTGATTTTACAGTCACAGCTCATAGTCTAAATGTCATTGGACTTCTTTTAAAAAAAGAAAAACAATCTTAAGGAACTTACAGTTAAACTTAAGTTCTTACATTCATAACGGCAAAAACTTTTTTGTCATGGAGCAAATTAGTTATTTTCACGGTAACCGTAATGTCTTTAAGTAGAGGTAATGGTTGCATCGTCACGACTATTGCGTTACTAGTAACGCAATTGTCGTCCAACTTTTTTTAAATTCACTATTCTATTAACTTTTGGTGCATTGACTTGGGGAGTCTTCATCATTTTCATCATTGCAATTTTGGCTTACCGGAAATAAGACTTTCTAAAAGTTCTAGAAAACATTTTGCTTAACTACATATTAGAGCCATCCAGGATAATAAGCTTCGTTGTGCACACTAAGTTTGAATTTAGAGTAATTTTTTGGTTATTACTCTAAAATGTTTAGAGTAATAACCATTGTTGAATGAACTGCATTACAGTCGTCAGGGGTGATAATTTTTGTTAAATTAATTGTATTTTGTTAACAATAATAAAAATAATTTATAAAAATATAAATAGTCTCTCCACGTTGATTATCAGTTTATTTTAAATAACAAAACAGCTTTCGGCCTTCATAAGGCCATCATCAGTGCCGAAATGTGTAAGAAGTAGTGTTACATTATAGACACAGAGAGGAAGACACAGATTAAGGAGTCTTACCTTAATCTTCGACATGAAGTAGACTGGACTCTTTTCTACTGGTTTTCTTCGCTTGTTTTTCTTTTGCATAGTGTAACTACTTCTTCCACATTTCGGCTCTGATGATGGCCTCATGAAGGCTGAAAGCCGCTTTGTTATTTAAAATAAACTGATTACGTGGAGAGACTATTTATTTTGTTTATTAAGATGGCCTCCATAGACGCTCGCATGTCTTTAATAATTATATTTGACTCATTAAGGGAATAGTCATTGCTAAATGAACTGTATTGGTGATCAGGGGTGGTAAGCATTTTTGTCCTAGAAACTGTTGAATAAATTTAACCAAAAGACGAAATACTTTATTATGGAAGGCCTTAATTTATTCCATACTTTCTATTAGCGCCTTAGCGACCATATTCGAAACCAATATTTTAAATATATATATATATTATATATATATGTGTATTTAAAACAATTTTCATAATTTTCGTCAATTCTGGAAAAGTTAAATGCTCTCTCACTATAATTACTCTTTGTACATCAAAGATTATTATCAATAGGTTAATTTAGATTACTAAATGTACATTCTCTGAACAATTATAAATTACTACACCGTGTTCTTTTTTGATTCGCTTTACCAAACCTCTTAAATAAACTAGTAAAAAAACAAAAACAATTTATTTTAATACCATCTATCTTGAAGTTATTTACTCTTATTACGACCAATTAAAGTATCAATTTGACTCTATGTAATTGCAATCAAGGTTAAAGGAAGCCATTGCAGGTAATATTATGCATGCAATTATTGCAGGTATATTTAATATTTCTAATAGCTTTAAATGATTCCCCAGCCCTTTTTTATGATATTATAGATATCAAAGTACATATTTTTAATTTAAAAAAAAACAACGTTATTATAATTCAATATAACATAATTTGATAAAAATGTAGAAAAGTATACATTTTATTTATGATTCTATATTATAAAATGACGTTTAGTATTAATTCTCAATTATAACGGTTTTTAAATTTTATTGCTAAACATAATTATTAATTTATTATAATTAAAAACATTTATTCTTTTACATGAATTTGTTATATTATATTTATAACTTGAAGGTTGAATTCACTTGCATTTAGCTATTTTTAAATTACATAATGGATATTAATATATTATTTATTTATTTAGTAATTTTTATTGACAGTGAATGTGTGTTGTTTTTTCATTTATAATGCTTATATTGTGTAGGAAAATTATTTTTTAGAAAAGAGTTTTTATTTGCCGAAAAATCAACTAAATTCAATACGATTTCTTTAGCTAGTTAATAAGATAGGCCGGAAACAAGGTGATACGTTGTTCGATTCTTGCCACTAGGATAGTTTTTAATCTTTACTAATCTTCTATGAATTGAATCGTTACACATTAATTTGAAATTTTATATAGATATTTGTATGTGTTTCCTTTTATTAATAATTCTTTTATCAACATGTTTTCCATAAAATGTTTTGATTTGAGCCTTTGGATGTCCTTATATAAAGACGAGTACTTCTGAACTTCATATATACATTTATTTATTTGCTTTATGTTATTATTAATGTTTCTTTCTACTTGCGTGTGAATCGAGAATGTATGTATAATATGTTGTCTTGAGCATCCGATGTTGTTATATTCTGAACCATATAATATTTTTATTTGTTTTAATCAGTTATAAATATTTTCAACATATTTGTTACATGTGTGCTTATAATACATGTAAACTCCGAATTTCATTTATTTATTTATTTTAATTATTTATTTTATTTTTTTTTACATATTACTTGTATAAAAAATTCGAAGCACGCTA
>KZ651274.1:955519-987658 GCA_001010745.2 Gerris buenoi
TATATATATAAAATTTTTTTTTGCTTATGCAATACCTGTTTGGTAATCTTTCCGGCTTTGAAAGGAATTCATGTTTACTGAGTGGATAATCTGTATTTAAGCATCATCCATTCAATTTAGTTTTTAGCATGTATTATCTTAATATATCTAAAAATCAATCCTCTAAAGAGATAATTGATTATTTCGCTTTTAGACTTTCAAAAGGTGTATATAAACTTAAAAGAACGTAGGCTGAGAAATGTTGATCAGATCATACATGTGGTTTCAGATGTCCATTTTAAGCAATATTTATTTTTTGTTTGATTCTTTTTTTTTTACTTTTCAAACGCTAAAAATTCTCATAGCAGCGTATATTAATCATAAGGTACGCATCCAATGTTGTGTTAGTGTGGAACTAATTGTTATATTTTTTGGGTTATTCAATTAATTGCTTTTGTGTTTTGATTTTAAATCTAGACTATTTTATTATAGTTGTCTATTGGTTAATTTAGATAACATTTTGTTTTGTTAAAATCAAAAGTACCTTGAAATTTCGATGGTATGAACTTCAGCATTTATTAGCTTGGATAAATCAATATTAGATTAAACATCGATCATTGGGAAAAATATTCAAAAATAAACTAATGAAGAATTTTATAATATATTGTATTATGATAATGATTAGTATATTAATTAATATGTTGAAATACACTTCTAATGGTACAATTTATAACAATACAAATGAAATTAAAATGTATTGAACTTATATATTATATACGCTATTATTTTTAGTTATATTTCTTTTTATTTAATAATTGATTTAACATTTACAAAAATCAGAGCCATTTCATAATACTTATTCGAAAATAATTGACCTCTTTGTTAGTCATATCATTAACCTTATTTTTTTACACACTTTTTTTATAATAATTTGTTTATAATGTTACAGTTATATTTTCGATATATACAAATAGAAAAGAAAAAAATAAAATATGATAATGATAATAGCATATAGTATGCAAATCTCGACTCATTGTATTCTAATTGAACCTTGACCCGAATTATACGATTATGGAAAAAACACGTTTGTATTTTTTTAATGTTCGGGACATTGTTATGCAAAAAAGGTGTTTATAAAACTCTTATAGAGTGTGTGGGCTCTTATATATGGAATTAACGCGTCGATAGTGCTTACGGATTAATTTTCTGAAGTTGAAGGTTATTGACACTTATTGTTTTATCGAAATTTATTAAAAACAATATTATTTCTGCATTCAATTCAATTAAATTCAGGAGTGTTTTTGGGTTCAAGGTGCTTTCAAGGATTTAAGGGTGAAGGAGGTTTTTAAAAGGTTTAAAAAATATTTCCTTAAAAAAAAATATATTTACATTGTTTCTGGCATTCTATTTTTTGATAATATGCTATCCATGATTGTTATCTTGATCATTTTATAAATAGTATCTAGATTTTAGACAAGAATAATAATTATATAATAAAGTTTCACTGTTTTATTAAGTATAATGCATGTAGTGCCAAGGAATTAGTTAGTTCGGATCCTTATATAGATATGAATTTTTATTATTATTATTATTTTTCAATCATGATATTTTTAGATCAGATTGATTTGGCATTGTATTTCTTTTAACGTTAAATCGTTTTTATTGCTTGATTTGAATTTTAAATCGATTTTATTTTTCAATTCGGAGAATGTATGCGCTGACACTTTACAATACAAATTTTTTTTATTGTAAGAGGTTTACCAGGAAGAGAATGGAATAGTAAATATGTAGAATAGATCTTGAGTAGAAGAATTTACATGGTGCACTTAAGTGTATTCAAAGAATTGGTCACGCTGCGAATGAAGATCACGTTTTTAAAGGATGTGATGTTATGCGTTGTTTTACTTTTACTACTGGATTCTTCTACTTGGATGTTGAAATAGACTACAAAATAACCATAATGATGTAATAGAAGCAAGTAGTAAATATAACGATGTCGATCAATGAAAAAGATTCCCAGAGGTGGAAGCTAAAAGTTAACATCACTTTTTGTAACTTAAATGAAGATCATCTCCAGTAGTACTAGCTGAAAGTTAACATGACTATGTTAATGGATTACTTAGGATGGTCTAGTCTGCACTAGACTTTAAAATCCTTCGAAATAAGATATGTTTGTCACTTAAATCCTGATTAGAGAGGAGTTGTTAAATAGACGGTTACACAAACCATGTGTGCTTTTAACAAAGTGACTTATTTAATTATTATAGTTTTGTTAATCTATTTTTGAACGCTTGAATGATGTGTACTACCTTTAAAAATACTCTGCCAATTAATGTGGCACATAGCTTCCTCGCAAAGAAAATACCAAATTAAGAAAAATACCATAAATATCAAAAAGTTGGAACCGCGTGGCACTGTTCCAGTAAATATTTAATAAAATCTGAGAAGTTTAAACATTTGTTAAAGAAACAAAGCCTCCAACAAGCGCCAAAAGTTAGCGCATCTATAATTTATTTAATAAAAAATATAAAACTGCAATCAAATCGTAGAAACCTCTGTACAAAGGCCGGGTCACACCTGTCCGCACCGTATAACGGCCGTGTGTNTGAACGTTGCGCGTCGAATGGGGCAAAATTGGACGAGTAGTTTTTAAGATATGGCGGTTCGCAAAAATTGACGACAGACCGACCGACAGACAGACCGACAGACAGACCGACAGACAGACACGGAACCAAAAATGTTCCCTGATGTCTGAATCGGATTTCTGTTTTGGAATTTTTGAAATCGGAGACCTAAAATTTTTTCGTTCTTCAGAACGATCACATAGCTTCCGTTACCTTCGGTAAGCTCGGAAGCAAAAATCAAAATAATTAAATCATTTGTTTATGCGTTATTGTATTGAAATTGTTATAGTTCAAATTTTTCTTTTCGTTTTTCAAGAATCCCTATTCCTAACTAGAATATTTCGAGATTTAAAAGGGACTTTTAAACCTAGATTCCGTCCTTTCGCTTTAGGAAATATGAACAAAATATTTTAGAATTGATTACGCACGGAATGTTTACGTTTCTTGGGAACTTCAAGGTGACGACTATGCGCTGCCCAAAGAGAAAAGGCGGTGAAGAAGAGAGGCCTGGAATAAATCAGCAGATCGGCCTGGAACGGTAATTATACCGCTGCGCTGTGAAAAAGTCCGTGTCCCGTTCCCAAGACTAAACTTGAAGACTCCTCTAGTCAAACTACAACATCCACGGGAGTAGTTAATTGTTTTATTTTAAAAACTTTTTCCATGTAGTCCTTCCATGGCTCAAGTGTGTGTGCCCTTTAACCTATGTGTGTTGTGCCCAAGGGGACTTTTGAAAGTGTACTGGACTCGTAAGCTCTCGGGGTGAACTTTTTTAATGGCGAAGCTTGTAAGAGGCTGGAGAGACGTGGAAGAATAAAGGCCCGGAGGTGGGCGGGCGGCTGGAAGATCATTAGGTGACTAGGTACAAACCGCACCACGGGCCTCCGTCCTCCGTGTCCGGTCAACGTACCTTCTGTACATTCTCCCACCAGTCCAGATTCCATTCCGGTCTCATTGAGCCTCACTAGAAAATTAATAAATTCCACAGGATATATATGGCAAATCTTGGAAATTTGTTGCTATTAAACTGCAGTTGTCAGGAATCTTCCCCGTCAGTTTATTACGAAGGAGAAACGATGAGTGCTGTTGTTTAATTGTATAATCCAGGTTTCATGTCCATCTTTATTTTAATTCATTATCGAACTCGGGATTTGATTGATAACTAATTTTAGTTAACTGCTGCATACCTACCTTGCCTTTTATGTTATGACAATTTGAAAAAAGTAACTTAAAATTCTTCATAAGCTATTGGGAGAGCAAAATGCCAGTTGTCTTTTATTCTTTATACTAAATGTACAATTCACGGTAAGCTGTTCTTATTACAGTGCTTATCATAATTGATTGGCTCTTATATTATTTTATTGGTTGGAACAGTGTTAGTCCGTGTTTTCTTTGTTCGGTGATTGATTAAATTGAATTTCAATTCCATTAATCTTTCTCCTATTTGTTCCTCCGACCAGTAAACAGTTTGTTTTATCTCTATTCTTTTTATTTCGGTGTTGAATAAACAACACCTTATTTGTATCCAGTCAGTTGATAAATAACGAATTTTACCAATAAATTTTCCTGAAACCTGTAAGAGAATCGAAGATTCCCCGAGGAACCCTTATTTCATTCAAAAAACCCCTGAAGGATCCT
The DNA here is from genome assembly GCA_001010745.2 of Gerris buenoi. Lineage (NCBI taxonomy): Eukaryota > Metazoa > Arthropoda > Insecta > Hemiptera > Gerridae > Gerris > Gerris buenoi. The sequence continues at coordinate 959,761 of KZ651274.1, forward strand.
TGTTGTAGATGACAATCTCTTTTTTTTAAATTATCGCTCAATTTATTTTTTTTATAAAAACGATTTGAGTTTAGCTTCCTTTTTTCTTTCTCTCGAAATCATTTAATTAAGGCTGTGAATCTCTGACTCTTCCGTAAAACACGGGGATGTTGAGGTTGTAACTTATCGTGCTAGTGGGTATTTTCTTGGTTCAAATGAAGATGGTCGATGGAGATAAGAGCGGGTTGGGCCCGGAGTCGAGACAAGGTTGTTTTGTCTTGAAGCACAAGGTGCGTGGGACGGATTCATCTTGATGCATATCTTGCTCTAGTCCATCCTTCCAACAGTGCCATTTCAAACCCGGTCCAGGCCTCTATATCCTTCTCCTCTGCGTGCGACCCCTGTCTCTCGTCCCCACCAGATGATATTACATAAAACTTGTTATATTATTGTGATAATCTTGACGTGTTGGAAGTCCGACTCAGTTCCCTAATGGAAGAGTGGTACCCTCACAGTTTATCAGCGCCGCTGGATCGGGCCTCGTGTATTTATAGACCCCCTCCTCACCCCTCGACTCACCAGATTCTTATCTCCTCTCCTGGGGTTGACCCATTTCCAAATGGTAAATGGACCTAGATCACAATCGTATCGAAAAATCCCTTCCCATGTTTCCATCCCGTTTTTTTAGTGAACGCCCAAAAATTTCAGGTAGCCGGGAAGCCCTTTTTATTTCTAATTGGGCCTTTATACCCTTTATCTTCTTAAAGATATTGTTGGAGACAACAATATAAGAATAAAACTCCTACTAACATTCTTGTAAGAGTGTTTAGTATTGTACTTTTTTGTGTAAAGTTTGTGTAAATATTTTTTTTCAGTTACAAATAGTAGATAGATGAAAGATATCATTCTTGACTTCTTTTGTCATCTTCCTTTGGTGCACTTTACACTTATATCTCAAAATAAGAAGATCCACGTTTATATTTGTTGTACAATTCGAAACTTTAAGACATCACCACGTTTTTTTTTATTTATACAAATAATTCTTGTATAAAAACTCTACTCGATTCTAATTTAGGTATTTGCACTGAATTTATTGTGTTTAAAGGTGAATACATTAATTATAATTTAAAGAGGGTCCTAGTGTACCTTTACATTTCTTCCCTCTTGAAAAGTAGATCAGGATGCATAGCTTCGTAAACGATGTTAGAGAGAAAGATGTTGCGAACACATATATTATTTTAACGTTCATCTTTTATTTTCCGTAAGTTTCATCAACGGTTGTTCTTTTCGCTTTCTGAGCTGCCTAGAGAAGATGTAATAAGTATTGATTTAACTCTGAGCCTTTACCCTATTTTATACCAATAAAATACTTTTCGTTTCCTTTCAAAAATACCATATTTCATCCTGCAGTATAGATTCAGCTCCTCTTCAAGAGGATTCCCGTCTATGAGAGTCCCGTATAGAATCTTTTATTTTGTCTTTCTAGTTATCCTCCTTTTCTCGGATATTTTCTCTTCTTTTATACCGGATTTTGACTTTTATTTATTACGAATCGTGATTTTTTCCCGGACCGGAAAAAAGGACCGTGGTCCCTTGGCATCATCGATTATTGGCTTTACTTTTCCTCCCAATTTCTCGGAAGGAGTCTCCATACTGGAGGAAAAGATTGTAGCTACATTTTACTCGGTCGGAATGAAAATCTTGGAAATCCATCGGACGAGGATATCATCCTTCACGGGAGTCTTTCTCCGGGTGGAAAAACAAAAGTCACGATGGAAGCCGGGGGGATTTAAGGACGGGAGAAGTCTTCTGAAGTCATGACGAATATATTCTCTTCTCGGAGTCTCGGATCAGAAAATCCCGCAAGGATTTTTTTTCCGAATGTATATATTTCTTTCTCCTTCGTGCTCGAGTTAAAACTACCGATATATCTCTATCTGGTGTTTCTGTTTGGGAAGGGACCTGTCATAACAAAAAACAAGAGAAGGCCAAAGCTCCCCAAAGACAAATGACCTGGACATGACATGCCGGCATTGCTAATGGAGGCAACAATGCCTTTCGGCTGTGTGCCTTCTCTTCGCCACATCTCCATTCAACCCCTAGATTATACAACACACAAATTAACACTAACTTTAAAATACTAAAATAACGACTAATTAACTTAATTTTCTTTTCTCTCTCTGTGTCTCCCGTTGCGTTTCGATGATTAATGTTTTGTCTCCTATTTTTTGAGGATAACGTGTGCTCCCCCCCCCCCCAAAAAAAAAAAAACTGGATATAACTCCATTTAATCCATTAATATACGTTCTGTGTTTTTCTACCTCTGGGGGCTTTTTTCGTGTTTTACTTCTTTTTCTGCCTAAATAATAAACAGACTTTTAAAATTAACCTTTTCCTAACCTCGTCCGACCCGTTTTTTTCTCGTCTGAAGTTTTTTTCGAGTTCTCGAATTTCAGCGTCACACAAGCGACAGGTTATAATTTACGAAAAAAGGAGGACCTGACAAGCGATTTCAATTATGCATCGTTTGCCTTCTCTTTCCGCTCAGGCTGTCCCTCGCAGGCGTTTCCCCGTGTTTCACTAATACGTATATTTAATAATTCAAATTTCGTATGTCGCTCTGTGCTTTGTTGAGCTCCATACCTTTTTACCCGGACCATCCTTGTCTAGAATTGTTTATATCACGTTTTATATTTTTTCGGGTTTCACATCTCTCTTCATCTCATCGGCCTGTCTAGATTTAATATTCTCTTTACTATATGCCAACAGCATTTTATTTAATAATTATAACAATCCTTTTTGAAGGATACAATGATCTTAGATTTTTGAGGAGGCCAAGAGTTATTATTCACTTTTCTAAGGAAGGATCCACGAATACTTTTACGGATTAAACCGCTGACCTCATACATAAATAAATCAGCAGTAAGAATTTATGATAAAAATCAGGGGTCCTTCAACAATTAGGAATAAAATGAGTTGTTGATCTAATATAATATCATTCGAATTCTCATCTTTATCTGACGCACTAATATGACTGCTTTCTCGGGTACCACGATCGGTATTCTTTGTTAAAGTAGCCTGTAGAATGAATTAAAAATGTTATATTTTTTAATTCAATTTTATTTACTCATATAGCAACTCATGTAAGAATTTATGATAAAAATCAGGGGTCCTTCAACAATTAGGAATAAAATGAGTTGTTGATCTAATATAATATCATTCGAATTCTCATCTTTATCTGACGCACTAATATGACTGCTTTCTCGGGTACCACGATCGGTATTCTTTGTTAAAGTAGCCTGTAGAATGAATTAAAAATGTTATATTTTTTAATTCAATTTTATTTACTCATATAGCAACTCATATAACAAGTAATAAATTTTTAAATTGAAATTCTTTAGTTATACACATAGACTTTTTAAAGAAATTTAGTTTTTCATTGGAAATATTACTAAATATATATATATTTTAATCTTGTATAAAACTCAGCCAAATATTATTTCGTTAACGTTTTAGATTTTTTAAATTTACTGTAAATTTGTGAATTGTTATTTATTAGGTGTAGATTATGAATGATTTTCAATAATCGTCATATTTTTATTATAGTATTGTAACACTTATTGTTTTAACCATATAAAATGCAAAACAAATTTGAATAAATTAAAATAACACATATTATATTTTGATCGTTTAATATCTTTATTTAATAATTTTATTTATTTAAATGATGTATAATAATATTGCAGAAAAAAGTTTAAAAGTTGTACAACATAAAAGGGGTTGAATTTATTCGGTCGAATTAACGTAACATTTGAAAAATATAATTATAAATACACGAGTGATTCAGAGAGAGAATTAATTTAATAGAAGGGTTGAATTTAATTATATTTTTCATCAACATAAAAACAGTATAATATATGACTTTTTTTTATTTCTTTTTTTTTATAATATAGTCACATGAATAAGTTGTGTTTATCTGTATGAAGCATAATATATATACATATTATACATATGCTTATAATTACTTTCTCTCTCTCTCTCTCTCTCTCTCTCTCTCTCTCTCTCTCTCTCTCTNCGCAAGAACTATGACTGTACATAGCGCAAAAAACTTTCATTTTGTTAAAATCTTTAAAATAATAGTTTGTAGTTTAGGATGTTAGTTGTAGTTATTTTTCAGTATTTTCTTTATTAGTCCATGCATATAGGTACTTGGCCCTTAAATCGCATTCCTGAGCCTGAGGGCCGAGGGCTCACCTCCACTAATCCTTCACAAAACCCTTACGCACATTTATTATTTATACAAATAATAAAATAATACAGTTAATATTGCATTTTATTTTTAAGTACCCTCCTTCCTTACGCATAATTATTCTAGTTCTAAGTTTACATAAATATTTCAATCAATTTTTAATTGGATGCTTTTATTCTTTACAGGATCTGGAGATGCAAATTAGAATATACCCGAAAGGAAGTTTTTATAATAATCTCATCAAAGAGTATTTGAAAGAGGGATTATATACTATAACTATAATAGAGCAAGTGGAAGAAAACATTTCAGTTTATACTTATCTCTCTCTCTCTCTCTCTTTCTCTGTATATATATATATATATATATATATATATATATATGTATGTATGTATGTATTTATGTATTTATGAATGTATATGTGTATACATATATATTAAATAAAATACTAACTTAATTGACAAAATTACTGTTGTCCCCTGTTATGAGGAAAACAGAAGTTATGAGGGAACATGAGCGAAACTCTCAAAGAAAGATCCACGTGAAGAGCATTTGCTTACTCCAATATAAAATAATGTTTAAATTGTCGGATACTATGCATGTATTGTAAAAGTAGATAAATGAAGATAATCAATCTACTAAGATTATAAAAATATTTGAAACGATAAGGGAAAAATATAAAATAAATAAATGATAATAATAGTGTCTTTAAATATCCAAGATAGAGTTTCATTCGAACATTGAATGGTTCATGTGAATCTTATGAAGTATATGAAACTCGCTATTGTTCTCTTCCAGGACTCTTATGGCCTCGAATCTCATTTGAATCCCTGTACCGTCCCGTCGTGAGATTTAGAAAAAAAAGGAGAAGACTTCATGCGTACCTATTAAACTTTATATAAGTTCAAAGACTTGGGCATTTTAAAACGAGGAGATGCCTCATTGAAATTCTCCAGTTGTTCTTTTATAAAAAAAAAAACGAGCTAGAGAGAGAGACTTAACGCTGCCTCTTGGCTGTTTTATTTTGACTCTTTTTTTTTAAGAAAAAAAGGGTAACTTGATCTAAAAATGGTAAAAGGAATTGAAGATGACTTTTATTAGAGACGATGGCTAAATACGTATTCCCATGCTGAACACTTTACTATGTAATGAAAGTAACTTATTGTAGAAACTCTTTAATAGATTTCTAAAGTTAGATTGTATAACTATTTTACTTCCTTTAACCAACTTTTAGTAGAACTTACTCGCGCTAAATAAATTTAGAAAAAGTAATTTTCACCACAGCTTAATCTGATAATTAGAGTTAAACTCGTGCTTAGTGAAGACTGAACCGGTCTGATGCTTAAATAGTTTTTAGTTTTTATAGTGAGCAGTGATTAGGAATATAGATAAACATATTTTTACTAAAACTAACTTTATGGTACAAACTAACTTTCAACTACTAGCTGTCCTCTTCAGTGTCGGTGAGACAAGTTGAAACGCGAAAGAGGAAGAATTTGTTGTAACTTTCAACTACTAGCTGTCCTCTTCAGTGTCGCACAGTGGGGCCAAATCCCGAAAAGCTGGCCAAAACCTCAAAAAAAAAAAATGATTGATTCTTGCAATTTTGATTGGTCATGTGGGTAGAGGGATAGTTGGTCTATCTAATCGCAAAAGTTGAAGGGGCTAATCGTAAACCTGCGTCTGAAAGTTCAGTTGAAAGTTGACCTTCGTTAGTAGTACACTGCATAGCGTTAACGAGCAAAGAAAATTACGCGTTTTTATCGATTTTACAACATGGAAGTGCGAAGTTCGATTTTAATTCGACGACATGGAAATGACTCCTGCAGGTATGTAGAACATATTTAAACACTTATACAACCTATATTTAATTTTTATCTTATTGAAACAAAGCATGATTCTATGTCCNAGAATTTGTTGTAACTTTCAACTACTAGCTGTCCTCTTCAGTGTCGGTGAGACAAGTTGAAACGCTAAAGAAAAACAAATTGTTGTAACTTTCAACTACTAGCTGTCCTCTTCAGTGTCGGTGAGACAAGTTGCTACGCTAAAGAGAAAGAATTTGTTTCAACTTTCAACTACTAGCTGTCCTCTTCAGTGGCGGTGTGTCAAGTTGAAACCCTGAAGAGAAAGAATTTGTTTCAACTTTCAACTCCTAGCTGTCCTCTTCACTGTCGGTGGGACAGGTTGAAACATTTAAGAGAAACAATCTTTTTTGAATTTAAGGCAGCTTTTTTTTTTAAATCGGGTTCTGTTCCTTTCTTTGTGGTATTTGATGATAATCCCTTTGTAATTGGAAGCTGGTTTCGTACTATAAAATAACTTTATTGTTAAGGTAATTTGTTATACTTCAGTTGGAAGTTCTTTGTTTATTCACTATTGGTTTGTTGATTTTGTAGTCTTTGTCCTCTAGATGATTTTAATTGAAAAGGCACTACAAGCCACCATTTTGGCAATTTTCTGTATCAATGTACACTTTTCAGCTTTTTAAATGGTCGCAGCCAGAATTTGATGATTATACCGTTTAAATTATTTAAAAAAAAGCAAGAACTAATTGTGTGGGGCAATCATTACCCTTTACTCTTTTTTAATCAAATCTTAAAAGAAGGTCCTTTAGGTACTATGCTCTGTAAGCCACTAAATCAAAATTTCGGCACGATGTTCTTTTTTTTTACGACAAACCTTCATTAAGGGATGTCGCGAAGTTATGTCAAGATAACTTTTTAATTAAAGCACTAATAATACATTTAATAGAAATAAAACATTATTATATACCGGTTTTCCCAACTATATACCTTTGGTTCTTTAGATACTTGATTTTTCAATTTAATTATAACTCACTCATGAAAATATTTCTACGCTTTGACTTTAATCTGTTTATACACTTAATTAAATTAAATTATACTGTATGATTGACTAATACACCTTTACCATACCATTTATAGAACAAATGCATTACATGCATAATGTAATAGAAAATGAAGGTATCAAGGATACCTATAAATACTTACTTGTATTATATTATACAAAATCCATTATAGAATCCTATTATCATAGTTGGGAATGGAAATTATGCACATACCCGATTACTTATTATTGTTTCGTTGCTTTAATATAAATTGTTTTTGTATCAAATTAATCGTGCACTGCATCGCAAATGGCAAAACGTTATTTATTAACGTTATTTAGGTATTGTTTTAGCCATTGTATATTTTCTGTAGAAATGAAAACGAAGCTGGATTTGATACACATTATTTATATAGATAAGTTTAAAATATATGTTTATGTATATATATTTATAGTTTTTAAATAATAAGGTTGTAGTGTTTTAAAAAATCATGAATAATGCTTCCATTAAGGAACAAGGAAATAGAGATATGCGTTAAGAAATAGATTATTAATAAATTAGTACTTAAGACGATGATTATATTTTAATGTAAATGATGATTTGAAAAATCTTACCAATTTTGGATTGCACTCAATGTAATATGTTAATGATTAAAGATAAAATATGCGGCATTCATAAATTAGAGAATAGTCCTGGTTTCTATAAGACAAGTAGCTCTTTAACTACCATAGTTATATATGTCACTTGAAAACGGCGTTATCTCTAGGGTTAGGGTGTTGTAAGGAAGCCTGAGATTTGAGGATCTTACATTTATTTTTCGGATGTTTTATCTGCTTAAGTTTTGTGTTATTTTTACTTTAGGTTTTAACTAAATCCTCCGAATGTGACATTCTATTCTTATGAATCTTTTTCTTGGTGCGAAGTTTAGCCTTAACTTTAGCCCTCTTTCCCTTGGTTTCCTTTTTTCCATGAGATTCCGAAGATTCCCTTGTTTGGATTCCGTGGGAAGTCCTTAGGTTTTAGCCTCTTGCCGTTTTCGTATCCTACTCAGGATTTTCTCCACGAGGTTTTTGTTTCATGTTTTAACTCTTGTGCTTCGAGATTTTCTTTAGGGTTTTCATAGCCGGTTTTAGCGAAAGTTAACCCGGTGTTCCGGTTTTGATTTCAAGGCTTGGGTAGAAAAGTTTTTCGGGTTTGTTTTTGTGGTGTTGTTGCTTTGATTGTCTTAATTTTCACGAGAGGAGCGTTACCTTTTAAGGGAATAAACTTTTCGATGGCTCTGTCGAGTTTTAGCTCAGTCGAAGGCGGATTTTCCTCGTTTCAGTTAGTGTTTCTCTCTCTGTAAACTCAACTCGTCTCTTGAAAATCTTGCCGATTGTCTTTTAGTCCGTGTTTCTCTCGAGTCTTGAAATTCATCATCGGATGGGGTAAGTTGGCTAAAGTTTTTGGCACCGAGTCACACTTGGAGTCAAGGCGCAGGTCCCTAGAGTCGTTTGGTTGTCTTACCCAAAGCCCTCGCCCTTATCTCGGTGATCGATTTGTTTATATAACTGATTGCGACAACGAAGACTGAAGACCCCGGACCTCCTTCCCTTTCATCCTCGGCCGACAACCAAACCCACTGATGAAGGAGTTAGTCTCTCAGTACACTTACCTTGGCTTTCTGTAAATTTGGATGCCAAGAAACCCCTCACCTTCGTGGTCTTTGATTTTCCCACCTCCTTAATACAATTTTCAAGTGGGAGAAATTCCCCTTCTCTTAACCTAAATCAACATCCACTCTTTTTAACTTCAATAATCAACATCCACTCTTTTTAACTTCAATTCAATTTGTATTAGAAATAAAATTGGCTTACCACAAACTTATAATTTTTTTGAGCGTTCTGTCTCATCAACTCGACCGTATCTAAAATTATTATTTGCTATCATAATTACCTTTCTGTAGGCTAATTAAGGCATTATCATACAGTTATTGTTTAAGTAACTTCTAAGAACAAACAAATTGTTGTTAATTTCTTATATCATATCATTTTTTACATAAATTCATTTATAGTTCTAATTTTATGAATCCTAACGCATGTGAATTTTAAATCAAACGCGGGTTTTGCATTTAATATCTATCTGTTGAATTATATATATGATTTTACTATGCTGCAATAACAGTATGGTTATCCAATATCAAGAAAATTTAACTTGTGCAATACTACTCTTTTTCTCTTTTTTTTGTTATAACTTCAATAATTTTTTGCAATACCTATTATCAGCTACTTTTATTTCAGATTTATAGTTAAAGCCGTTCAACTACGCACAGTTTAAACACTCACTTTCTCTTTCAAGTTAAAAATGAAATAAAAGAAATAAGTTGCGCAATTACTCTAAAATTATATGCAGTTATGTTCATTTAACTGTTTGGAAAACAAAAATTGTTGCTCTAATGGTTTTATCTTGACCCAAAAAGAAACGGAGAGGTTTATTTTTTTAAAACAATAAGTTTCCTCTATATAGGTAGAATCAGTTAGTCTTACTAGTTATTTACTGTTTTTTAGTCCTAATAAATACCATTGTTAAAGAGGAATAGAATGGAAATCTAGCTCGGGATTTTATAGTCTTGGATTAGGCTTTTAGATTCCTTTTCTTGCCTTGCTTCCCATCTCATCTTCTTAGCCTAACTCACTGAGGAATAATCTACACTCTATTTTATGGTATTATACGTATCCCTTTCTCATCCCTTGATAAAAACTCGTACTAACAATGTACTAGTTTTTTGTATACGATTTTAATTTCAATGAATCTCTATGGTCGTAATCTTCAAGATGTCCTTAGTTAACGTAAATCACTTTGAATATATAGATTTATGTTTATTTTTTTAGGATTGAATGTTAACAAAGTTATTTATTATGTAAGTAATTAGGATTTATACCTCTATTTTAAATAGGGTAATAAAGGTTCATAGAAGAAATACCTTTTCCTTTACAAGCTTACTTAGACTAGTTACTTGTCTCTGAAGTCTTTAAGTTTTGCTATAATACGTAAGAAATTCATGAAGACAGACGTATTCTGAATATTATATTCATTTTATTTTTGTCGACAAATGTTTGTACATATTACTATTTCTAAATTCACTCAATATTAAACTTAGACTCTACCCAGTATACCTATTTCACATGTCTTTAGGTGTATTTATTGCACTTTGTTTTGTCAATTCATAATTTTACTCATGAGATACAAACTTATCTTTCATATTTACTATTTTTTTTAATTAAAATTAATCTCTTAATAGTTCTTATTAGTCTGATTTGTTAGTTCACAAAAAATAAAGCTAGAGCGAAGAATGATTAATGTATCTCAAACCAAGGTAAAAAAACGTCAACTTATCGAGTGTATGTGTAAAGTGGCCGATCCATCTGATCGTCAATAAGCTAATGTTTTGTTGATATGTACTAAATAAAACAAAAGTCAATGAAATTACCCTTAACTTTGCCTTATTGGATTGCCCATTCGTTTTTTATGTGAAAAAATAGTTAAATTGTTAATTAACTGTTGTTGTATTGTTCATAGTACTTTATAGTTAATTATTAATAATTACCTGATTGGCAATTTATTTAATTTGTGTTGTTTCTTTTGTTCTGTGATATCCTCATTTCCTGCTCTTTTAGTATGAGGTTTTTTTGTTAGCATGCAGTTTTTTTTTTTTCTTCCTCTCCTTTTTTCTTTGCTAATGGAGCGCTTTTGTCCTTGTCAACTTGTTCTTTTTTCGTCGGTTCCCTATAGAATCGTCTTTTTGTCCCAATAGGGTTGGTCTTTTTGTGCTAGAGTAGTTGACTTTTTGTCCCCCTCCTATCCTCTCTGTTCCCTATAGACGCTGTTGAAGCTTTTTGTCCTCCCTTGCTCGGGAATCCTAAGTTCTTGCTCCCGCCTGTGTCCACTCCGCTTTTCCTTCCCCCTTTCTAGTCCTTCGGTCTAATTACCCTTTCCCTAGAGTCTTACTCCTAGAATTTCCTTTCCTTTTTCCTTTTTCGTCTCCATGCCTCACCCCTTCTCTTAAACCTGTATAAGGCTCGAGGCTCTTTGACCCTAAAGGTTAAAAAGAAAATCAACCTCTGCCTTCTTGTCACCCGATCTGTTCCTTTTCACCCTTTGACTCCTAACCGTTTATTTCCCCCTCTTTCCTTTTTATATATCACTCGTTTCTTAACTTTTAATTTAAAGCCAAATGGAAAAGAGGATAAATTAGAAATTTAAACTCCTTTCAATTTAAGCACTTGTACTCAAATGTACTATAGAGTTCTAGTTTTTCTTACAAGTACAATTATGGAAATGCTTTATTTCTACGACGTTAATTTATAATCACTAGAGGCACTTATAAAAAAGGGAGTAATTCAACTTTTACCTCGGATCCAATTATTCATTAAGACATAGTGAAGCAAAAAACCTCTTGCTATATTCTTTTAATTTTATTCTAATCAGAACTCAAATTAAAGATGATTGCATTTCTAGAATTTATATTTCACGTTCTTCAATGGGGGACCAAAGAAAACATTATTCCGATTTTTTTCAATGTAAAATTTAAGCTTAGAAGAAATATTAAATTGATATATAAGATTTTTTTTGCATTACAATGTTAAATGTATTTCTATTTTGTTAGGGTTATTCCATAGGTTGAATGTAAACCAATTTTATACTGGTTTCACTAAGTTATTTGATATTTTTTCTGATCAAATAAATTAACGTACTTGTAAGAATATTTTCTTTGATGGGTAAGTAGTATAGCTTTTCTTATGCTGTAAAAGAAAGAGTAAGGATTAAGGATTACCTCAAATAAGAAAATAATTTGGCTAGAAAATAATTTGGCTAGAAAATAATACCTAAGGTAACCATTTCTAGACAGATGTTGGGCTCTACGATTGTAATTCTACGGCGGTATCTCTGTGAGTAAGATGAAACCCAAGATCTTTTAATGGTTAGCTTTTAGTTTAGGTGCAGTAAAGTGTGGGTAAAAAAACAACCAACCATCAAGGGATTTTCTTAAGTGCTCTTAATAATGTATCTAGTACAAAGAGGAAGCACCTGCCTTCAGTAACTCTAGAATCAGTGGCTTCAAAGACATCAAATAGTTTTTCTATACCTGCTACAATCTTTATACAGCCTTTTTCGATTGTACAAAATTGAGCTAACTAAAACCCCAGGAAGAAACAATCAGTAATAGGATTACTTGTGGTTTTATAACTGTTAAGCTATTTTGCAAACATTTATTATTGTTGTTACAATTTATTAGGATAAACTTTTATTTTAGATGATGGAGTACAAATTATAATTTTAGGATTGTTTTGAAGCACTCTCTCTCTGATACATCACTATCATTAAATTTGCCGTAATATTATGTTGGTGTTTGAATTGTTTTTAAGGTTTCTTTTATAATGTTAAGGTATTCTGAAAAATTAATAATAATCCTTAACTTTTTAAGTGTGGTGATGCTAATTGAATTACTTTATGACCTAGATTTCGATGTGGTTAAAAGTTAGCGGTGCTCTTTATACTCGGTTTTATTGTTTAAATTTGTAGGATTTGGTGTTTTAAGTACTCCATAAAAATGTATTATTATCGTCGAATTTTGTCTGAATAAATTGTAAGATTCTAATTTAATTCGTTAAGGTAGTACGTCGTTACCATTATTATCTTTAAATTTTGTATGAATTACAAAATGTGGATTGCAATTTTAGTATTTTATATGAGTTTTGACCTGAAAATGATTTTGTGTATATTTAATGTAGTATGTTAGAATAATCGGTTAAATTGAATAGACGGTTTTATTCATTGAAGGTTTCTATGTAATATTTTTGGTATTTTTATTCTGCTAATTATTAGCAAAGTTATTGGAATATGTAAATTTATACTGTAGATTGTTGACACATCTATTTTAGGATTGTTTACACTGATTTAAAACGTTGGAATCTCCTGTAAAACTGACTATTACGATTAAATTTGTCAGGATAAAGTTTAAATTTTAATTGTAGGATGTCTAAATCAGTTTTAGGGTTGTTATAACTTAGTTTCTATGTAACGGGCCTTAGTTACTGTCAAGTTCTGTCAGTATATTATAACTTTAGATTATGAAGAAAACTACGAGAGACAGTTTTCCCATCCATTCTCTACATTCTCTTTCATTGTTTGCTTCTGGTTACTAAAATACAACTTCGTGTCCCGCATCTTTGCTCTTTTCTCTTCTTAAACTTTTGTTATTTTTTTAAGTCGTGCCATTTAATGCAAAGGATCCGTCTTCTACATACATAATTCACTTACGCAATTGCGCAGAGCAGTAGAGCAAAATGCGTAATCTTTAGATATCTCAAATGTGTACTGTGCTGTTCCAGTTTATCCTTTACTTGAAGATTACAATCTCCGTTTCTCATTGCAACTTATGTATTTATAAAAGCGTGTCCCGCATGCCGATGTAATACGATACTATTTATCTTTTTTACTATCTATTTAAAAAAAAAAAAAAACTAATTCAATATTTATTTTTTTGATTTCCTATGTAATTTAAGTGAAAATTGTATGTTAGAACGCAATGTTGTAGAAAAAGTTCAAAACTTTTCAGAGAAATTTTAAACTGAAATGAATCCTTTGACCAATTTAAATATGCCCCGGGTAATATTTTTTTGTTACTTTAGAGAAATTTTTCTTAATAATAAAGAATTCAAGTCTTTAAAAATTTCTCAGAATTTATTATAATCGGTTGTATCCAGGAATATTTAAATTTTTCCTAGAAAATAATCAATTACTATGCTATTTATTTCAAGCCATTCGTTGAAATTGATATTGTATATTAATATTATTTTATAATCTCTTTTATTTTTTTTCTTTCTCTCTTTTACGTTTAAGGTGTAGATAATTTTATAATCGTTAAAACTAATTGAGTACATATTTTCACATTCTCGTGTTTTTTTTTTCATTCAAGAGGGAATTTAAAAACCGATTAATTTGATAGCCTTCGGTACAGGATTTATGCGGTGAAACGCAAAATTTAATTTCATGTATAAATATTTAGATAAAGTTAAAAAAAAAGTGTGTAATAGAAATTTGTGATTTTTTCTGTATTTAGCTTTTTGTTATTTGCCATTTTCCTTTTTCATTTTATAAAATTTTACCAAACAATTGATCGATTTTATGTTGAAATTTAAATTTAATTTAGATTGAACTTAGTTGTCACACAATATTGTAGTATTCAAGATTTTTTTTTTATAAGACTTTCCATTTTCTGTTTGTATGCACTTTTAATTATTTTTTAATGATCTTTTTATTGGGAATTTAAACTATATATTTCATATGGCCGAAGTCTATTTTTATCTTCATCTAACTATTGAAATGTCAAAGTTCTGTCAATGCTCCCGACTCAAGTTTACTTCCTTATAAAGTAAACTTTTCTTCTTTGTTATTAACTACCAACCCTCTTCTTACCTCTAATCCGTACACCTTTTGCTACACAAAAGAATAAAAAAACACAACTACCTTATTGAAATAGCATATATAATCTTCTGTACTTAAAAGATTAGTCTAAAAATACTCGCACCTGCCTACTATTATCTTGCCACCTGAAGAACCTCAGGGATGACCTAAATCAGATTTTTAACCATCCAAGATGTTTTAGGAGAATGCTGACAACCAAACTTGTTCTAAAATACTTTTTTTAAATGATTCCAATCTTCAAGGAAGAAGGGAAAGATAAAAACCTAAGAATGAAATTTAGATTATAAATGATGTATGAATATAGATTGATCAATTTATTTTAAAGTATTGTTAAAGGTGTTTCGATCCAACGGTAGTTTACCTGACTAATTTCTTGGTAGGTTTGGTGAACAAATTGGTTTTGTTAATACTACCTGAATCACGTATCTAACTAATGAGTTTTATTTCTATTGTATACTATATACATATTAGGTACTCATAATCTAAATAACATGTTAGCATACTGGAACTTGCAGAAGAAGTTATAAGTCCAAAAAATTCAGTCTACAATTTCGGAATTAAAACTATTAATGCTTCAATATCTAACGTATTATGTATAGGGTTTACTTATCTTTTGGGACAGTTCAAAAACATTGGTGCTAATCACAAATATATGACATGTTCCATACAATGATCGCATTATTAAACATGTAATCTTCAAAAATCATTTAAAAATTCATAGTAAGTAAAATAAAAATTCAACTGTTTTAATAAAATATATATTTATATTACTGAGAGTAAAAATTACGATTATAAAAAGAAATCGTTAACTTGCCTCAACATACTCTTTGAGGTTGCTTTTTTTTATGATCTGCGTGTTTACTTTCGATTAATATTTTATCTTTAATTAAAAACCAACTAATTATTTCCGTCGTATATTTTTTTAATATATCAGTCTATAATTTAAGTTCATCTGAAAAGAATATTTTATTTGCGTGATTCGAAGGTTTATTTTTGTCGAATGTTTCTTTTTTTATAAATTTATTGAACTAGTTATATGAGAATTTTTTGATCGGAAGTTTTTATTGATTGCATGGTCTTTCTTCGGCGTTTATTTTAGTCCTTATTAATATGATCAGTTTTGAATTCTGAATTTATATAATATTAGTTAAATATCAACTAGACCATTCTTATTAGGTATTAGTATTCTTTACAACTAACTTTTGGAGTTCCCTCGTATTTCGAGGAAGACTTATTGACACGGAATTACTAAGATAACCTGTTTGTTGGAACTTGAAGGTTTACAACCCCTCCAGGTAATTCTTTCTTTAAACAGAATCCTTCCAATCAACACTTTGAATACCAATAGGAATCGTTTCGGTGGTCTTCCAATCCAAAGAGTTCCGCGATATAAAAATAAATCTTTCTTTTTTTTACTCTTTTCTTTTGAATCTAAGCCATCGTTTTCCAAATATCTTTTTATATATTAAAAAAAAGGAAAGAAGTATAATTTAAGTGTTATAGCATTTTCAAGCTGTCATTTAAACTTCTGTTTTATTTGCCTTATAAACAATAAACAATTTTATTTATATATACACTGAAGAATTATTTTTTCACTCATTTCTTCTTACTGGTTTGTTTAAAAAAAATTATTTGTTTGAGGGGGAAATTTTAGAAAGAGCGCCACACATTTATTTTATTTTTAATTATTTCCGCCTAAAAATAATTCCTATTTTAGTTATTTTTAATCGAGATTTTTGTAATTTATGTTGACCCCCTTCTTAGTTTTAATCTTTTCAAAAATAAATCTTTCCTTATTTGTATTTTCTCGTTTACGTTTAACCTACTTTGAATTTGAAATTTATCTTACACTTTATTGGTATTTCATTATTGAAATTTAACCCCTTCCTTGTAATAATCTGTTAAAAATTAGTATATGTTTTATTATTTGTAGTTTTTTTAAATGTTACTGTTTAGAAAAATGCCTAGAAGTATCTTACTTTTCTATTACTTGTTAATTTACTTTCATTGTCCCCTTCTTTTCACCTAATAATGAAAGAAAAGAATACATAAAAAATATATCTTATTTTTCTACTAATTTGTAATTATACTTTTGATCTCTACTCTCCTTTTTTAGGGTCCGTATCCAAAAGCCAAGGACCCTTATATTTTCGCGCGTGTGTCTGTCTGTCCGTTCGTCCGTCGCATGCTCTCACGGCTACACCTTTCGTCCGTTGACTTTGAAATTTGCCATGTATATGTCTTGTACCTACCCACACATGTTAAAAATATAGTGACATAAAAAAAAAAATTTTTTAAAAATTTAGGGTAATAAAACTTAAGGGTTAATTTTTTTTTTTTTTTCGGCATCGGGAGGGGTATCATAATAAAAAATCTGAAAAAATTCCTGAACATTCTTCCACCAAAAGTAAAGATACCACTTTTTGGAAATGTCAAAAATAAAATTATTTGACAAAATACGGTTTTTTATAATTATGGTCTTTTCGATGTATTTATATGGCTTTTTCCGGTTCAATAGCATACAATTACTTCATCAGAAGTTTGTTTATGTATTGTGAGAATATCAGAACCATAGGATAGTTCAAAGTAAGCTTTTTAGTATTTTAAAAAACACCATCAATAGGGTACAACTTAAACAATACAGTGTGGCCTACGGACCCTCGCTGTGTGCTGGCTGACTAGCATACACTTGACCTGTTTTTATAATTTTACTTTTTACTGTGAGGAGGAAAATGTTTTTTACCACAGTTTATTTACCCTCATTTATTTTTAACTTTATTTACAGGGTGGAAAAAGACCTATAATTCTCGACACGTGATAGTTTTTAGGGTGGTCGACTAAATATTTTTTTTTAAAAAAAAGGTCAGAAACCTCATGAGGACTTCAAGGATGATCCTTTGATGTCCTCTCGACCATACTTAGACAAAAACCAATGGAGGGAGGGGGGTCTAAAACAGCGCCCCCCCCCCCCCAGAGGGCTTAAACACAAGGGGGTGCTCTCATTCATTAGGCAGGGCAAAGGTCTTTGTTTAGAGGCACGTGTAAGTAGACCGCACTCTTAAAACCTTATATCTGACCCTTTGCTTCTCGGGGGAGAAAAAAATATAGAAACTCATACTAATAAATCCTTTTCCCACGACAACCCCGCATTCCTTATTTAACAATAGAATATTTGAGACAAATGTTTTTTAAAAAAATTTAAAACTCAACGTATAAAAAAGAATGACTAGAATGTTCCTCTATAAAGAAATAAAAGATAAACCGCAAGCAATTATCAAACTCAAGTTAAGAATATACGTAAGGTTTTGTGTAAACCACAGAAGAGATTCATTTATGCTATTAAATTACAACCTCAAACCTCATTCATGACCTAATTTTCGTTCCATTAGATCTATTTAA
Source organism: Gerris buenoi (assembly GCA_001010745.2). NCBI lineage: Eukaryota > Metazoa > Arthropoda > Insecta > Hemiptera > Gerridae > Gerris > Gerris buenoi. The sequence continues at coordinate 977,700 of KZ651274.1, forward strand.
TTAATATTAAACTTAATTTCTCTTTTGTTTTATGTTTCTCATATGCCTTTTTTTAAAACTTCTTTATAGTACCTTTACTTTAATTAAACTATTTTTTTTCTTTCTCCTTTAATTATACTTTATTTTTTATGTCTTGTTTATTTTATATAGGAGGGTGAAGGGAAGATTTTATGGCTGTAACTGCCTTAATATTAATGATCAATTTTATTCCTACATGTAGTTCAATACATTCTAAAGGTTTATTGTTATTATTTAGAAGAAAACATAATATTTATAAATAGAAGTTTTATTGTCATTATATCTTCTGAACGCTTTCGCACATTATCCATATTTTTAGTACGGCAGAAATGTAATTTTATAATATAGGGGGGGGGAATGTATTTAATTCCGTCATGTTTAATTTCAAGGTGGAACTGCAGTTTTTTTTACCAGTGACGCATTATTAAAAGTCTTTTATTTTCAGATCAACAACTGTGATATAAGAAAAGTTAATTAAGTAATAAATCACTAATAAAAAAAACTCAATCGTGCAAGATAAATATGGGGTTCTCTTTGTGAGTAAATTTTACCTCTGGTAGCTTAAAAGCAATTAAACTAAATCAATTCATTTAAGCTTGGTAAATAAGATGCAAAAAGAGGAATTATATCCCACGTTGTACTTGGAAACTTAATACATTTTATCGATAATTCCAATAACTCATTCGGTTTCACTTTTTTTGCGATATATTTTATACATATATATATTCGAAGAAGATTTGTTATTTTAAAAATATTGTTATTCTTCCCCCATCGTGCGCACCTAAAGAATAGTATATTGTGTAAAAATGGATTATAATGCCGGGGAATAAGTCAATATCTATATAAACGTATATATATATGAGAGTGAGGTTTCGGGGTAAAGGTTTATAATAGCCGGGCGAGAGTCGAGTCCAGGTTTGAACATCGAGCGTAATTGCAGTGGTTAATGCACGAGTGAGCAAGGGGGCTTCGGTTGGTTACGAAGTACCGAGCACTGGGCTCAAGCTATCCACTATCCGAACGCTAAACTTCATGGGAAGAACCGGCCAACCTTTTCCACGTTCTTACAACCAACCTATAGGTTATCGGAATGCTTCGTGCTTACCCGGGTCCACCCCTTTCGTTACATCCATAAAAAATAAAAGTTATTTTCCCCCCTAGTTCCATTTCTATCTCTTTCGCTCTTTTTTTTCGTATTCTCGTCTTGAAAATACCTTTACACGAAATAAAAATCTGGACCTTTTTCCTTCTCCTTTTACTCTCGATCCATGAAAGTACATTGGAGCAGTTCGATATACTTTTTTAAAAGAACAAGAAAAAGGAAAGAAAACCAGAGCTAACTAGTTGAAACCGGGGTTATGGACCTGAACCGATATCAAGGAGTTTTAACCCGATGGTACTTTTTTTTTTTACTTGAATTAGTCCGTGGCATTACAGAAAAACGTTTTGCCACAGTTCAACAGTTAAAGGACTACTTTATGAGATCAAATGAACTTTTTGCTGTAATGCTCTTTGGTTCAGTACTTTTTTCCACCTCCGCCAATTTATACAATCTGCATGAAATCCTTCAGCTTTGTTGTTTAAAACTTGATCTTATTCAGCTCAGTTAAGTTCAGTTTGTTGCTTTAAGAGTATACTTCACGTTGTTGTAGTATAATGTCTGACTTCAGTTTTACCATCTAGTTCAAAGACCTATTTTTATTACTTTCAGTTCATCCAGTAGTTAAGTCTTACTTAATAATATTATAGACTAACCATCACAAAACTAAAACGTCAACCCCGTATTCCTTATTTAACAATAGAATATTTTAGAGAAATGTTTTAAAAAAATTTAGAACGCAACGTACAAAAAAGAATGACTAGAATGTTCCTCTATAAAGGAAGAAAAAATAAACCGCAAGTAATTATCAAACTCAAGTTAAGAATATAATTAAGGTTTTCTGAAAACCACAGAATGTACTTCACGTTGGAGTGAAATGTCTGACTTCAGTTTAAGTTTTACCATCCAGTTCAAAGACGTAGTTTTATTACTTTTAGTTCATCCAATAGTTAAGTCTTACTTAACATTATTATAGGCCCACCATCTTACAACTAACATTAGCTACCTCCAGTTCAGTTTCTCCATACTTGTATTTTACTCTATATTATTGTTCTTTATCTAGTACTTGAGATAAAATATTAGACCTTGCATTAATGCAGATTAATTTTTATTTTGAAAACCAAGATTGGTAGCTTTAGTTTAGTTATTCATTGCTTTTTGTTTACTATCCAGTAGTTACTTTCTTTAGATTTTTCTTAAGTTTGAGAACTAAAAATACTTTACGTTGTGAATATTCGACCTTATTATGAGTCTGTGATAAATCAATATCGTTATTTTTTTTGGTTGACTTCAATTTATAATAATTTAAGATTTAATGTCTGTCCTGTGGTCTTAATAACATTAGATATAAATTGTTCTGTCTACAATGGATACACATTTATCAGAGCCAGAGCCAGAAAAAAGCGGTACAATGATCAGATTTTAAATGAAATCATACCTCTTTACATTTATGATTATTGGTTCGATTTTTATAATAAAGTTTTATTCTAGATTTATCAATTTGTCTCTTGTACAATTTGCTACATTTTTCTGTTATTTTTAATATTTTTTGTTTCTATTCTAATTTAAACGAGGCCAGAATTATTTATCGCAATACTTTACTCTACAAATTTGTTTTGAGATAAAATAGATTTCGTTTGGTGTATTTTGTTCCTGATAAATAGCTGTTTATCAGGGGACTATTAATTAGTTTTTCGTGTTATCTTTTTTGATTTTTTTTTTTTTTTTCTTTCTTTCTTTTTTTCGGCCCATCTGATAAAAGTTATTTTATAAACCAAGTCAAACTATAAGAGCTTCCATATAAAATATAATATATTATACATATATATAATTATTTAACTCGTTACTAGTTATGCAGCATACGTTTCCGCAACCGAGTTATATAAATCTATATTTTCTGCTGACACGGTCTCCTCCGGAATTCCTAGATTCTTTATCGTCACAAATTAATTTCAATATTTTTCGTAGAATTCGGTAGAAAAAGGTTTTATTTTATATATATATATNCGCCTTAAAAAAATATATATATATAATGTATCTATCAAAGCATTTGTAATTTTTTAAATATTTAAATCATGTGTGAATTACTACTAAAAATTAAGTAAAAATTCGGATCCTAGTTAAAAATCTACCAAAGGAATTTCAAGCTATTTTTTTTACTTCTACTCTGTACAATATATTTTAAGTGGCTTAAATTACTTAATTAGAGATAAATGTTGGTTTTTTTTTTTTTTGTTTTTTTAATTCTCTATCAACGCATCATTAGGTTATTAGAGGTCGGGAGGTCACTTTAATCATCTACTTGTTGGGATAATCAGTGAGAAACATCTCACCTTATTGGGATTCGAACTCATCAGATCTTTGTTTTAGGGGATTTGCTAGTACACTAACCTCTCGTTTACGCTTGCGCCCCTATATCCGGCCTTATCCCTTAAGGACCCCATACACGATCAAACATTTTGCGCAACCATTAAACAGCCACGTTCAAAATCTTTGCGCACACATTTTGACCGTGTATGGGGCCTTTATATTCGCCTTCTTCTTTTTTTTTTTTTTTTTTTTAGTAGATATATATTTGTGTTATTGTTCCCCATTAATATTTTTTTCTTAAAAAGAATTGCCCTCAAGGAGTCGTATATTTATTTAAAGATTACATATATGTTTATAAACAATAGTTTTCCGCTGTTTGTAAATCATATTTTATCGGTATAAGAAGTTTCGGTGTTTTTCTGGTCAGAGGAAACTCTTATCTTAAGTTATTTTTCGACGCCTCCAATACCTTATTTTTATATATTTCCTTCTCCACTTCACCACAAATGTCTTCATCAGCAAGATCTTTACGTTGAAAGACATGTTTATTATCTTCTTTCAAAAAGAATTCTCTTTACACCTTGATATTTTCATCGCTTTGATATTGCTTCTTAACTGTTGAGTTAATGTGAGGATATACCTACTTTATGAATGCTGCTACATTAAGATCTAATTTAGTGTAGATTGATCAGAAGTTTATAATTCAATGGAATTTAATGGTTTTTATTTTAACATCTTATTGGCACTGTACCTGAAGGGGTGTGGAACCTTGATGTATATATATAAATATTTCAGTGGTATCTACTAAGTATTGATCCATTTTGTTGCTGATCTTGAAGTCTTTTGCTTCTAACCTAAATTATTAGGTTGGAAATGCCTAGAGGCCTTACCTTACCATTCCACCTCAGAACTATTTTCTTTCTTTTTCTCTCTTCATCTCCTACATTACTTTTTTGCGCCTGTCATTTTCTCTGCGGCCTTTTTATTATTAACTTGACTTCAACTACCTGGAACCCGACAGATCTGACCTTTCGTCATGTGTTCATATTCACTCGGTTACTGCCAACCGTTTCATAGTGTTTACCTTCCTGTCTCCTTGTCCTTTCTCATATTTTTATTTTTTTTTCTTAACTTCTCTATGTACTTAATAATCTTTTGTGTACTTTCTTTCCACATCTTGACGTATGTATAATGTATTGCTTCTTCATATTTTTACCGTTAGAGTAGATATATATATATTTTCATTCTCTACAAAGTCATGTCACGACTTATCTTTATTTATTTTATAATACATAAAAGTGTAAATTCCATCCTTTTTTTTTATCATATTTATAAAAATTATTAGAACGAATTAAGATCGGACTCTTAACATATTAACCATTTCAAAAAGACCTACTTTATATTTTTTTCACACTTAATACTTTATATTTTTCTTCGCCATTTGCGCGATAATGACTGTTACCTTTATCTCTAATGTACCGTAATTTTTGTTCACCAAGTAGTAATTTCAAGCCATCATGTTAACGGTATTGCCCCATATTATTTCCATTATAAATATACTGTTAATGCTTTAGAATATCTTTTTAAGTGGAGTGCAATTTCGAATATAATATAATATAAGATAATCTTAGTATGTATTAAAACTCAATATTAAAGCTCGTTGTTTGTTATCATTTAAGTAGAGGTAACAATATTGTTTTTATTATAATTTATTATCTTATCTCGAAATTCTCTGTTAGAGTAATTAAGAAGGACATACTTTACCGGACAATACTACAAGTGTATTTCTGGCAAAGATTCTTAAATCATCTAAGCAAAACTTACTTATAGTTAAAGGTTATGATTCAATAATCAATAGAAACTATAACTATTTGAGGTTATATTTTCGCCAATAACCTTGGAATGTTTTAATGGAGAAGGTTACATTAATAAATTTGGTAAAGCGTAAAGCCTCGTCCAGACTGCTGAACCGAATAGAGGAAACTAGCCGAGCATTGGTCTCTGCGCATGATCAGTCTAAGATGCGCCTGCGCATCTCAGTCTGAGCATGTCTGAGACCAATGTTCGCCTCGTTTCCTCAGTTCGGTTTGGCTGTATGGACGAGGATTTATATTTTTTTTTTGAAGAGGTGCTTCCGTAAATAAGAATTTATTAAGAAATAATTTCATTTTTAATAGATAACGATTTCATTCTAGCAATAGATGCGTGCCGTTTCAGGTCGTATAGAAACGATAAGTTTTCCAAATTATCCCCAATATTTTGAAAGGTATTTTATGTATAATTTGAAACAAGTAAGTTATATACCTTTTTTAAGAAATCAACTCACTAAAGAATTATTGTCTTAAAAAATGTTCGTTCTATTCAAACCCTTACAAATTTCATTTTCTTTTATTTTTACTCTTTTAATAAATAGTTCTAATCAAGGCCGATAATTATTAAGCTGTTGGAACGACTCAGGGAAACCCTTTAAAACTGTTTAATCATAAGTATGACGTAACCTCAGACGCATGCGCATTCACTTCTTATTTTTCTTTAAAAAAAAAAAAAAACCGGTTCAATTTTTCGCATCTGTTAATTTATTTTTTGCGATCATGACGCCGCGCCGACCCGACCTCCTACTATGTTCCTCGACTTTAATTATTGGTTATAAATATGACTTTTAAAAAACTAAAAAAAAATAAATTGTAATAGAACAACTTAAACAAATACAAATATGACCTTTGTAAATTATTTATTCATTTTAATTAATAGTACAACAAAAACAGCGGTTTAAAGTAGTTCATTTTGACTTTAATTATAATCTTAAAAATGTAAAATATTATCTTGTACTTAATTATTACTGTAATATAGTTTAATAATATATTCTACCGTTGATCTACTGGTTATGTATTTATTCCACAGTCTATTTGTGTGTTCACTCCATTATTATTTAAATTATATTGCTTTGTCTGGCAAATGTCATTTCCCTGTGCTATTCCTTTTCGACTGTTTGTGGTTTTTTAATAATAGTAGTTACCATGTCTTCGATATTATTTATTTACTTCTTTTGAGAATGTGTTATTGTTTTCTGAATGTTACTGTCGACTTAAATAACCCTGTAATTATTAACGTATGTAGATTAATAAAATATCACCTTACCCCTAATATGTTATTAACATTTTGTGGTAATATCATGTATTTCCTTATTTTATAGCCTGAAGTTGTTTTTAACCTTAAATTAAATTTTTAATTATACATTAATTGTATTTACTTCAGTACTTTCCCTAGAACCCTAGACCAACATAATAATCATTATAAACCAATTAGTTAAGTTTATTATTATAATATATTGGGCACTTTTTTAAAAACAAAGGGAAGAACAATCTAAAGTTGGCGTACGGAATGTTTTCCTATAGACTGTTACACCTCTTAATAAAAACAGAAGTGTGATATTCCTTTGTCCATTCAAGTACATTGGACTGAATCTCCCTTTTTCTCAATATTTATTTAGTCAGTCATTTATATTCTATAAACAAACATAGGGGAGTAACCATTTAAAAAAGTACCACATATTGATACAATTATTTTTCTAAAATCTAGTTTGAACTCGTCTAAACTCAATCAATTCCGATTTTCATTCGTATATTGGGGATTCTGTCCTATAATGGCTTGAAATTCTCTTTGATATAACGCTGTTTCTTTATTACATGTTGTTTTTAAGCTGTTATATTATAATCTGCTGTGACATATGTTAAAAATAACTTCAATATTCTTTTATTATTTTATTTTTAGCAGTATTTATAAATTTATAAAGATAAATTATTCATAAATAGATATATCTAAGCTTTACTGAAATAAATAGATATGTATATATCTAAGCTTTTCTGAGTACATTTTTGTTTACAGTTGCTTAATGTAAATAATAAAACCATTGATATAATTTCGAAATCCCCCTATTCATTATATAGGGTTATAATTCATATATTTTGCATGGGATCAGTCACGTTAATACCCTGAACAAATTGGAGTGTTTGTAAAGGCATGGATAAAAGCGATGATAAACAAAATACAGGTACTGAATGGTATGAAAGGGATAAAAAAAAATTAAATTGCTCTAATCCCCTTTGATATTTTGATGAATTTCTCCCCTCTTTTAGTCGTTGTTACCGCGAGCCATATTTATGTCTATTGGATCAGCAATTCTGCAGGTGGCAGAAGCGATGAGCATCCACACCTCGTCCGGTGTGATTTGTGGAGAAGCTGAGGGGAGGATGCTGGGATCCGACTGAAGAGGGTTGCCTTCAAGCCTAGTTTTATCCCTACCACGCACAGCGGTTTAACTGAAATCGATATTTTACGGATGATTTATTCGGTTAGAACCTTGTTGGAGTGGAGGGGGGAATGTGGAAGCTTCACCTAAATCCCAGATATTGGACTCATCCACGTGGCCTAAACACCCCGTTCGTTGCACGTGCATCCAAACACTCGTCAAAACAAAAACTTAAGTCCTCTTATGTAGAATTACATTTTAAAATGATTTTATTCAAAGTGTAACTTGTAACACGAAATGATAAATATACATTTAATATACAATAAAATATTCATACATGTTAATATTTATGCAACTCGGCATATCCTCTTCGTTGTACTTGCGGTCACAAGTCACAAATACCGCAACGTTTAAAAAACAAAAAACTTTTTGATTGCTAACCAAAGTTAAAATAGTATTACAATTGGGTTAGGGCATAGATGATTACCCACGGAACTCAATTCCCAAGCGTCTCTGGTATCATATCTCATTCCAGAACCTCAACAACCAAACTTGTATTAATTTTAATTCACGATTACATGTACTCGTGCTTTGTTAATACAAAGTAGTGTTTATCTTCACAGTTCCCATTATTTACTTTTCCTATATAATGGAATTCAGAATTAACAACAAATAGTTATTATTTGAAAATTGCTGTAATTAATATTATATATTAGTAAAACCTATGCTTATTTTTATTGCTATAAATATAAATATATTTTTTTCCACAATTTCATTTTTACATTTTTCTGGATGTTCATGTATGACGTAGTATCTCGTCACTCTACGAACCCATTTATTTGTTTTTGTTTTTTTTTTCCTTCTTTTTTTTTAAGCGCGACTGTCCCGTTTTGATTGCATTCCCTCCCTATTTCTCCCTGAGCTGAGCTCGTACTTTGATTAACTCAAACTCCCTCTCCCATTTCTCCCAACACCCATGGAATCGTGTCCATCAGGAAAAATTTATCACCAAGAGGGGAATAGGAGAGGAGTAGGGGGCTTGGGTTATATATGAACCGGGCTTCATGTATTTCTGATAAACCCTTTACTCTAAAGGCTTGGAAGCATGGATACAAAAATTGTATGTATGAGTGCAAAACCCATTTTTTTTAATCCTGTTTTCTTCTTTATGAGTGTACAACAAAAAAAAAAATTGTGTAACTGATTTAAAAAAGTATGTATCTGTACAAATATAATGAAAAATGAAATATAGCTAACAGCCTATGTGGATGTTTTTTTTTATTTTTATTTTTTTTTTTATTTATACTTGTTTTTAGTATATTTTAAAGTTTAAAGATATAAAATAATATATGAAAAAATGTCGATGACAGCATTTTGGCATAGCATTGATAATATTAAAATAAATATAATAATTTTGTTAGTATTTACTTGTTGCCCAAGTACTTGCCATTTTTTTAAAAAAACTGTAAATCCGTTTCAGATATCAGAAAACATTTTTAGTCTCGCGTCAGTTTGTCAATCGTTGAATTTTTGCGAAGCAACATGTATATTAAAATCTACTCATCCGATTTTAATGGTAGGTCATAAAAAGTCTATTTTTGGTCTCTTATAAGTTTTAAAATGTTGTGTCTAATAAATTTTTCTTTCAAATGCGCACTCCAAAAGCCCAAAGATGGTCCCATAATAACTTCAATTATCTGCTCTCTATAAATGTTGCTAAATTGATACTTTAATTCATTAAAAAACATTAAATAGATTTGATAGATTTAAAAAGAGGGGAAACACTTAAATAAATTACACAATAGTTTGTTAAAGCATTTCATCATTAAAGTACGCGAAGAAACAGCAATGTGCCACACTAATTGGCAGGATATTTAAAATAAACGTTCTATTTTATAACACGATCCTTTACTTACTAACGATCATTATTATAATATTAACATTAAAAAATATGAAGAAAATACTGTTCCGTACTTTTTTTTAACTTAAAGGAAATAAGAATTAATTATGCTTTTGTTTTTATAGCAATGGGAACGGGTTTTTTTTTAGGAAGTGTTCTATGAAATCGGTCGTGTCGTGGGAACGGTATTTTAGGCAGTTTAAGAATACTAAATGAACTACCTTTAAGGTATATTATAGCTTGTATCAGGCTCAACTCTTCCAAAAATGTTCCTATTTTGTTTTTTTGTTTTTTTTTTTCAGATATTTTATCCATAACCTTCTCTCTTTTTTTTTTTTTTTTTTTTTTTTTTTTTTTTTTTTTTTTTTTTTTTTTTTTTTTTT
>KZ651274.1:993337-1011797 GCA_001010745.2 Gerris buenoi
TTTTTTTTTTTTTTTTTTTTTTTTTAGTTTTGTTATTTTTGTTTTGCTCTGATCTATCTAAGGTTTTTGAACTTCTTTTTTTAACTCCTATTACTTTAATCTATATATATTATCATATTATCGGATCTTAAGATCTCATTGTAAGTTCTGTTTGGATGAAGAAGAGATCTAGAAGAGCTTCGCTCTTGCTAAAATAAGAATAAAAATAAAACTGGTTATTTTTTTTATTTTTTTCGGGTGGAATGTGAGTTTCTTTTTATTTAATAATAGCCTTCTATTTTTCGTTAGAAGCGACATGCTGTTTTTATTCTTTAATAAAAAAAATACGTATATATAAATTTATATATAATACTAATTAGGCGGATGAAGACATCCTTCAGTTGTTAAATTATTAGAAGTTTAAGTATCCAGTCAATTTCTTAACGAGAAGTTATTGTTCTCTCTTGAATACATTTTTTTCTCTCATGGATAGATTTTTTTTCTTGTAGTTTAAATTTTTCTCTATTGGATAAGGAGATTAATTATATTTTAGTATACCTCATTAATATTGTTATTATAGTATTAAAGCTCGAAGTGTTCATTGACTGCAGTAAAAATGTTGAAGGATAATTGCACAATAAAAATAACTTTTTATGTACTACGTTTTTAAATTTTCTGTCATAAATCATAGATTTGAAACCTGTCAAAATTTTACATGGTTCATGTCAAAACATATAAAATAACTTGCGGATTATTTCCGAACTAATTTTCTATACAGCAAAATTTGCTGAAAACGAATTAAATTCTGCTGAAAGATGGCTAAAATTATTAAAATAATAATGCAGTGTCATCGTGTTCTGAGCTATTCTAAACCTTTCATATGTCTTGCTACTCGGGAAGTTAGTTAAAAGTCGATTGCAAGGTTTGTACTGGACAAACAAACAAACAAGAAATAAAGTTAGTAGTAACGAAACAATATGATTATATGTGTATGTTATTTGGGTTCTGAATTCAAATATTAACTTGTGGTCTCACGATTAAGCGAACACCACGTCGTAAAAGCTGTCTTTTAATTAACTTTATGGTAGGAAATTGTGGTAGGTCACAATTATTTCATCCAGTATTAATTACAACCTTCTTATTGCTTTCATTTTCACTTTCACAAAAAAATGTTTTATCAACCCACAGTATGTAAATTTTACTTATCGACTGACGATCAAAATAGGTCCAAACAACTCAATGTCAATTCTCAATGGGCGCACATTATTTTATGCTCATGTGACCATTCGTCCAACGTCCTATAATGAGACAGGAGTAAGCTATGCGCCACACTATTTTCTTAATCATATATTAAATGTATTAAAAAAAAACCCTAGTAATATATTGTTATTATAATAAACACACACGTGGTTCTAATAAATTACGCCACTAAATATTTATGTACCGAATCCAAATGAAAATACATAAATAACATTAATAGCCAATAAAAAAGTAATTTGTTACTTACATAACATACTTTTATATTTAACAAACTACACACACTACTGGTGCCAACCGCACTTGTACTAAATTTAATAATAATATGTGTTTATCTAAAACAGTATTTATAAATAAAAGAAACCATAAAGTATAACAGTTCATTGACATTATAATAGGGGTTTTTTAAATCTAATTTTGACACTTATTGGCTTCTATAAAGTAACAAAATCATGACTGTTTTGAAACTGAAGTGTGAAACATTTATTTTTTTTAGGATTGTGAATGAAAATAGGCCTTTTTGTTGCTCATAAAGATAAAATAAATAAACGTTGGAGGAAGAGAAAAGATTTAGTACTTTATATATTAACGTTATCTGGTTGTATACGTTGTATGTTTTTCTTACAGCTTTCTCCGTCTGTATCTGTTGACGGTTTTTAGGACAGAGGTAGCACACTCAAAAATGAGATTTTTTGGGTTAATCCTCTTACATTTTTACTTAGGTTTTGGACGAGAAGGGAGGGGATCTGAACGGATTACTTCACAGAATATCCCCCAGACTGAAAAATCACCTATTGAAGAAATCTTTTATATGTAGACTCTGAAAACATTTTCTTTTTTTTTTTTTGTTTATATGTGTTAAGTTAATATTATATTTTCTTTATTTCTCCTTCTCTAAAGCCTTAGTCAGTAAGATAGTAACATTATAATGTTTTTACCCGTTAAAATCCTAAAATAACACCCTTTTTTTGTTAATGTACGTTAAAGATAACTGACTGAACCATAGACATCGATTTAAATAAATATTATACAAAAATAATAATTTTAAAAAGTTGAATTTTTTTATTATACTTTATCTACGTATATTTAATTTAGCATTTTCTGACATTTTATGAGGGTTTATTTGGTCGTTTTTATCGAGATTATAAATTTTATATTCTTTAGAATAGATCCCTTTGTTTNATAATAATATATTTGATTGTTATAGTTAAAATATTTTTTATTCCTTTCTTAAATATGAAAGGCAATATTATTTTATTTATATTTTATTTTAACTTATTTTAAACGGAATTAATTTACCATTAAAGCTTTTTTGTGGATTGTATTTTTAGTGTTTTCGTCTAAAAAAGATTTGAATTTGTTATTATTCACGACTGGATAGAAACTTAAAAGTTTAAGGTTTTATTTACAGAATTAATTTATTATCTTTATTAAAATTAAGCCGGATTGTACATTTTATGTTTTGCTTTGTAAATTATTGAATTAAATCACGAAAATTGATTTAAAAACAAAGTGCACTAGACTCTATGATGTTTAAAATTATTATACAAATTTAAATAAATAATGAATTTAAGATGTTAAACACTATTATAGGATGTGAGTTGTTAACATAATTTTATAAGGTCGCTTTTTTTTGAGGCTTATATTGTGTACTGTGATAGCACTTCTCATAACTATTTAAGAACTAAAGTGACATTACTTTGAGTTTTATTTGCAGTAAAGTAATACATAGCTAATAATATGAACATAAGTTCGTTAGCATTGATGGCTTTATTTATAAAGAAACAGAAACTTGTATAATGTAGTATAAAGTGTGAGTTTTATTATTTTTGCCTTATCCTTTATTGAGATATTAACAACTTATTGTGACACTGTTGAAAGTAGAAAAGATATGTTGTCGTTCAATGCATTATAGAACACCAGTGGCTTTAATGAGTTTCTCAATTGATTTTAGTTTACTTGATGTATCAGTGTATATATTGAAGGGTGAGCTATCTACATGGGTTAGTGGAGTGTTACCTTTGTGCTAATGCAGTATTATCCCCTTTACCTGATATTACAGTATTAGTTGCTGAATCAGGTCATTGGTGTGGAACAATTGTGTTTGAAATTGTCTCTTATTGATTGTGTACTTATGTAAGGATAATCACGTGTTCATGATTAATGTCCATGTCCATCCATACTAGTGATATCATTTTGAATAAATGTAGCCGATATCATGTTCATCTGGTACTGTTTTTTGTTTTTTTATGGAAAATTTTTAAATATCTAATCCAGTGACATGAAATTTACTGGTTATCACGAAAATTACTCTTTCATTTTCTTTTTATTTATCATTTTTCCAAAAATAATCTTTTTACTTTTTCATGTCAGTTGTTTGTATTTCGTGTCATTTGTTAATATAGCATGCTTAAAATTTCAATATTGAATAAGTATTGTGCATTTTAACTTAACTTGAATAAGAAGGTATGAATGATTAACTTGAATGTAAATTAGTAAGTAATCCATGATAATTAATAGAACTTGGCAAATGTCTGCAAAAGTTGGTAAAATTAGTAATTGACTATAAATAAATGTATATTCAAATTTGAGATTGCTATAAGGGGATAGATATAGATGCACCTACACATGAGAGATTTTTTATTATGACTCTTTTTAAGTACACGAACAACACTTACATTCGCTTAACCTTAAATTTTGCTTTTTATAACTTACAATTCATAATGATTTCTCATTAACACTCGCCAACCCATTAATATTCGCTTATTTTAACATAACTTGTACGTAGAGATTGAATAATTATGACTCGCTAAGTACATTCCTACCCACTGAAGATTTACTTACTAGGACCCTTTTCTGTGGCATACCTTAAGGACAGTCTAGAAGGTCACATGACCCAAGATCTTCATAAATAAACCTGAATTGCCCACCCTTTAGTTAAGTGTTTTATTTACGACTTGGGATCCCTTCTACGAAAATTGTCTGTGTAAGACATTGACCCTTTGTGTAATGGTTAAAACTTAAAACCAGCTTTTTAAAAGTTTCTTATTTCGAATTGAGAATAAACGATGAAGTAAGTTAATTTAGATGTACATCAAATTATAATTATTATTAACAAAGGGAGACAGACAGAGAAAAATAGAAGCAGGACTCGAACAAAAAAAAAAAAAAAAAAAAAAAAACAGCGCCGGGACTCGAACCACGGGCCTCTATATTTCCAGTATAGTGCTCTGACCAACTAAGCTACACTGAAGAACAATTTCCTCTGTCTGTAACGATACCTTAAATTTTCTTTTCGAGATTGTAGAGGGTTAATCTCGGTGCTATTAACATATGGATCAAACACTATTTTTCTTTTTTAATAGTTGCAAAAGTTGTAACTATTAGTTAGATTAGTTTATTTTGCTGGTGATAAACTTGTTAGCATGTATGTTTTGTGTTAAAGTAAAAGCGGATTTTCTATCCCTTTAGATTCTTGTGGAAAGTGTCGAAGGCTCTAGACCCCCCTGAGCTCTAGGCGTAGTGGATTCAGGCCATGAGGCCCTGAGTAAACACGAGTGTTTTGGGGAAACAAAAGGGGTCCAGGGCCCTGGTTTTGTTATTGTATGGAAAGGCCGGTCTACAAAGAGGCCACTTTAGGTCCTTTGCCTTTACCTCTCGTCCCATCTAAAGGCTCCCTGATTTGATTACTCCCTCCATCAAGGTTTCGCCCCTTTCACAGCGAGCTCTGTTAATGTTTAACATGAGCAGCTCTTACCTCCCAGGTAACATAGAATCCTCTTCTTACCAAAACTGTTTGCTTTTCAAGGTGTGTATTTCCTTCCACTTTCAAATATACCTGTATACCCTTTGCATGCTATCCAATTTGATTATGTTTTATTTATACATTGAAATAGTTACACTCCTGAGGATAGTTGGCGTATTTGTAAATTGCCTTTTACCAAAATCCACTCTGACATTGATATTTTGAATCCGAGAAAGTTTTAACATGTTTCTCTCTCAACTCTTATGGTCAAGTAGATTTGTAAAGTTGCTGATCCTCTATCCTATTATTACCAAATGTTGTGACAATCGGATTTTTTAAAGTAATTTTTACGGAGATAGCCCTTATATGTGTTTTCCTCTTAAGAAAAATAGCATACAATTTATTCTTTTAATTTTTATAAATTTCAAATGTACTAAAGCTGTGTATTTATTAAATGTGTAACGAGTGATGTCTGAACATAAATATGCAGCCGACAATAAATGTCCTGATATTTATCAATATTATTTTTTTATTATTTATTTAATTGAAAAACCTTTCGTGACTGTTAGATTGAAGCGTAAAGCAAGTTAAAATGCTAAAAATGTATGAATATATTTTGATAAACAGAAAAATGAATAATTTAGATGCCAATAAAAATCTTAGGTATTTCTAATAAATTCCTTCTGTGATACTGATAAAAACCAATCTTTTCTACCTCTAAGCATTTCTGTTTCTTAAGAATATTAGGAATTCCTTACTTCTTACACCTTTGATTAAATGTTCAAGGATTTTTTTTCTTTTTTTTATAAGTTGCTAATAATTAATATTAAGTGTTTTAAGTTGATTTAAACGATAACTGGGAGAAAATAATTCCGATTATAGATTTTTTTCATTTAAAAAAATACATCTTTTAGAAAGAAAGAATAATGTAATACTGAAGTTCTTATTTAAGAAAAAAAGTAATGTAGTTTTGACAACATAACATGGAATATTGTGTCCATGAAAATATGCTCAAGCTTTGTAGAAATATAAAGCATGGCTTAAGAAAACAACTTTGGTATTGAAATAACATGGCTTACGATAATATAAACTCGAACTAATGTAGTACGGGATCTTTCTAGCAGAAGTACAAACATTTACTCAGTCTATGACCCCCTTACTCTTCTCTCGTAATTTCTAACCACCCTTTCAATACTTATTCAATACTCTTAACCTCTTACTAAGTGCTTTTAAAATTGCTTTTTTCCCCCTAATTGTTGACCTATTATTTTTTTATTTTTTTTTTTTTAAGTACTCTTCTAATCCATTTTCAGTATTGATTGCACAGATTTCTGTAACAAGGCGATATTATGTGAAATCCTATTGTTTTCAAAGTTATATTTGGTTTTCCTTATTGAAAGTAGTAGCAGTATTTACGTACGATTATTTTAATCTCTTGTTGAAATAGTACTTGGTGAGGTTCTCTTATAATGGTATTTGTAATTTAGCTATACTTAATATTTAATCGCAGCTATTGCTACTTTATTTTTTTTTTAAGATGATGTAATCGGCATTGATTCCTATTCGTGACTTGATGACATTCTAATAGTGCAAAAAGATCACAAAAGTAAAAGTCATATAATTGTATTCCAATTATAAAGCATTTGCTATTTTCCCCCTTTTGTTACCTGTTATCTTGTGAAAGAGTTGAGAATTTCTTCATATTTGTACCATTTTGTACCTTTTTTTTCTTCAGAACACTTTTAAATCACTTAATGTATAGTTTGCACTTAAACTCAATTAATTTTTTTTTAATATAGAAAAGAGGTTCAAATCCAACTCAATGTTTATTTTTTTATCCCTTTTAGGAAAATGCAGGTGACTAAATGAATGTCTTTACGCTTTCGGTGTTACTCCTTCTATAATTTATTAGCTTACCGGTTTACTTTGTAAAGAACCTTTACAAACACCCCGTACGTTTTTGCGTGTAATTTATGCGTGTAATAACACTACATAATGTTATTTTATCTCGTTCTCATTTTTTGCTTTTTAGATATGGTACAGTGAGGCGAACTTACTGTACTTGTATCATCTTAGAATCGAGCAATTTATTTTATGTTTTTTTTTTCTTCTCTTTAATGTCTGTTTATATAATTTATTATTTGTGTTGCGTTTTTCTTTTAACGGGGATTATTTTAAATAGCAAATTGTAAATTGTACACTATTTTATTTATTTTTTTGCTACATTTATTTTTTTCCTTATTTTCTCAGTTAAATAGTGCCTTGATGATTGATAGTGTCGTTACCAACTATTTTTTTTTCTCAGCGCATTTTATATACTCTGAGATAATACAATTTATATTTTCTATAAATTTCATAAACTGTCATTTTTACTTTATTTTCCCCTCTGTTATCGTCCTTCTATAAATAACGTCAAATAATTATTTATGTTTATTATACTTTTTAGTTTTTTTTATTTATTAGATTTTTCTTTAATTTATTAATATATGGCGGTAGAAGTGTTGTAAAGAATATTAAGAAGGAAATGGGACCTGAATTGTAAAAGTTTTTAGGTTTGATCCAGCTATGTACATTTATGTTACTGACAGTGTATTATTATCATACTAAAGCTTCTCGGCTATCTAAAAGTAGAACATATTTTTATAAAGTCTGTAATTTGTCGAAGATTTACTATCTATCACGCTGCCACCGAGGAGAAAGTTGGAGATGATAAATTACGTGGTAGTGTGTTGGAATAATTTAAATTTTGTTAAAGTACAAGTGTAAATGACATTCCTATACATGACCCATCCCAAGAGTTTAGGATATAAATTATATAATTTTTATTTCTTGTTACCATAATTCAACTAATCTTGACCTTTTTTTATATACGTAGTATATATTAAAATATATTATTCCGGAAATTTTGATATTTGGTTGGATTTCCACTTTTGAAGGGTCCCCTGAGTCTAAAAAAAAAAAATGGTTTTTAAAAAGTTTGTCTGTGGTCTATGCAGATGCTTTGATCTGATAAAACTAGAAGGCTGATTATATTTTGAAAAATAATTATCCGAGACGGGATAAAAAAAAAAAAAGACCTGTGGTGTCGCGGGACACCCGGTAGGAACGAAGTTCCTTACATTTTTCATGAAATATAAATTATAAAATCACATTGCTACGTACGTATACGTTGCTAACTACTTATACATGGCGGAGTAAGAAAATAGACAAAATTAAAAGTAACTAACTGTTTGTACCTAGCGGAGTTAAGGTAAATTTAAAAGAAAAGGTGTTTTATATTTGTATCATTAAAGCAAGCATCTTACAATAAATATGTATTGAATATAAGAAAAAATTTAGTTAAAGAGTATGATTTTTAAAGAGTGTTAGATTGAAATAAATGACATTTGACATATATAACAAAAATAAACAAAACAAGTCAAGTAACAGGCTTCCTTAATAACACTTTTTCCCTCTTAACATTTTTGAAGCTTACGTTTACGCGAGCGTTGCGCGTGAACGCTTGGGCGGATAACGTTGTCCAACGAACTTAGCCTGGGCTTTTGGTATAATTTATTTTATAAATTGGTATAATTAACAACAAACTCGGTGAACTTTTACTCAAGTTATTGTCATCGGTAGATTTCGTGACGGTGATTTTGGTCGTTTTTTTTGGATTCACTCCCGGGATCCAGAACGTGCCATATGGAACTTCGTTCCAAAATGAGTTTTAAGTTTAAATTTGGGTGCGTTTCTCCTACAAAATTCAGAAAAAAGACACGTGGAAAAAAACAAAAAAAAAACCTAAAACGGTTCCAAGGATTTCGCCGGATTTAAATAGATATCTAAGGAAAGCTAGTTTTCCCGAAAGAAATTTATTTCCTGAGAAAAATGCTATAAATGGCAAATGGTAAGAGGTTGGGTTCGATTTCCCGCCAAGGAGTAATTATTCGTATGATACATTTTGATAAAATGTTTAGTAAAAAAATCAATTGAATTACTAATAAATGGAAAACACTGGACCTACATATCAGTAATTATGTTTCCACCATAAGAAGGTTTTATACGAATTAAATAGAACAGATTTTTTCTTATAAGGTATCGTTTGTCAAATTATTTTCTAATATAAAAATTATTTGGGGTTAAATTTTCCTTTTTTAAATATCTATTAATCCTATCCTTTTAATGGAGAGAGATATAAAAAATAGGATTTTAATAATTTTCGCAATATGGTAATAAAAATGTAAATAACAAATCAATGTGACAAAACTTCAACAGTTAATTTATTCCTAAATAAATATTTTCTTTCAATATTCTATAGATTTATATTGGATAAAAAAATATATGTTTGAATAACAATAATCGGAAGAAAGGAAAAATAAATGTGAGAAAAAAAAATGCATAACGTATCCAATGCTTGGAAAACTTTTATTTACTTAACAACACAAATAAACCTTGTAATATTTACATAGTACATATAGCCAATTGTTCATATATACAATATATATGTATAAAATGAATATTACTAGGGGGCAAAATCACCAATAATAAATAAGATATAGGAGTTTGATATGTATTGATTATTAATTTTCTTTCAACTAATCAATTGTTGATTTTATAGGGAAGTAATCAATAATAGTTGTGTTAATCTTGCATTAAGCTTACACTGCTGGATTTTTCATGGCACTTGTAGGTTTTCATGTGAAGTCCGCGTCTGAAGGTATTTGTATAGCATTTCGCTTCTTATTTACTATTAAGCATTATCAGGATATTGAGTAGATTTTTTTTGAACTTATACAGTTTAGTGGTAGAGTGTTAAATGGTACAGTTTAGAAGTTGTGTGTTAAATGGTACTGTTTGGTATTAGTTTAGTAACAAGGTGATAAATGGATGTTGTATGCAAATTAGTTTGTGTGTTTTACAGAGAATAAGAAGAATTTCTTAGTTTTTGTATAAGAAGAGTTTCTTAGATGGCTTTAAACTAAGTCACCTTTAGTTCTTTTTTGTTGTTGCGAACAGTCAGATTGTCACATAGTGCTTTTCCTATCCTACAGGTGTTGATAAACACTAGAAGTTACATCAAGCAGTTGTTCACATTAACAGATCTTGCTGTTTGTTAAAATTATGTGCTAACCTTTTGTAAATAGGGGTGTAAACTCCTGCACAATTTAGTTCGTTTTTAGTCGTGGATGCTCAGGTGGTTTGCTGCAGGTGTTCTGTTGACTAGAATTATTTCAAGGTACTTGAAGCAGATGGTCACTTTGACAGATCTTGCTGCAATTTTCTACACTTAAAGACGCGGTGCTTGGTGTAATTTTATAATAGCTATGGAATTACATCACGCCCGTTAATTTTATCAATTTTATTTCATAATGTTTGTGTCAAGTTACGTTCTTTGCTTCAGTTGTGATTTCGTGGATCTTATTTGTATTTAATGGTATTTTAAATTTAAATTCATGGTCTATCGTTTACTACCCTATATTTTGACGATCAATTTGAGTGTGTACACATACACTTTAACAAAATCAATACAAATTACTCGTGTGAATTCCGTACAATTTGTTAAACTTTATTTAACATCTTTCCATTTCCATTTCTCTCTCTACCAATAGAATGTTTGTTTTTAATATTCCGCAACGCTGATATTTTTAATAATTCAAAAGACTTTTAAAAACAGGAAAATTCACAAATTTACAGTGATGAATGTTTCATTAAGAATATTCATTAGACTAATGTGTGTCCCACGTTGATATGTTGTTATTTAATGCTTGACTTTTCTCTTTCGCTGTCCATGTTGGTTAGATGGTTAAAGAGCCAAAGGGTTACCATGAGAGGTCATTCAGACCCCCCCGCAATGGGTTTCTGGCCCTCCCTTCCCCGAAAAGTTTTTAACTAACTTTTATCCGTCCTTTTCCTCCCATATACCCGCTTTAAATTACAAAGTTAACGTGCTTGTGGTTTTTCCCTTCTAAAGAGGGGCGTTTGGGTTAGAAAAAGGGACCCTTCTGAAAAAGAGGATCCTCATCTCATTAGATTTTGCTTCTGAAAATTGTTGGGAAAAAAGGAAGGGGAAGGTTTTTAAAATTCTGTCCCTTTTTCCGCCATCTATTTTTTTTTTTTTTTTTTTTTTCTTCTTTTTTTCATTACCTCTTATATTTCTATCTCGCTTTATTATTTTACCTCCATCTTACACTTTATTTAGTTGTTTTTACCATCATGCTAAGTTTTAGTTATGCATTTTTTGTCGTATAAAGTTAAACGTTTTCTCTTAATTAAGACTTTAAGAAGATATTATATTTTTAACTCTCTCATATACGTAGTTTATATAAAGAGAAAGTATTTTAATAGCATTATTATTTTAATTTTAATGGATTTACACGTTTTGAGGTCCCCTGAGTCCAAAAAAGTGTAGGTATTCTAAAATATGTTGGTCTGTTGTCTGTGCAGGCACGTAGAGTAACTGCTGGGCTGATTTTTGATAACATTTAGCATCCTGTCCAGTATAATCATATTCCAAGACAATATTAAAAAATAAATTTTAACTCTAAATTTGTAGGCGCTAGCCCTAAATACTCTGAAAAAATCGCAAAATAAAGTTAATAATGACTTTGACTAAATAACTATTAAGACAATGGGGTTATTTGTTTAGTCCAATAATGTACTTTATTATGTACTTTAGTGCCACACTTCTGTTTTTATAAGGGGAGTAGCAGTCTAAAGAAGAACACTCCTTACGCTTTCTTAAGATTGTTACTCCTCTATTATTATTATTGTTATTATTTTTTTTTTTTTATAAGAGGAGTAACAATCTAAAGTATTTCCTAAATTTATCTTCTCCTTACAAAAAACATATGTACTTACTTCGATTTTCCTGAGAGACATGTTTGATGTTTGATGAATGTGAGATTTTTTTGTGAATCAAGATGATTCGATCATATTATGGGAATTATTCTTTTGGGAGTTGTGATCTTGATAAGTCATCATTGATTGGTCATTAATCATGAATGATCATAATTCAATGGGTCTCATTATAGCTAATTTAAAAATGATCCCTGGTTTGGTTCGACACATCAAGGTTCAGAAAATTTCTGACGCTTTCTCCCCTAAAAGATATTGACCTATTAAACTCTGATCTCGGGGACTTTTCTAACATACTTAGTTTTTTTAAAAAAAGATTGCTTCCCTAGTGTTAAATAATCTTTGATTATCATAAATTTGAAAAACAGTCTCTTCTCTTCGTGATAAAATATTAAGTTTAAAAAACTAAACCAATAAAATTTCCATAAATGTAACTTTTTAATTCCACTATGGATGGGGGAATAAAATAAAAGAAACTTCTCGCTTGCATTGAACAAAAATAAATAACATGAAATTCAATTCTCAACATACATAACATAGGATCGTTATTGCCGCCTCTATTTCCATTCTTCTAAATCATATACATTGAACTAACACTTAGAAATTTATGTATTCAAATGAGAATAAAATGAGGGTATTCTCTCATCCCCTCTTATTGCCTTTTATCTTTGTAAGATGCGGTATTAAATTTATTTCGATAATTTGCATTTTGTTATGTATGGAGCAAATAGTGCTCTCATATTTATTATTATAGATATATTTTTTTTAAAGCTTATTTGCTTTAGTTTAAATAGATATTTTTATTTATTTACCGTACAAAACATATCTCAGACTTTCATACCGAAGTATTTTTGTATAATTATTTATTTGTTTATATTATTTTCACCAGTGTATTTATTGCATTTTTGTTTGATCTTTCACATTGGTTCATTATTTTATTGTGTATCTCTCGTAAATATAATATTTAATAAATAAATCCATGCATATGTTTATGCTGTGATATAAAGATTATTTGCAGAAGGTATTACCTAATTTTATTTTCTAATATAAAACTTCATCNTATATATATATATATACCATGTTTTTATTAGTTATATCCTTTTAAACGTTTTATATCTTTCAAAACAATAATATAATAAATCTAAACATAAAAGCAAAGCCAATTAGTTTTAATGGTGTACAATAATTTAAAACCTTTTTTTTCAGAAAACATCTTTGAAAAACTAAGATAATAAATAATATATTCTGCTTATTAATAATATAACATGTAGATATAAAAATTTATTTGTTTCACTGCTGTTAACTGTATCACAATTCGTAGAAGAAAACATAAAAAATTAAAAACATGATTTAAAAACAGATAACAAGGCAACGTGATTTCCGTTTCGCGAAGAAATTAAGGACCACTTAGACGTTTCATAGACCGTGTAATGGATTTTATATTTTTTTTAAAACTCAAAATAGTATTAAATAATATACTGTAAAAAGAAGTAAATTAAAGAAAAATTAAATAGACTAATTGTGATATTTTGAGGAACAGCTTAAAAATAATTATGAGGGTTTTTTATGTACCTATGTGTGTAATTTGTAGTTCCAAAGATCTATTGATATTATATATTCTTTTATCAATTGTTACATTGTAGTTCTCTTTATTGTATAACGGCCTATCTCATCAAGTCTCCCTAAGCTTTTTTAAGGGCCTCCTGCTATCGGTCAATTTATAAGCTTGGACAGTTTACAAGCCTCCGTTACCATCGGCTAGTTTTTTTCTAATCTCTTAAGGCTATTCTCACCATTAATTTAGGTCTGTGCTCTTTGTAAAGCCTCCTGCAATCGGTCAATCTCACCTCACCTCTATGGTAGACCGCTTATGTGCCTCATTACCATCGACTAGTCTACTTGTTAATGTAGGGCATTGTATGAGCCTCTCGCTATCGGTTTTTCTAAACTTACCTCTGATAGCTAGTCTAACTGTAGGTGGCCCAATGGCCCATATTATCTGTCACCACTGTATTTTAGGCTAAACTCTTTATTGGACCATTTAATGGTCAGTATCATTCAGAACCCGGCTCTAATGAGCTTAAACTTTCATATGAGCATTAATAAAGTGTGTTAGACATTTTATAGGCTCAAACACTATCGGCCAGTCATACTTATCCCAACAATTGGCGTTTGCAGTATGGACTATAGGCTACAATTTAATGATTTTCCCTTACTCACAATCGTAAAATGCATTATTTTAAAATACATCACGCAATGAAATTAAACATTTGCCTTAAATATTGCAAAGAAACGATTATATCGTGTGCTAGAAAGCAGTTATGTAGCAATGTATCATTTTATTTCTAAAGACTAAACTTTTTTGTTAATGCAATAAATAAATTCTTCTATTTTTTTTTTAATAATATAAATCCTTCAATAAATTTAAAATATACGTTTGGCCTGTTTCCCAACTACTTCTCTAACATATTAGGATTATATATACACTTTAACTCGGTGTTTATCTTCACTCTTTACGACAATTTATAGCTACATTGACTCGATTGAAAAAATGAAGCTGGATTAAAGATTAAAGTAAGAAAAATAATTCTAAAAATCTATCAGATATATTTTTTCCTAAACAGGTTTTCAGATACATTGACTTTGATTTACAAGTAATTCTGTTCTATTTTATTTTTATTTTTTTAATCTATTTTTCAATTATAAGAAAAATCCCATGTTTTAATTTTCAAAAGATTTGTCTCCATTCCAAAACGAATTATTTCTCCACGACACTTTTTACAAACTCATTTTTTATTTTATTATTATGATTATTTTTTTTACAAAATAAACCTTTTTTAGGTCTATTCAATTACTTCATTTACCATTACTTATTTAAGTTCCAGTATAAAGATTTAATAAATTACCTTTTTTTTTTGCTTTCTCAGAATCTTGCTTTTTAATAAATGCCGGACTAACTACTGTATATATTCTGAAAAATTACTACAAGATCTGGTTTTTTTAAACAATTTGTTTTGTTACATTTTTTTTTAAAAATCGTTGCTATGCAAAAATTATAAATGTAAAACTATATTTCATACTAGGTAATATTTTATTTTATTTTGTTAAATGGATATTTATAAATTTTACTATTAATTTTATATTTAATGGTTCTTTTTGCTCAAATGAAGCTTTTGCAAGATTTATATCTCTTTTTCTTCTTTTTTTTTGTAAGTGTAGATGAGTCCCTTTTTATTTATTCAATGTTCTCTCTCGCTTGCTTACTTATAAAGCTTGATATAGTTCATATTTTACTTATGCTTTATAAATTTACGTACATTATAATAAATTACATTTCCACTGTAATCTTAATATGATTAAAACGACTACTTTCATTGAAGAATGAAAGTCACGGGAAAAGGAAATTATAAGATTTATTTTACAGCTTCTAATAAATAATCTTTAATCTCAATTGATTGAAGAAAATAATCGTAATAGTTTACTAAATTTAATTTAAATTTGTAATTTCTTCTGACTCAATAGAAAATTACAATATTCAGACCGAAAAATTAATTTTCATTATATTATAATAATTTAATGTATGAAAATTGCGATTAACGGTTCATATTATTATTCATTCTCTTATCGTTTGTTTCTAAGTTCATTCATCATTTTATTCAAATTAAAGGTACATTGTCGTTTTATAAAAGCATGAAGTTAAAAAAAAAAAAATAAGTTAAAGGTTTAGAAGAGGACAATAAAATGGAGAGGCGGGGGTCCGTTATACTTGTGGTATTGTCCACGTTCGGCTATCTTCGACTTGGATCGTACGATTCCGTTTTCAGCTCACGTATTTTGCTCGAGGGTGGGCAAAAGTACATTTTTAAAGTCCTTCATGAAGGAGAAATGCTTTTTTAAAGGAATAAGGAAAAGGATATTGTAAGTCTTTCTAAAACATGCTCCTGATCTATATTACGAAAGTTATTTCTTTTCTTTTTATTCTTTTCTTATATTCCGTATCCGTACCATGCACGATGCCTGTCAAAATTACGTGACGAAGTTGTGTGGCTTTTGCTTGTTTAACTTATTAACGCTATTTTCTTGCTATTTGTTTTTTGTTTTTTTTTAAAAGATAAAGGTTTAAATAATATTAACAGTAGTTGTTTTATTTTAAATATGACTTAGTGACAGTAACGCATTCCTTATGTTTACCTTAATCCTGAGTTTTCTACTTAATCCTCTGTGTCACTTCTGATCTTCTCTTAATCCAGGATTATACTCGCATCGGCTATTCCACTTTTTGTTTTCTTCACTTTTGTTCCTGTCTTCATAGGTTATTTTTTATGTTTACAAACATATTAACCTAAATAATATCTTATCAAACCTTTTAGTACGGCAATGTCAGAATCATGTTTGAATTTGACCTTAGCTATTTATTTATTTACTTTGTACTAAAGCTCAGGGGTAAATAAATATGTTTCTACCTACTTTCGACTTAAGTTACTTTGTTATTTTATAAATAAATTCTTAAATGCTTAACATTTTTTTAAAAAAGCCTTTTTGTTTACTGCTGAATTATTTGTGGCCGTGGTCTTCTACCAACGCCACTGATTTATTTATTTATACTTCACCCAAGGATTATGGTTTTTAAATGCTTTTTATGGACGGTCATAAACATTCATTCTCGTATTTCATATTTACTTCTTCGAATTGAAAGGGGGAAAAGAAAGCGTTGACAAAACACCTTTTAACTCGAAGACCCTTTACCTTTGTTAGAAGGGTCCGTGTTTTCAATGTATGTCGATCATTAACTCTCGGCTATTCCTTTTCCCTTCAACTCGGTACCGTAAGTTTTTCGGGTTTTCTCTTGGTAGTTGAAAGTGGAGGGGGGTATTTTACGCGTCATAAATCATAATTTTCCCTCGGAGGATGGAATTTTTGGGTCGGTGCCACGATTGAGCGGAAGGAGACCTCCGGGTTATTTACGGTCCTTTTTTTTCAAAAGTCCTGCAGGACTTAAAAACTCACAAGAGGTGGTAGAAAGTTCCTTTTTATTTTGTGTTATTTTTTATTCCGTACAAAACTCTGGAGATCGGTTCTTACTTAAAAAAAGAACTATTTAAAAAGAACAAGAAGACGTCTTTTGAAGTACGTACTTACTTGTAACCGGGTTCTTTTTTTAAGAAAAAACTATTAAAAATACTGACCCTCTGAACTGAGCGAAAGGCCACCTCTCCTCTAGCGTGTATATGTGTGTATTTGTTTAACAATACGTTCCAAAACGCTCATCCTCCACAGGGCTTTTATGATTTATAGCCGAGCTGCTTTCGTCTAATTGGTATGGGGGTCCTCCAGTTGATTTCACCATCTTCTTTCTACTAGTTCTTTAAAGTATAAGAGTTTTTCTTTTGGACCTTGCTTCGTCTCTTTCTTTAACTTATACCGGCCTCCCACGTTTATATACCTGTATCCTTCTTTTTATGTCTGTTTATTCCCGTTTATGTTTATTCCTTTTTTTTGTATTTATTTTCCGTTCTCTTCCTTTTTATATATATGTATATATATTTTTATATTTTTTCCCCTTTAAAACGCGCGCAATCAAGGAGGTTTTAGAGTGATAAATAAAACGTGTGTTTGTTTGCCGAAACCACTTCATGTTATGTATTTATTGTATGAAGAAAGGTGATTTTTTTTTTTGGTATTCTGTTCTCGTCAATTACTTTTTGTTTCTCTTCTACCTTGTCATTTTTAAAATTCTTTGCTTTACATGAAGTTCAATTTGTGGTTATGTCACATGCTTTAATTGGTTTGTATGATTTTGTTTTTTACGTATCAAATATGTCTATAAGAGGCCTCGCTTCTTTCTATATTGTATGATCGTCAATATAATTTTTTATTGAAATAATCTTGACACGTTTGTACATTCAATTTATTTTCTTTATGGTAACAAAATGATATGTTTATACAAGTGAACAAAAGAAAAGAAGGCACACTTTGATTTAAAATTTAGGATCCTCCTTGATATGGTAATTTTAAACTTAGGTACTTATTCGCGGCTTCTTTTTGTTCTGTTTGACAAAGAGATTCAGACCTATCTTCTGTTAGTCATCAAGCCCGGTTCCTGTCGGACTTGAATAAAAATTAATTATTATCTACTGAGATAAAATGTAAGGTTTTACAATTTTACATAGTCGTTTATGTTGAGATTTTTATAGCTTTCTCATGATGAATAAATCTCAGAGGTAAGTAGTATGCAGACTGGATTAAAAAATATTTTCAAATAGACTTAATTGAGTTTATTCAGTCATATTAGCGTTGTTACAACTTTTTTTCCGTTCTAAATTAGTATAATAATATGACCTGTTTTACTTTAAATAAATTTCAAATATTTTAAATATGTGTAAATAATATAAATGATATATTATAGATCTATATAGATTTCTGCCAAGAAATGTACAAAACTTGCAAATAAATTTCGCAATTTATTCTAGTTTTATTTAATTGCATAAATTCTACATTTTTAAGTATTTCATATACATATAACTTTTGAAGAGAAAAATGTCGATCAATTATTTAAGAGTAAATGGACATTTTTTTTTTTTTTTTTTTTTTTTTTTTTTTTTTTTTTTTTTTTTTTTTTTTTTTTTTTTTTTTTTTTTTTTT
>KZ651274.1:1018099-1042930 GCA_001010745.2 Gerris buenoi
TGTTTGTTTGTTTGTCCGGTACAAATCTTGCAATCGAATTTTAACTAACATCCCGAGTAGCTAGACATTTGAAACTTTCAGAACAGCTCAGAACACGATGACAATGCATTATTTTAATGCTTTTAGCCGTCCTTCAGCAAAATTTAATTCGTTTTCAGCAAATTGTGCTGATTGAAAAATTAGTTTGGAAAAATATCCGCAAATTATTTTATTTGTTTTGATATGTCCCATATTTACAATCTTCATTTTGACAGGTTTCAAATTTGCGACAGAAAATTTAACAGTAGTATATAAAAAGTTCTTTTTATTTTGCAATTATTATTTTTATTTTTTATTTTTCCTTTGTTCTTTCTCTGATGGCTTAACATTGTTGGTGAATGAGACGTGAGGAAAATAAATTAATAAAAAATAGTCTAGAATATGTTTAATATGTTTAATAATTCTATAAATATATTGTACATATCATAATATTGCATTCATTATCTCGTTTCTATATAGTCTAGTTTTATTTTTATATACATATTATCAATTTACTTAAATAAAGAATTTTATCTTATCTTTTTTTTATGTTGAAGCAATTTTAATCTTATCGATATCGAAGTTAATGTCCATTTTTCTTGTAAGGATTTGTTTTTTACTTTTTTTTCACTTGCACGAAAATAATTCTTCATTTCGCCTTAAGGTTTTAACCTGGAGGGATTCCAGGCATGTTATGCTAGAATTACCGGGGGTACTACATACAAGGCCCTAAGACATATGTCCGGGCGAGGTCTCGGGATATCTATTATAGATGGTGGTACTGCCGCCACTATCAGGGTGTGAATAAATTCTATTGAAGTCGGTCGAATAGAGCCCTCCCTCAGGGTTTCCTAAGAACCATGGGAGGATGCAGTACCGAGATTTATCATCGAAGTTCTACCGGGTAATGAGGTCTCTTGTCTTTACGGTAGCCGCCCCTAAAGCTATATCTAGAGATTCCTTATAGCCGCCTTTTATAAGAACCTTTTTAGAGTTTGCTTCTTTTATTTTTTTTAATGCGCCTTTGAACTCTCAAGTTAAAATTACTTGATACTTTGACCTGAACCCTCTAGGCTTAAGAAAAACATTGACAGAAATGAGTTAAGCTCGTGCAGTTTTCCTTTACCTATATGAAAAATATCTTTAGAATCATACATAAAGTTGATTCCCTTTTACGAAGACAGCATTTTACCTTATACAACTTTTATTTAAAGTAAATACCCTCGCTTAGCTATCACATAATAAAAATCGGTGATTTACTGTGTTCACCACTTCAACGTGATTAACTTTTTTTTTTTTAATGGTAATGCTATTTTATAAAAGAAAACTGGTTGTCCTAATATGGCTTAACTATTCTTTCCATTTTATCGTGACCACTAGAGAAAAAAGGTATAGAGGAAATACTAGAAACATATTTTAAATAAATATATTTCAAAAGATTGAACAATTAATTTTTTTCTTTATGAGCTTTTCAACGTTCTTTTCAAAGATAAAAAAATAAAAACAAAAACTGTTTTTTTTATTTTAGTTTCTTCTATCTTTTGGGAACAATGCTATAAAATTTGACAAAGAGTCATCCTCATGCGATCAATCAATAATTTAAACTTACAAATGCTACTACTTCAATATTGGCTTTGATGAATCAATTATACAGTTGACCTGAAAAAACAATATTGAATATTGCCATATTGCCCCTGCTCTTTCCTTTCGTTCTATTTAGTTTACACACTCTTATAAACATTATTTAAAATAATGTTGCATGAAAGCTAGTTGTACTCTGTAGAATGATTATTATCATAAGTTTGGATCCTTGATGGGTAGGAAGAAGAAGAAAACTAGTGTTGTTTCATGTTAGCTGGCAACGTTTCGGCTAAACTAGCCATTCTCGAGGCTATATCCTATCTATTTAAAACTTGTGTCTCAATTCTAAATTTTGTGATAAAACAGTAGACAGTTCACCACGTCCAAAATCCATCAACGGATAACAGGTGTCTAGTAAAAATGTAGTAAGAACCAATATCACATAAAAAAAAAGAAACAAAAGCACGATTTATACTAAAAACATTCAAAATAACAATCTAAAACTAACTATTAACTATATCACAGTTGGAAATAGAAACCTGGTTACATTTATAGTAAGGTGTCATTGAATGAAATAAAATAGATACAAAGATATGTCCAGTTATCATTATTATATGATCTTTTGTTTTATCACAAAATTTAGAATTGAGACACAAGTTTTAAATAGATAGGATACAGGCTCGAGAATGGCTAGTTTAGCCAAAACGTTGCCAGCTAACATGAAACAACACTAGTTTTCTTCTTCTTCCTACCCTTCAAGGATCCAAACTTATGATAATATTAAAATAATGTTGTTATAATATAACAATAATTTTAATATATCAATAAAGTACATGATAGGATGCGAGGAAGCTATGTGCCACACTAATTGGCAGTCTATTTTTTCCTTCCTATTTTCCATGACAATATTTATTAATAAAGTTTAACTTTGACTAATTATTATGTATTTATTTTGTTTCAGGTAAACTTTGATTCGAATTTATAAATATTTTAATTTATAAAAGTAAATCACCTCAACTTCTTCTGCTAGCCAAGGTATTTAATTAATTAATTTGCTAAACACAAAACCAGGTAACTCTGCCTGTCTCTCAAAGATTTCTATTTCCCTGAAACTAATTATTTCATGGAATTTTATTACCAAAGACAAAGTTTATAATTACTCGTTATACAATTTCAGTCAACACTGAGTAAATAGATTTCAAAGTTTTGAAGAGTGATAACTTGAAGAAGGTGGTAATTAAATTTGATATTCAATTAACAAAGGTCTTAATATAGGGTTGGAGCAAATAAAAATAATACCAAATTAATATTGATTAAACTACTCATCTTTATATTCTTTTTTGTTTTTAAAGTTTTTTTTTTGGGTTTTTTTTTGTTTTTTTTTTTGTTCCGGTTCCTTTTTTCTTTTCCCTTAAAAAGAGATGTTATTGTGATGGACGTGCAAATTCGATTTTGAGATTTTGTTTTACAAGTTTTAAGAAATCCTTAACTTCTGGGCCGATTTTGACGAAATTTGGCATACTTGTTCAGAACAATTATACCCCGAGTTTATATCATTAAATACGAATATATTGATATAAACCGATTTCCTGGGAAAAGTCTAGTACCCGAGACATTGGTGAATATAAATCTGATTTTGTCAAAAATAGAAAACAAAACGTTTCTGGAATCTGGGACCTAGATTATATGAGGAGGTTAGTCTGAGTTGTCTCGGACCGATTTTTTGTGTGACTCTCTTTGTGAATCTTGCAGATTAGGTGATTTGTTAGATATATATATGTACCTATATACATTTTTTATTTTACCGTTGCTCTCTGAGGTACGATTATAGGGAATTTCAACCTGAAATATTTTTAAAAATATGCGGTCTTCAAAATTTAGTATTATATAAAAATTGTCGGTTGAATTTATATAAATGACATGCTTTTATATGATCCAGTTAATAACGTTTCTTTTTAAATGTAGTTCAAAAGATATAAAAAATATCCTATTTTTTATCTTTTTTAATGTGATACTTTTACCTATCTCATTCTATCTCTTAAGATCTCGAAAAAAGGCGCTATCCTCACATGTTTTTCTTTTAAAAAAAGCTACATATCTTCACGAAAAGATTGTCGGATGTTTTTTGTCAGCATTCATTATGTGTCGCCAAGCCTTGTGTTCGTTATTGCGTGGGCATTCTTAACACCCCCCCCCCCTTCTACAAAAAAGAAGGAAAAGAACTTGACGCCGTCCAAATACCTGTTTGTGTTGACTCCATTTAGTAAATCGTTATAATACATTAGATCGTATGTTCTGTATAGTGCAGTTCAAAAAAGAGATACAATTTGAATATAAAAAGAGTACAGTATGATCAATATTTCTACAAGTCTTATGTTCTTTGAATACGTTAACAAGCAAGTCTTGTTTAAAATGTTTTATAACTTTCTATTTATGTGTTCTCTATAGGAACTTTATTTTTTCTTTCTAATATTAAAAGGTAAAAAAATAAGTAGAACATTTATTTTGGTTATACCTTATGTTGAAAGATAATGCAGATTATTCCATTCCTTATTTTTTTGAAGGTACATACTATTTCTTCATATACTACTTATTATTTCATTATATATATATATATATTGTGTGTGTGTGTGTATGTATATATATGTATATGTATAAAATATAGAGTAAAATTATTTGTTTAGTAGAAATCCAACAATATCTCACTCGTTTTTGTGTATCTTTGAAATTTGATTCACACTCATTTTTTGTTAACCAATATATCAAAAACTACTCGTCCAATTTTAATGAAATATAGATGGCACGTAAAATAAGTAACCCATTGTTGGTTTCATATTAGTTCCAATCATCAGCGCCCATTTGATTCTCCTCCCCATGCTCACAAGAATGCTATTATTTACAACTATAACTTCAAAAGTACCTACTCATCTGGTTTTTATGGAATCTGAGTGGTTTGTCAATGGTAGAGATAGCCCCAGATTAATTACAACCGTCTTTGCTCTCTAAAATTTTCTAAATTGGTAATTCATGTAAAAAAAATTAGGCACTCTCGTCACTCGCCCAGTTATCACTGAATCGAGGCGAATCAAGGCTGTACGTTCGATCCCTCGTCGTGATGTTCTAATTTAAATTGCTCAATAATGACTACACCATACCCGCTTCGGTGGTACAATGTACAGGTATGATGTGGAATCCTCCACGATAGGGTAACATACATGAACCACACTATTTTTAATATACAATAGCATGTTTTGCTTAAGCCCTACTTTGGCAAAAATTAATTTAGTAGTTTTGCCCTCACATCACCTACAATGATGATTATTCGATGTGATTAATATGATCACTCATTTTACTTAAGTAGAAAACGTCTCATAATAATATTATAAACATAACCGTTTAAGAATAAGAACATTCGCACTGCAAAGGAAGAGTTTTATCTGCTATTATATTTTCTTAGAATATTACCTTATCGTTTATTTTGATGATTGTTTTCCTTCATATATGTACTTTTTTTAATGGAATCAACCTGAATATTAAAAAGATCATATCAGAAACATTCGTTTGTACTTGCTGACATCGTCGGGTATTAAATGAGTTTACAAATTTAATAGTAGAACACTATATTTCTTTATCCTTTTTCTTATTATTGCTATCATTCCTTTCAGATTGCTGATTAAGATTTTTTTTTTTCTGAGCTATTTGCATTTTGTTTCTATTTTTTCTTCTTCTACGATTATTCCTTATGCTGATCTATATAATTTCTTATCAATTCTAGTTTTATCTCTGTCCTGTTTACAAGATGCTTCGTACGTTCTACCTGTTTGTTTTTATCAAATTCGAAGATATTCTTTTTTATTTAAAAAAAACATTATTATTTTTGCAATGGTACACATAACATTATTTTTTCCATTTTTGCTTATGAGGTTAAACAAGTAAAGTGTATTATTTTCTTCCTAATAACTAAACTTAAGTGTGCTGTTTTATACATTTATTTATTTTAAGTTATGTTGATTCGACATCCTTGGACTTGATTTAATGTAAGCATGATTAAGGTTTTTTCTATTTTCATTTTTTTCGCAATCTGCAGTTTCTTTTAGTATAAGAATCTTCATAATTATTATTTGTTAATTGAAGTTCCTAGACTTTCACAATTGAAATAATGAAGTTTAAAGGCCTTCCATGTTTCGCTCTTACACGACCGCCATACACGATCAAACATTTTGCGCAAACTGTTTATGCAACCCTGATATCGGGCAAATTTAGGCCATACACGTCAAACATCATGATTGTGCAAACATCAAACAGCCCCATACACGGTCAAAATCTTTGCACAAACATGATATTTGACGTGTATAGCCTAGATTTGACCGTGTATGGGGGCCTTTAGGACTGATGTCGCTTTTAGTGTATTATAGTTGTTTTATTCTTAATACTCATACTTATTAAGTATTACATTATCTAAATCACCCATTTAAAACTATAAAACATGAAGTATCCCCTTTCACATACACGTATCTTTTAACTGCTTCAACTACAAAATAATAACTTTTAAAAAAATTCACTTATCTTTTCATTGTATCTTTAAAAAGCTAAAAAAACTTTTTAAAAAAATAAACAAAACATTCTTCTCATGTTATTAATAATAAAGTCGAAATGAAAAATCCAACATCGTAAACAATCAAGAAAATTTGTTACCTTAAAAAAAAACTTTAAAATTAATTCATTATCCTTATTTTGCACGCTTGTTCTTTTTTTTTAAACAAACTTTTTTTCTTTAATCTTTCATCGCATTTTAATTCTGGTTTTACACGTAACATAAAATTTAAAAAAAGGAAATATATATATATATTGCTGTATAAAAGAGACTGGATCATAAAGCGCAGTGGAATGCAGATGCAAGGGTCCTAAGACTACGAAGCTTTTCAATGTTTATTTGACACCTTTTATCTCCCAGAACTAAAGCAAGACATCCAAATCACGTACCCCGCGTTAACAAACTATGTGCTCGGAATTATAGCTAAAGTGCTTTTCGAGCTCTCTCTCTTTCTTTCTCCCGTCTCTACTCCTTTCTTCTTGGCTTCTTTTAATGTATACATGTTTTAAAAAAGAATTAAAAATTCATGTGTCGTACACTTCTTTTACGTTGTAAAAACCCTCATGTGTCACATTTTCATTGTTCCACAAGGCACATTACATATAATATATATGTATGTGAATATATATATCGATGACGCATTTGTGAAACCTTTGCTCATTAGGGACTCATTTTATGAAATTATGAAAGCGATTAATTTATTTTTTATCGATTTTATTTTTATTTTTTTTCCTTTTTGCATTAGTGCATCCTTAAATATGTATATATTTATTTTGTATATATATGTATGTGTGTGCACATTGGTATTCTATTTTGTTTTTCATTTTGTACATGCATTTTAATCGTTATTTCTTTTGCCTTTCTCGTTCTACCTTAAACTTATTCTAATTCTATATAATTTATCGTGTAATAACAATTATTTGAATTTATAGTCGTTGTGTGACAAGAATTCTATTTTTTGATTATTATCCAGTTTAATTGCAATTAACACTCTATTTTCTCAGATGGAAAGACATGTGTTTTAAAAATAATTGGACAAGATGAACTTTACTATACACAATACAGTCACCATGTTATTTTATTTACTTAACTTTCTTCTAACGATTTCATTTTATATTCTGTTCGTTCTTGCTTTTTTTAAGTTCAATGACTTAATTATAAATTTGTTTTGGTTTGAAAAATTTATTATATTAAAACGTCTCTTGCTTTTGCAGAACTGGTTGTATAATATTTTTAATGTGTAATTATAATTTAGATCCTTATCATTTTATTTTATTATTATTATTTTTACCGTTGTCTTTATGTGCCGACAAATATCAGATTAGGCTCAAATAATTTAATTAAACTTCTCTATAATTTCATCGAATGATAAACCTAGATAGTTTTATTAGATTCTGGTACCTCGATATAGAAGTATCGAATGCCCTGAATGAATCCTATGTTATAAAATATTGCCTTAATGAAAAGTAATCTTTAAGATTATTATTGCTTCTATTGTAGAAGTATTAGTAAAAAAAAAAATTATTATTATTACTTAAAAGAAGTATAACAAAAAATTGAAAGGCATACAAAAATAATCTCGCTACCAGGTTGGGAATTTATTTGTTACTTTTAAAAAAACTTTGAAATTAATTTATTATCCTCATTTTAACGTATTATTATTATTTTTTTTTTAAATCAAATTATAATCATTATTAACACTGGGAGACAAACAGAGAACAATAGATTCCAGCGCCGGGACTTTGAACTTGAACCAAGGGCCTCCTGTATTTCCAGTACAGATGCTCTGACCAACTAAGCTACGCAGGAGAATGATTTTTCTCTGCCGTAACCGATAACTAATCCCCAAATCCAAGCTTTCAATATTCATAAAATTAGCAAGTCAATATTTATTACATTATTTTTCACTGTGGCATTATTTTTTACTATGACATTATTTTGACTCTATTTTTCTCTGTCTCTCTCCCAGTGTTAATAATGATTATAATTTGATTTAAATTAAAATTTAAACTTTCCGTAGTATGACTTTAAAATTGAATTTCGAATTATTTTTTTAACTTTCATAATTTTTTATTATAATTATTTTTATCATTTCTACCATCATCAATCTAGTTGTAGATTGGCACTAATATTAAATTTCTTGATGAAATATATGTGTTTAATAAATTTTTGTGCAATTCTTAACAAATTCAAACTGCCCCGGAACAAATAAAGCCTATAAGCTACCCAGTTATTAATTATCTTACACCAAGAACAATAGCTAAAATAACAAAATATTATATAACGACCGAAATATATTTTTTAAATTAATGGTTAGTGTAACCTTGTTTCTTTGGAATAACCTTACTTTATATGTGTATTATAATTAAAGGAACTTTTGATTACCTGTTTGCAACCGGATTTTTTAAATGATATCAATATAAATAAAATATTAATAAATATAGTTTAAAAAAAAAACCATACAAATCAATGTTTCATAAATAATAAATAAAAAATTAAACAATTTTTCATTTTTTTTTCTTTTTCTTTATTTATTTAATATAATATATTTATACATATATGAACTTAAATATTTTAAAAATTATAATGTATTACTGTGATATTTTTCTGTGCGTGACTTTATGTTTATGATAAAACATTTTTTTTTTCTTTTTATTAGTATTATTATTTTTCGTTTATTTTCTTTCACGAAAGAAGTCCAGCTGGGGCGATTCATTTTTTTGAAGGGAGGTCTTTTTCGTTCAACTTAAAAAAAAAGGAACGGTCCGAGGTGATTTATTAAAGGAATCTTGTACGTTATTTACAGTGTGCTGGATATGAGATTTTTATTCAAATCGGATGAATAATAGATTTATATATTTTGATTTTTTTTCTTCTTTTTTCCCCCTCTCTTTTAATATTATTTTACTCCCCCTTTTCCCTTTTTCTTGTTCCTACTTACCTCTTTTATCTATTATGTTTCTGCTAATTCTATCTTATGTTCTTTTTAGTCTTCTTTTTCTGTCTATTACACTTCTTCTCCATCTTCTTATGTACCTTTTCTTGTTCTTTCTCTGTCTTTCTTTATTATTTCTTCTATATCCTTCTTTTTCATTTTTCTTATTCTCTCTCTCTTTGTTACACTTCTTCTCCGCCCTTCTTATGTACCTTCTTTTTTTTCTCTGTTTCTATATTTTTTTCTCTGTTTCTATATTTTTTCTTCTATTCTCATTTATGTTCTTTTTCTATTTCTGTCTATAACACCTCTTCTTCGTCCCTTATGTACCTTAACTTGTTTCTTTTCTTTATTATTTCTTCTACATCTCACTCATGTTCAATTTTTTCTTCTCTCACTCTCTCTATATCTTTATTATTTCTTATGTAACATTTCTTATTTTTATATCTACTCTCTCTTTCTATTTTATTTCCTTTTCAACCCTCTTATGTTCCTTTTCTTTGTATCTTTTTCTTTCTCAAACTAAATAATTTCATCTCTACCCCTATCATGTTCCTTTTTCTTTGCCACACGTTTTACTTATATTTTTATTTTTTTGTAACAGTAAGGGAATTGAATATTGATTACCTTTATGAATAAATTTAGCTTCAGAATTAAATTCAATAAGTGTTTGGACATGTATATTTTATTTCACTTTTTTATTTGAACCTTTTATTCGATTTAATTTAGAAGCAACTTTATAAAATTTAACGTAATTTGAAGGCACCACCTAGGCCATGTTATTTTAATTTATTTTGTTACGCTGTTAATAATTTTCATAAGTTATGTTTTAATTAATTAAAAATGTGTAAAGTTGTGGGTAACAAACAGTGCGGAGTTTTTTAAAAGTTATATTTGACAAAACCATTTACTTTGGTAAATTAAAATTGACTTTTTGTACCATATAGTACCAATAACAATTTCCTAATAATAGGCATGAATAACATGCCCCAGAGAGGCACCCTATGATGAAAATAAATTAAATGTGAACTTATGAGTTTATATTACCCTTAAACGACCCGCAAATAATAGAATAGTGATTAGAGGGGGTTTCATTGGTTTTATCAGCTATGCAACTAAATTTGTAAAATTTTACATGGTTAACAAAAACAATAAAAGCACTATTTTCATACATATTTCACCTAGTAAGATAGGTTATTAACTTAAAAAAGCAACTTTGTTACATGTAAAGCACTTTAGAAACATAGAAAGCAAATTTGTTACATCTAAATGTAAAGTACTTTAAAAATAAACCCATCGACGAACTAACTTACATTTTTACGTGGTGGGAAGTGATTAGAAAAGTTAAAGAAAAAAATCCATAATGTATGTAAGTAAAACAAATTAGTAAGTATTAAAAATAATTTAAGTAGCAGTATAAGTAATAAAAATTAGTTATTAGTAAGTTGTAAAACAAATAAAGATAGCACTTAAAAGAAGAAATTTAGTTACTTAATAACTTATTTATTCATTAAGAACAGTTAATCTCGTAGAGTGAATGAGAATACTAAAATTTCTGGTACATTTGTAATAACTTAATGTTAACTAAATCAGAAATACATGATATTCAATGTAAAAATCGGTTTTGTGCGTCTAGATTGTTAGTTGTTCCAAAGAAGAAAATATTTTACTTATTGCACTTGCATTATCTATACACTTATTTATTAACTATATTAATGCTTCAGACTTTCTTTAAATGTTGGATGAATAACAATTAATCTATTTTTGACTGCCATTGCACAAATAACCTATATGTTACTCTTGTCTATGGTATTCTTAGTTAAAATTAGATTAATAACGAATCAGAGATCAAACTAAACTAGAATTATTTTTAAATGGCTATTTAAGAAGTAGTTAAAATAAAATTTAACTTTTAACTTTAAATAAATTTTAACGAGAAAACAAAAATGTTTGTTAAATAGACTATGAAATCGAATTTGCTATTATAGTATGTTTATAGTTAGTTGTTATGTATCTTTAATGGAATTTTTAAAAATATAAAACATATTATAAAGATTTAAACTTATTATAATTTTAGACATCTTATTTTTTCTAAGAATACAAAATGGAAAAGAGATAATTTGTAATTCAAATTTGTCTTATATTCGTATATATTTAACTAATTGCTAGGACGACTTCTTTAAACGATATTAAATTCTATATATAGGAGTTTTTGATGATGCCTTCAGGCAATTGTTGCATTTTTCCTGTACAAATTTCACACGGTGAGTTTAAGTCGAAAACCTGTTTTTTTTTTCTTGACTTGACGTCCCATCAAAATAAATTAGTAAACAAAAGTAATATTTATACATTTATATTTAAAATTAAATACCAATAATAATAGTGATTTTACCGTGAAAAGTGACGTAAAAGGGTGTTTTTTTTCTTGATTAAAATGAGTCTAGGTAGAGGGCGCTATCTCTAAAGGCCCCCATACCTATATATACAAGGTCAAAATATTTGATGTTAGCCCAAACATGATGTTTGACGTATATCGCCTACATTTGCCAGACATCTGGTTTGCACAAACATTTTGCGCAAAATGTTTGGTTTGATTGTGTATGGGAAGCCTTAAGACCCGTAATGGAGACACCCAAGACTCAAATCTAAGGTCTTTTTACACGCTACCTTCACTTGTTTTTGTGAAGTAGACATGATCATATTTAGGGTCCGTAGCCTATAACTTAAGTATCCTGCACAGACATTTGCAACTTTGCAGTTACGTTATAAACCGTATCACAGAAAAATTGTGTAGAAGTCCCCTTCTATGTGTCCCTTTAATGTTTTTGGGATTCATATTTGTTTTTGACGGAAATGCATTATGTGGGGGTGTTAAATGAAGGAGGAAGAAGCCCTGAGCACGAATATAATATATATATTTGGTTTTGTTTTTTTACCAATCCAAGTTCCAAACAAAATGTTCACAAAAACCACGTACTTATAGAACTAATTTATTTTAACCAAATTAAGGGAATCTTTATCGCAGAATTTTAAAAAAAGGAGAGTGAGAAAGAGAGAGAGAGAGAGAGAGAGAGAGAGAGAGAGAGAGAGAGAGAGAGAGAGAGAGAGATATTCGCCATGTAGATATATTAATAAAATTTTGGAATTTATGCATAGTTACAAAAAAAAAATAACCTAATTATTTTATTTGCTGAATTAAAACAATAAAGAAAAAAATTGTTAATAACTCCTTCTAAATAAAGGCCCCCCATACAGATCAAACATTTTGCGCAAAATGTTTGTGCAAACCTAATGTCGGGCAAATTTAGGCCATACAAATCAAACATCATGTTTTCGCAAACATCAAACAGCCCCATACACGGACAAAATGTTTGCGCAAACATGATGTTTGACGTGTATAGCCTGAATTTTCCGGACATCAGGTTTGCACAAAATGTTTGATTGTGTAAGGAGGCCTTAAGACATACTTTTGTGCTACATTATGGTTAAAATGTATTTTTTAAGTATATATTTCTTGACGGTTATTAAAAGCGTAAAGACAGTTGGTTTTTAATTGTAGAAGAAAAAAATAGTTGAAATGCTCTAGGTAAAAATGCATGGTGGGCTCTTGAGGCCACCCTTATAGACGATGCACATCGCCAGTGTCAAATTACCCCCAACCATGTTTTAATCAATATTCCTCTTTTATTAATATAATATGACAAACTATACTTTGACTGAGTACACCCCTTTTTTTCGTACACTTTTTTGTACTCGCCCCCTCGACCAGATGGTTGGTTTTCATGATGGCGGTGG
Source organism: Gerris buenoi (assembly GCA_001010745.2). Lineage (NCBI taxonomy): Eukaryota > Metazoa > Arthropoda > Insecta > Hemiptera > Gerridae > Gerris > Gerris buenoi. Next base: position 1,031,023 of record KZ651274.1, read on the forward strand.
TTTGGTTTACATACTCCCTACCGCCATTTTGTTCTTTACCTCCTCTTCCCCCCACTTTTATTTCTTATCTCGCCTTTGATTATTATCACCTGCTGACCACTTCCTGTTTCCTAAGGATTCTTTTTTTTATCCAGGTATTTATTTCTCCTTTTTTCCCCTTTATTGTGTTACCTTTTTAAAACTTTTTTTTGCGGTCTGTGAAGTCTTCTTGTCTGTGTTTTTTTTTTTATCCTTCCATACTTTTTTCCGCACGTGAAACCACTAATCATCCGCCGTTTTTTAAGCTTTAACTTTTACATTTTTCCACTAAAACCATTTTCTTAGATTTTTTTTTCGAAAAATAAACGTTTACGTTAAATCCCTCCCTTTTAAAAGAATAGAATCTTTAACCTAAAATCCTAAAACTTTCAAGAAAAAAGAACTCCCTTGTACCTTCTCTTTTTACTTCTTCCTCAATTTGCGGCTGTTTAATATTATTCTTTTTTTTCTCTATGTGAGGATTAAGTATTAAGTTTCAAAATGAAAAATAAATTTTTTTTTAATCTAAGAAGTGTCTCTTTAAAGAAAAAAAGAAGATAATAACAGTCTTCATTCCTTTTTCAGAATTTATTTGGACGGAACTAGAAGAATTTGTAGACCTCAATTAATAAGAATAGAAGTCCGTTCAGAAGAAAAATGTACCCTTATATTTACTATTTCGAAATACGTCCTATTCAAAAGCTCAAATAACAAAAAAACAGGAAAATTATTGTCAAGTTTCACAAGCTTGTGGATTTTATATGTAATTGAGCCTGATGTTTTATACTCATTGTGGTACAATTGAGATGGAAATTAGTGGTTTTAAAGGACGGGATGAAGCAATTGAAGATTTAAATAGAAAATCAAATAAACATCTTTTCCTTTGATATTCGAATGGAATTTGTTGTTTAACTACTAGTTTAAAAACACGAGAACCTCTTATCAAGTGTAATAATTTTACTTTGTTTATAGTTGCGTTATTTATTTTTTGTTCAGAAGCTAAACTTTAAACTATAATTATCTCTTCTTTTCGTTTGAACTGAGACTAACCAAGCAAATAACTATTTATTTGTCTTAAAAAACATTTTATTAATGACAATTCCAAGAAAAACTAAAATAATCGATTCCCAAAATAATATGGTAATAATCAGGATGTGCTAAGACCCATTAATGGGAAAATATGAAGTAATTACGAGTCTACTAAATTAAGGGCAAGCAAGCTAGTAGTTACTAGTCGTCAAACTTTTTTTAAAATGACTATTCCAACAAAAAGTAATAAATAATCTACCACATTAGTAATATTTTGTTGATTTGTGTTTCGTTTGTTTGAACTAGCACACTGTAATATAATTTGTAATTTTCGGTCCAAAAATGCAGAGAAATTAGAACCTTTATTTGTTTCTGTATACTTTCAAGAAATATTTATTTGGATAATGTGACAATGAATCGGATGTATTGGAGGATATTATATATTTAATAATAGAAGAAAGATGTTTAATTTTGTTTGGTAATAAATAATTATGACTTCTAATAGTTTTGCTTTGTCTGATGTATTCTAATGGTATTCCCTACTGTTGGAGTAAGAGAATTTTCTGTTTTTTTTTTTGTTTTTTTTAGGGGTCGACAAAATATATGCTGTAAGCCTATTTAGGTTCTTGAATTTAATCATGCAATGTGCAGTATGGAATGTGAAGTTTTAGTTACAAGTGGATGAAGTTTCTACCTTACGAATGTAAAATACATATGGTTGTGTATGAAAAAAAAAAAAAAAAAAAATGTTGCAGCTGTTGGATTCGATACGATCGTAAAGTTAGGTGTCGGAGTACCATGCTACTGCCTTGGCTAACTATTACCTGTCTAGTTCATAACAAGAAAGGAGAAACGGAGTCAATAAATTATTTCTAAACGAAGTTATTACAACCATTCTTTCTGCTGGGTGTTTCTTGGGAGACAGGTCAATTTTCTTTGTCTTAAGTAATAAGCAGAATAAACATTAAATCTTAAGCATTTGTCTTTGAATTTCAAATCTGTAATAGACATGTAACAATTCGAGTTTGTAATTGATGTATGATGATAGGACATAGTAAAGGGTGTCTTGTTTCGGATCCTAAATTTGCTAAATTAATTTGTTCGGTTTGAAAGAGAGGTTCTGAGAATCGGTGGTGTGATGAGATACTAGACGAGATGCCTAAGAGAAGAAGGTTATTTCAATTATCCTTTAATTAATTATTCAAGAAGCAACCGGCTTCCAGAAGCTTTTCCACCCAAAAGGAGATTAGATGGAGCAAAGATAGGATGGGATCCAACAGGGATATGGAAATGATTTTCAAGCTTTGAGGTTTAAGGATTAAGTGTTTGATAGGTAGTAGGAAGGATGCTAGATTAGCAACCTTAAAAGCACCATGTTAATAGACGCTTCTAGTTTCGTACTATACCGTAAAGGAATTAGATATATTTTAGCTTATTCATAGAAATATTTAGTATCAAAATGAATATTAAATAATAAATAGGTATGGTATATATGTACTTTAAACCACCCACGAACACACGAATGAATCGGTAAACCATAACATAATTATTTTGTGGTCACCTTTAGTTTTTATTAACCGTTTTTTTTTTAGTATATATTTCCTTTGTTTTATTGGTAATTTGAACCTAACACAGCTCCGGTGACATTTACAGCTTCATTCAGACATTAATCAGCTTCTTTCATTTATCCTCGATAAAATAAAATTTAACATCTTATTCAAAAGAACAATTGCATTTCTTATACATTTTCTCTTTGTTGAAAAATATCTTCGTTCCAGAATACAAAATACGTCTTTATTCCTTGTAAAAATAGTGGTGCAGTGGTTCATATCACCTATTTTGAACCAAGTTGTTTTTTATCTTCCCCCTAGTTCTAAATATGCAAAGTTTTTAATATTTATAGAACCCAAAATACAAAAATGTTTGCGTTCTTCATTTTTTAAACTTATGGTTGTTTCATCTAGATAATCTAGATTCTAGATGATCTACGCAATATTATTGCTTTCCTTCTTCGCTCCTTCTCTTATCTACATATATGAGCGTGGTATGTTTTTATTACTCTTATACCTTTAATCATTTCCTTTCCTATTTTTTTCTGGGTTTTCATTTGTAACTATTTATAAGGATGAGTCTACAGTGTTTGGTATAGCTTTTGTAAAGAAGTAGAAGTCTTATAGGTTTTAGGTTTTTTTTCTTTTTACTCCTTCCACCGTATGATGAGGTTTTTCGGTACTCGCAGTGGCGGAGGTAGCGGGCGGCTTGGGAGGGGTGATTAATAGCTAAGGATTGATTAGGGCCACCCATTAAGGCAGTCGGGGTTCCGCCTTGAAAAAAGCCTTCTCTCCTGTCTCTAATTATTACAAGCGGGTTTCCTGACCTCCGAACGCTTTGACCCGCACCTTTTACAAAGGCAGCAGACTACCGCTCAGGAGCAAAAAGACCCTAACACACTGTACCCTTCCAACCATCCCTACGAGAAAAAAAAACCTTCAAAAGACCTTCGTACAAAAGAAAACTCGACAAACAGTAGTTGTAATCAAAGATATTTTTAGAAAAAAATTTCGAACCTTACTAATGGGAGAAGAGTCCGAATCTTGGAACAAAAAAACAACAAAATTCGAACTAATCACCTGACCATGGATTCTTCAAACACTGAGAAAACAACATGAACTTTAGTTCCGATTAAATCACCTCGACTTAACCTTTTAACTACACCTATTCTAATAAACTCTAATCTTATAAATTAACGGGGTCAAAATCCCTTTTTGTTTTATATCATCTTCGCACCGTTAAACAGCCATTGTTTATTGGATCAATTAAGACAACTTTTATATTTACAGTTAACTAAAGGTAGTTATTTGATTCATTTTTAGTGTTGGAATAATGTACAAAATTATGGTTCCTGTTTTATCTGCTAATTTGTCTTGTAATGATTTAAATCTTTTCGTAATATTTTGATTCTCTTCGAGAGAAACAGTTGCATTATCCCTTTATTACATTTTCCGAATTTTACAGTTGTTGTTTGTTTTTTCTAAGAACTGTATTTGTTCTTTTATTCATCCCTTTCTCTATTCTTTCTTTCATCATTGCTTGCTTTGGTGTTTTTGAAAGTTGAAATGAAAATAAAGAATGATTTTTATTTTTTATTTCTTCTCGCTTATAATTATTTTAATTAAAACGTTGAACAATTTTTATTGTCTCCTTTTTTATAGTATTTACGAATAATTATTCCAAGTGAATCTTGTTATATTTTTATTATTATTTTGTACACACAACACTTAAAAAATAATAACTATCAACGGTAATGACATATGTATTTATAAGATGTGTAGTTGAAAATATATCTTATAAGGCATCTTAACATAAAATATAATTATATTAATCTAAAATAATTTTTATTTCTTTAAAATAGAGATAATTATTGTATGTTTTATTATTTGTTACGCTACATAGACTTTAATAATCAAGATTATACTAAATATATATTTTTATATGTAATATAAAAATATTATGAATGAAAACAGTCTACTTAATTCCAAAAAAACATTTCATATGTATCTTCAAATGAATCAAACGGAGAAGAAAAGGAACGTTTTAAAAAATAATTATATTGTTTCTTTTTAAAGTCAGATACTGTTTTGAAGATAAGTGTAAGTTGTTAAAATATCTAGGTATACATTAATGTTCCTTGTTGGTACATAATTAGCGTTTAATGGTGTCACATTTTGAGGTTCTTCATTGTTGCTTTTTTAATGAAAGTCTATAGTAATTGTTTTTGTTTTTTTGGGAGGTATATATTATGAATATAAAATAAGTTAAGAACAAAAGAAGCCCAAGGGACAACTCTTGAGGTATCCTGTCTAGCCTTAAGGTGTTTATTAGAATTTTATGAAGGTTTTAATTTTTTTTTTACTTGTACTTTTGAACGAAGAGAGTAAAAAAGTTTATAAAATATTTATGATGTATATCAAGAACAATGTTCTAATTTTTTTTTATTAGGGTAATTTGTTTTTATAATGAATGATTATTAAAGCTGAGTTGTTATGACATTGTAAATGAACAAGAATATTTTTTTAATTTTAATCGTTATTTAGAGAGGTATACACAATATTGACCCCATATTATATATATATATGTCACATTGATGTAACAGTTGGTTATTCCTTATAAATGTGTATTAGTAATCTCAATTGTTCCTTATACAATTCAATATAGACTAAAATAAAATTTGGATGAGAAAAATGTATCTTAAGAAGCATATAATTATTCAAAATTTTCAAGTAATTCTATTAAATTATAAAACTCAAATTAAAGCAATCACGAAATTTTGACTAAATTGCTTGATTTAATTTTAATATTTTGGTTTTCGTGATTTTGTTCTTAGTAATAGATTGATATTTCATTCGCGCTTTTCTTTTTTTCTACTTTGTAAGCAGTTCTTCTTTAATTGTTAATTTAAATTTAATAAAAATCAAATCATTAGTATGTAATATGTGAGAGGAATAATAATGTGTAGTAATTAGTAATGATATTGTGAATGAATAATGAATATTTTAATTTTTTGTTATTGAGAATAAGAAAGATGATTAGAGTCTATGGAATAAGAGTTAAGAAGTTTTATTATAATAATAATTATTCTAGGAAATATTAGGAATATTTGTATTTTTAAAAAAGGATACATGAGATGTAGTATTGTGAATGAACAATGAGCTTTTTTAAAATTAAAAAAAAGGTGAATGAAATTAACAATAGGGTAAAAAATAAGATAGTAAAAAAAATATTAATTTGTTTTCGAGGAAGATAGGCTGATATGACAATTCTACAACAAATCTCATTACAATGCCCCCTCTCTCTTCTATTCTATTCATATTATGCACTCTAGTACGTCCACTTGAATGACATGTCGTGGCTTGTAGTGTCTATGACAATTGTTTGCTCCAGTTTTGAGAAACACTAGATTGTTTGAAAATTCAAATGCCTCTCCTATTGTTCTCCTAGTGTGTACGGTCTAAACAAGAGAAGAGGGTAAAGTGGTCAGAGAGGGAAGGATTTAAAACCCTTATTCTGTTATGAATCCGTTTCATGTGGTCAAGTGTTGTTCAGAACATAAAATTCATTATTGTTTATTTTTTTACTTTATACATTTCTAAACATAGGTTTATGAATCATGATTTATCCAAGTGCACTTTTTACATTTCTTATTAGTACAATAGTTTGTTCTGATTTACAAGTTACTTCCTTTTATTGACGACTTCAAATTTATTTTTCTTTTGTATTTAATATGCACAATAGTTCTTATCAAAATTATAGTATCAAGGCATTTTAATTTATCATTGTCTTCAGATTAAAATGACTATAAATAAACCACACCCACAATGTTATTTGTGAATGGGCTCTGAATTACAAGCTTTAACGTTGAAAATAGAGATTATAGATTTAACATGTTATGTTGATGGTGTAGGATTCCTAAACGAAATCGATTTGGAATGTGATCTTGTAATATGTAATAGTAGATGTTAGTGGGGGCTGCTGGTTATAATTTGTTATTTTATTATTATGTTTATTGATTGTACCAAGAATGAAATATTATAGGTTAGCACTTAATTTGACCTGTTAACTAAAAGATAGTTCGATACAACGGTATCGCTTACGAAAATTGATTTCATGTTTTCGGCTTCCCCGTTGCGCTTTTTTTATATAATTATTGTTTAAAAGCAATTTCTAAACGGTTATATTCTTTTAAGTGATAAATAATATTTATTATAAGATATTAATTGGTCTGTTCATTATTGGTTTCTGGCTACGGGGAAAATAAATGTTTGCGCCCTAAAGCTCTTAAGGGGTGGAGAAGAGGTTACGGTGTTATCCCAATAAGGCAATCGGCATTAATGGGCTTCTACTCGAGGCCCGTAATCAATCCCCGCTGCCTCGAGCTTAGGGCGAAATTAAAAAGAGGCATAAAACAGCCCGCAGGCAAGATTCTCTCGGCCTCTTCCTAATTGAAAAAAAAAAAGGGTTGGCGTGTGTGTCCATAGGAGACCAATATATCTGGTAGCGTGATAGAGAGGGATTAAGTGATAAAGAAAGATAGTGGAAGGTACTGGCACGCACACGTCTACCGACACCAGACATCGTTAGAGAGAAAAACCCAGGTTCATTTCAACAAATTAATGAAACCGAAGAAAGAGACAACACTGAGAAATATATAAGGGGGAATCGGTTGCTTCTGATTAGCATATCCTCCACTAGATCGCGCTGCACTGCGTCCGACTCGTAGGCTTTAAAGTTTCCAGCTGCTTTCGTCTGATAAGAACTTAAGTAATGGTTTGAGAATTGAATTTTAAGTGTTTTTTTCACTTTATACTCACCCTCTCATTTTGATAATATTAAAAAAATATATAAAAGATAACACATATGTACTTAAAGATAATTAATATATTTTTTATATGTATATTAAGTGAATAAATCAATACAAAACAGTTGTTATCTTATTCCTTTTTATTCGAGTACTTTTGGATTAAGTTTTACTTATAGCAAGTTTGATAAGGGAAACTTGAAACTCCTACCATATTCTCTTTAATTGATAAGCTTTTACAATATTCCTCCTACGTTTTTTATTGCAACCTTCTACTATTTGAGAGTTTCTCTTTTATTTATCAGTACATTATTTAAATAATTTAAAAGATACATAAAACTTTTTTAAAAAGCTACTCTAGGAGTAATAGAAATTTCAACAAATGATTTGATTCTCAACTTGAGAAAAAGATTGGAAAACTTGAGTTCTTATAGCAGTGAGGACTGTACTATATTCATTATTTTCAGTGAATTTTTCTTAGCTTACTTATTTCAAGCATTTGTGTACTTATAAATTCCAGCTAAAAGGAAATTACAAACACTCCGGAAGGATTGGTTTTACACTTAATTTCTTTTTAGTTTAATAAAATGAATAATCAAAAATAGTCATTTATTACCAATTTTAAGAAACATGAATCATATTTTGTTCTCTATGGGCAAAAGCCTCTCCTAGTTTTTCTTTTCCTGCGCAGATTTTGTCCAAATGCAAACATTCCGGAAGGATTGTTTTTACTATTAATTTCTTTTTAGTTTATATCATATGTAAAAAAAAAAAAATTCAATTTATTTTTGTTATTGGTTCAATACAAAACCGATTTTTTATAATAACCACTTAATTATTCAAGTTAATAGAAAATCAATTTTGACTGAATTAGAGTAACACGATTTATATGGTGATAGGTATATGAAAACTTGCTTTATTTAAAAAATATTTAAAACCCGTTTTATCCTTCAACACCAACATAGGATGTAATTAATGTCGTAACTTAACTTAGTAGTTTGAAATAAATGAAACTGATGAACTTAATGGAGTTATCAAAGGCAATTTTTAGTATATATTTCTGTATTCTTTATTTCATTCACATATAAACTTTGAAGGTTTTATTTTGTGTTGTACGTCATCTTTATGAATTAAACTAATCGGTATCTTTATAGTTGCTAGTTTAATTAAAATATAATATTTAAAAGAAGATTAGGTAAATGCATATTGTTCGTTCTAGGCCGAGATTTAGAGACACCTAACCACCTCTTACCACTTCTAACCACCTCTAACAACCGCTAAACACCTCTAATCACCTCAAAGCTTCCTTTGGGAAATTTAGGGAATTAGCCGAAGATTATTTTTATAATGGAGTCGATGAAGCTGAATGATTAACGCACTAGCTCTCGCATTAAATCGTTGTCCAACCCCTCTCCACTCCATCATATCTACTTCTGGTCCCAGGGAGAGTTGACTTAAAATCACTTAAAGTTTATTTTTTTTTTTTATCTGTAGTCAATTTCACCTTATCCCCTCGAAAAGGCAAAAATCATTCTCCAAATTTCATTATGAGTTCAGCTGCTAATGGCCTTCAAAATATGTTTTGTTATATTTTGATTAAATCATATGATTATTCACTTATACACTGTTATTTATCTACACAAAATATTTAGAACTAAAAAAATTAATTGCTCGTATGTCTACATTAAATTTAAATACGCAATAAAATTGAAAATGCAACATCATACTTTTTTTTACAAAATAAAGAAATCATACAGTTTCAATAAAATCAACTATTTAAAAGAGCATTAACCTTTTCAAAAATTTGTTTTATTGACATTCCTTTTTTCAATTTACACTCTAATAAAAAGGATAATCAACAAATTCTTTGTTAAATTTTTTAGTAACATTCCATGTTTAATTTAATAACTGTTCTTCAAATCATTTTATTACTTTCATTTTAATTTTATACGTATATTATATTTTATATATGCATATATAAATTTCAAGAATTTTCTTTATTGGTTACTTTTGATGTTTGATACTTTTGATGTTTGATTGTTTCATTTTTTTTACTTTTTTTTACATTCTTGTTATCTTTATTTTAAATTAATATATTATATTTTGTTGTTTATTTATTACTGGAACAAATTTCCTTACTTGTTCTTCATTTTGATGAATACTGATATTACTGATGTACATATTTTTTTTCTTTTTACTTTCTTTGTTATTCTTTATTATTTTTTATTATAATCAAGTTTTTTGTGGGATAAGAGTAACTGCTCTAACTTTAAACATACATATTTTTGTATCTTTATTCCCCCTTCTTTTTTTAATTCACCATAAAATATAAGACTAACTAGTAAAATTTCCTTATCTTATACATCGAATAAAAATTAAATTAATTACTAAATAATAAAAAATAAATAATCAGTCTTGTAAACTTCATTTTATTATTCTTTTTTAATACCACCCTCTCTTCTTTTATTTTATTACTTGACTTTTCACTCAAACAATATATATGTATAAAATCATTAAAATGGTTTAATTTATTTGGTGTTTGTTTATATTTTTAAAATGGGTATTTATATATATATGTATATGTTTGTGTGTGTTGTGCATTATATCGGGAAAGGAGGGCCTTTTTTATGACTGGTTAGATGGAGGGCCCGATAAAAATTTTATTAGATCTTTTTTTAAAGAGTGAACTTTTTATTATTTAGTATAAAATTAATTGTTTGGTTAAGCTTTCTAACGCTATTACGTGATAACAAAGTTTCAGAAACTTTTAATTATTTATTTTTGTAAAATATATGTATATATGTTTATGAATGTGTGTGTGTGGAGGTTCGTAGTGCATTTAATTACACTTTTATATCTCGCGTGTAAAAAAATCCTTTGAAAAAAGAAAAAAAAACAACAGTTAGTTCTTTAAAAGGATCATTAGTAATGAAGGAATACTTCATCAAGTGAAATTTAATTTTACAGCCCCGTCCTATAATATTATTTTTAGTGGACATTTTCATTGCCAAGAATATGAAAAAAGAAAGAGCCCATACAGAAGTTCAAATCTGACACAAACATCCGCTTTTAGTAGAGCTAGTTTGTTTTATCATTTATATATTCCAGTGATACCTATCCACGGAAATCTGGGGTAAGAGAGAGACTAAAGACAGTTATGTACCTAAATACAAAATAAAATTATTTTAAACGCGTATAGTTTAGGTCATCAGAGGTTACACCACAATGATTTATCTGTTCCCATTTTAATTGTGGCACTTTTAGTTTGTTACTGTTCCACAGAAATCAGGGATTAGAGAGAGAATAAAGACAATTTAATGCACCTAAACGCGTTTAAACAAGTATGAATACCCACTAGATAAGTCATCAAAAGGTCACACCACAATTGTTTTATCTGTTTCCCATTTTAATTGTAGAACTTTTTTTTTATTTTCTTGCTGTTCCACATTAATCAGGGATTAGAGAGAGAATAAAGACAATTGTATGCACATAAATGCGTTCAAACATAATGACGCATGACGCACTCTTTTAGTTTAATTATATACGAGTAAATTAGACAAAGAAATAGTCTTTGTCTTAATAGTTAATTAGACTAACGGATATTATCACTTTTATATATAGAAGTGTGATATTTTTTTGTCCCAAAGTATTTCAGACTAAATATCCCTTTGTCTTAATACTTACTCAACTATAGTTTTTATGTACTTTGGCTCCAACTAAATTCAAGGAGTACTAAAATAGTATACCAAAGTTAATTCTACAGGGTTCCCTGAATAAATAAAAATCGTGGTGAAACACCAATTTATTTACTATTCTTTTTTTACGTTGTTCCTATCGGATACAGCCTGGTTTTATTTTTAATTTTTGTTAGTATTAAATTTTAAAAATATGATAAGACCAATTATGTGAACTTTACTTTCTTTTGTATAATTACATTCTATTTACTTTAGCTTTGGTCAGACATGTTTTTATAATGTTTATAAAAAGGATACGACGTTTTCTTTATCTGTTTAATTTGAATAATTTGAGGATAATTGTAGTTAAATTAGATACGGTACCAGCTGTTTCATAGCATCGCCTCTTTCTTTTCTTTACTTGCACGTAATATAAGTAGAATGTTTCAATAGATTGTAATGTGATAATGTATTTTCAAAACGTTCAAGCATATTTTAATAATATGACGTTCTAATATATATATTTTTTCAGACAGTTGTAATAATTTTCACAGAAGCTGATTCTTTTTACGGTATATTATGTCTGTTAATGTTCTATTATTTTGTTATCTATTAAGTGTTTTAATATCTTTTCTATAATAAGCCTTTATAAGGTTTTATTTTTTTTCCTAATGTAACGTTTTTTGTAAAAAAAAAACCAACATGATGTGAGAGTATTCAAAAAATTATTTTTCAAGGATATAATAATTACTATTATTAAGACTTTACCTACATAAAAAACCATGCATACGTTAAAAAATAGAGGTACAAAGATGTAATTAGAGGAATATAT